>JBBPCZ010000002.1:17050746-17077286 GCA_037974445.1 Brycinus macrolepidotus
CACCGGTGCACGTTGCGAGTGTGCATTTTCTGTGGCAGTTGTAAGCTTCACAGCCTCTGAGCACAGCTGAAAGAGGAGATGCTGCATTCATCAAGTGCTCATTAAAGCAGTTCCACTGTTTTGGAAAGTAAAGCCAGCTTCTAATGAATGCCAACTGGCTAGCTTTCTCACGCACAAATGCACGCACACTGGCACATAAACAGAACAGTGATAAGACAGCCTTGCAGGGCCAGTTTGTTCAGACATTCCAATTTTGTATACACACACACACATCTGCACACCCTTTTTTGCTACAACTGCTAGAGGTTTAACAGCCCATAAACCACAAATTCTGAGCATAATGGTGATGTTTTTGAACCATCCTTTTTCACAGTATTTCAGTCCTCATGGCTTTGTTTTCCACATCCTCAGTCTAGGGTAAGATACCTGTAATGGATATGTCAGCAGAATTAAGTCGTTTTGAGTGTGAGCAAGACTTAGAAACTCACATACTGTGCAAAGCAATTTCCAGCAACAGTTTCACTAGTTGTATCTGCTGCTTGCTATGAGAAGTCAAGTTTTCAGGGCCTGTAGCTGGATGCTGGTAACAAGCTGCCAGATGTCTTCTGTGTTTCCTGCATTCGTTAGAGGTGTGTGTGTGTGTGTGTGTGTGTGTGTGTGTGTGTGTGTGTGTGTGTGTTTTTATATGCTGCCCAGAGTGTATCAGACATAGCAGTGCTGCTGGATTTTTTTTTAAACAACTCAGCGTCACTGCTCTACTAAAAATAGTCCACCAAAGAAAAATATCCAGACAACAGTGCCCAGTGGCCAGAAACTGACCACTGATGAAGGCCTAGATGACAAAAACAAACTGTGCAGTATTACATTTGCAAGGTGGACTAACAGGTCAGATGTGTATAATAGCGAGGGCAGTAAGTGGGCACAGAATTAAAAACCTAAGTAGCACTGCTGTGTGTGATATACTCTGTGTAGCACACACACACACTAATCTCTGCTGTCCTGAGAATCATTCATCACCTAACTAATACCTCTTCACTGATTGTTCTCATCACTGATGGACAGAGTAAAGGTTAACAAATGATGGGCTACAGTCTGTCACTCTGTAACCTGTATGGTAGGTGGAGCTTATAAAATGGACAGTGAGTGAAGCTGGTGGCCTAGTGGTTAGGGCGTTGCCAGTGCGATCGGAAAGTCGCGAGTTCGAATCCCAAGACTGCTAGTAGCACCACTGAGGTACCCTTGAGCAAGGTACCGTCCCCACACACTGCTTCCTGGGCGCTGTGTTCCTGGCTGCCCGCTGCTTCACTTGGTGAATAAGTTAAATGCAGAGAAGAATTTTGTGCTGTTCACACTGTATGCTGTGGTGTGTTCACTTTACACTTACACTTTTTAAAATGTACCTTATGATAAAGGGGTGTGTGTGTGTCTGTCTCAACAGGAAAAGTGACTTTACCTCAATTAGGGCTTTACTTCAGCTGCTATCTACGTCATCCCCATCTGAGGCACTACCAAGCTGGGAGGGTGAAGGCCCTTTTTGAACTGTCGCCTCAGTGTGCTTTGAGGAGAGCCCTCACTCTCCGCTGATTGAACACGCAGTGTCCTTACTATAGGGCCAAAGCATAGACTCTTATGGCACTCTGAAACAATCATTTTTAAGGGACAGTTGTTGCCATATTTAAAATTAAGTTACTTGTGTGTACTGAAGAGAGAAAACCGAAATTGTATAAGCCTTGAAACATAAGATTAATTACGGATAAAAAAAGGCATATTTCAGTTATCTGCGAGATCAGACCCTCATCTATTCCTGCCGGGAGCTGTTTTAAGTCCATTCCATGTCTGACAATTTGCTGAAATGCCAAAATGTATGTCTTTGGGTGATACTATTACGAAGTATCAACAGTCATAAAAATGAATCCAGAAATTTTTCTAAATAAACAAAATGAATAAAATATGGAAGTTATTGTGAAGTTTTGTATAAACATAACTGAACTGAGCTGAAATATTAACTGGATACAGTGTAAAAAGTGAAGCAAGGCAGAAGCTGATTTTAGTGCTTTTGAGGTTTAGTTATGTAAAATATTGCTTTTATTCATCTGAAGTATTCTTTTACTTTGTGTATTCACAGTATTTATTTGAATTTAATGAACAGTGTATAAGCAAAACACTCAGAAAAGAGTTTTCCCTTAAGTGTTTTCCCCTAGTTTCATGTTAATAAATTCTCATGACAGATAATTTTAAATATATATTTTTAAATCACATGTTTGTTGGGAGAAAGAAAAGACCAAAAATGTCTGTTGGAGAGAGAAAAGAGAAAAAGCGTCTTTCTCCTTCTGAAGTAATCCTCATACCTCATATCCTCTTCTAAACAGACAGACACATCCGTGCACATACACATACACACACATTCCAGCTTAAACAAAAGTTATATTTTTAGCCTCTTAATATTCTTAGGATGTAGCTGCAAGCATATATTGGGTCTGTGTGTACATTTGCCCCTCAGATCCAAATGTGAGGTAAATGTGAACTTTACTTGTGTTAAATATTAAATCAGTTCAGAGTGCATGTGCCTGGATTTGGCATCTCTCTTTTCATGGCCGTGTCTGAGAGCTTTTGAAGTTTAAAGAAGTAATCTTTTAGGATTCTGTAAATTGCTCTGGGAGGGGTGGTTCGTATGGGCCTTTGTCCTCTGTACTGTCTGAGATTAAACACACCAATCAACATGCACATGCACAGACGATTGCAAATACTAATAAAATTCTATTCTTGCTGTTATGTATGTATGTATGTATTTATTTATTTATTTATTATTTATTTATTTAGCATTTAAAGTGTAGAGAATCTGTGAGGGATGTTTTGCTAATAAGGTGTTGTAGTTCTCTATTGTAGTTATATGCAATATATCTACATTAAATATGCATGCAATATATGCAGTTATACACTGCTGTATTTTTTTCTTATCTTGGTTAATTTCATTATTTGGCTGTTTTTGCTTTCAGTGTTTTAAGGATGAATTTTATGAAGAAAACATTGTGAGAAAATCCATTTTCTGAGCTACTGCTGATTGTGACCCTGATTGTGTCTCAAAGTTCTGACACAAAGATATTTATATGTAATATATATGTTATATGTATATGTATGTTTGCATTAATATGTATTGGTAATGGATATAATTTATCAGAGTTTAAGGTGTTTGTTTTGTGTGGTATTGTGAGATAGATACTGCAGAGTTAGTCAGAGCTTAATCTGAAAGATGTTGCTTTCTCTGAGCCACACCCTGTAAAGCCCAGTCAGTATAACTATCAAGAGCAATACTGCACCAGAGGGAGATAGAGCATTGTCACATGAAAGTCAATTAAGATGAGATCTGGGCTGCACACTTAATCTAACTGGCTGTTGTAACACACAAACTCTCTCTCTCTCTCTCTCTCTCTCTCTCTCTCTCACACACACACACACACACACACACACACACACACACACACACACACACATATATGAAGACAGGGGTGCAGCCACCTAGGCCTATTATTTATGATTCCTAAATGCTGTTTCTAAATGCTAAACTCCTCTGAAAGTACTCTGTAGAGATAATGAAGATGGAGTATGTTGGTCTCTAGTCTTGTACTGCAGGTGTGTTTGTGCCTGTATGTAGGTATGTGTTAAAGGGAAAGAAATGCTGTTGAGAAAGGAATAATTCAGTGCCCCTGTGCCATACCGTCTGATGGCCTAACTTGTCCATCAGAACTGTGTAATTTATAAAAAAAAAAAAAAAAAACAAGCCCCAATCTTCCATTATTATTTGTGCTGGAGTGGGCCTAGAACTGTAGACACACAGCTTTCATTTACCCTGCTTGAAATATGGGCTTTGAGAATAGGTTCTGCTCTTACATCATATTATCTTGCTGTTACAGCTACTCGGCTGTTTGTCACCTTTAACTAACTCTGTGGTTTGTTAAAACTGCATTTAGTGCTTTGTTTTATTTCTTTAAAACAGAGCAGATGTGCTTCATTAAATGGTTTGGATTTCTTCTTCTTTATTTTTTCTCATGACGCATTCATTTTGCACACATTTCATAATATAAAACGTATTTAGCAGAAAGTAGTTTCCACTTTATGAGCATACAGGAAAACTTACTGCGACTTTAAATGTTAATCATTTATCCTGAACGTTGCTTTGTATTCTCTAAGGGTGCAAGCACCTGTTAGCGGCTTGTTGCTGTAGTAACAGATGTTTTTTTTTTAATGTTTTTTATTACAAGAGAGAGCTCCGGTGAAATACATTTAGTAACAGAACTAGGAAGAGAGAGAGAGCATGAGAGCAGCAAAGATGAACATCAGAATTGCAGAGTGCAAATGAGGAGAACCAGCAGATGGATGGGAAGGAAACATGGAGAAGGAGCAGAAGGATTAGCTGAATGTCTGGAGGTAGTGGGAGCATTTAGGTTTAGAGAAAGTAGGGGCTGTATAGTCGTAGACATGTTCTAATGATAGTCCCAGCAGAAGTTGTGATGTATTTGCGCTAGACTGTTATTTAAAATATTTGGGGAATGATTTTAGGCATTTTGGTAAAACTTACTCAAACTGACAGATAAATAGTGGGGAAGGTTACAAGAAAAGAGACATGTTAACAAACAAGAGAGAGAGTGTGATAGAGAAAGAGAGCTTACATTGTATATTAATAGACGTGGCTTCAATTAATAATCATTCTAGTAGAACTTGTTTTATACCTTTTACAAACTGTAATATATTTTTGTGATGTAGACTGATTTTTTTTTTCTTTTCATTTTTTCTATACATAATTCAAACTTGAAAAATTGCATGATAGTGGAGGATGGGTGTGACAAAAGAAGGGGTAACACTTCACTTTTCCAGAGTTGTCTGTCTGCAGATTTTCTGAAGTGAAGTGAAGAGAATAAAAAGATTCTTTCATTGCTCCACCCCACTCTTTTACATGCTCCTAGTCCCTCCACAGATAGCGTGTATAGTGTATTCCTGTTCAGAACTCAGACACTGCCAGCAGCCTGCATGCACTCAACTGGGCTGTGTTTCCTAATATTATTTAACTTAAGCAATGAACCAAGGCTCATGTCAGCCTTTTCACATAACTTGCAATTATGAAGTTTTTCTGGAAACCTCTCCTTAAATTTTGCTGTTGAGGCTTTCAGGGGATCTCAAGTATCAATCTGGGGGACTCGGACCCTCCCGTATTTCAGCATATTTCCCCATATTTCTCCATATTTCACACCCTGTGAACAGAGTATATAGTTTCTTGGTTAGTTAGCAGCAAACACTATGAAGTCTTTTATGTTTTCCCCCGGTGATTGGGGTATTAAATATGTATTATTTTGATATGCATAGCTGCTATAGTTCCTGTTTCATTCCAGGAGGAAGGGTGTGTAACCAGATGGACTTTTTGTATTTTATGTTTAACAGAAAGGGAGTGTGAAGGGGGCACATGCGTGTGTCTGTGTTTGCATGCTAGTGGGGTGATGACGGAATGTTGTGTAATGGGTTACTCCACCATAATACTATAGTGAGCTACAGACTTCCTACGGCACTTGAGTGTCAATTCATTTTACATTCTGTTGACTTTTATTCAGTTGAGATCTGTATTCAGTTGAGATCACTCCTGTTATTCACTCGTTATTTTCTCCAGTTAACTTCTCATTCATTCTTATTTACCATTTCAGTTCCTTTCACTCCCATTTCACTCCCTATTCCTTCCTGTTCCCTCCCTGTTTACTCTAAGCCATTCCTTATTTACTCGTAATATCCTGGTAAAGCCTATTCACTCTCATAATGCTCCTGTTTACTCCCATTTAAGTCTTAAAATACTCACTTTAAAAAGAAATTTTATTTACTCTCAATGCACTCTTATTCATCCATATTCAGCGCTATACGTTCAGCTTCTATACAAACCTACTAAGTCTACTCTCCACTGATGAGATCACTGTGTGCATCATACAGGTGTGTTTACATCTGTGTTTTTGACTGGATGGTTTTGTACCACTTACCGAACAGTATTTTAACATGAAATTTAAGAGTATTTGCTTCTGAAAGTTTTTAGCATGCACCATTTGTTCTAATAGTGGAGAGCCTAAATACCGTCTTTCAAACAGTTGGCCACACATGTATAGTTTCAGAAACCCTCAGCAGCAGAAGGTGCATGAGAAATGTTGCACTAGAAATGTATTACTAGTTTAGCTAAAAGGACTGAACGGAGGGTCCTGTTTTCCACTCATTAATATTCTCTTCGTCTCTTAGAGATCTTGAGCTGCAAACTGGCAGCAGACAAACAGTACACTCACACAGGAGACCTTAACACTGCCTCTGCATCCTCAATGAGATTTGTGTGTGTGCGCGGCTTAAATTATGATGCTGTTCAGTATGTCTCATTCCTGGACGTTTTTGAGAAGATGCATGTGAGTTACTGGTGAGAGCTGGTGTGTGTGTGTGTGTGTGTGTGTGTGTGTGTGTGTGTGTGTGTGTGTTGGTTCAGTACTCCAGCTGACTGCACAGTCGCTTTTCTCTCAGCTTGTGCCGACCCCAGGAGACTGAGACGCACAGAGCAGAACAAACAGGGAAACACACACACAGTCCCGCGCTTCTGCCAGTGTGGGAAACTAACATTTCTCTTTCTTTCTTTTTTCTCTCTCTCTCCCTTTCTCTTTTTATGCCTGCCTCTCTGTCTCTCTGTCCTGTCTCTCTGCTCTTCACCCTCTGTTTTTACATCTCTTTCCCTTTCTCTCGCTCTCTCTCTCTCTCTCTCTCTCTCTCTCTTCCTCTCTCAGAGCCGGCCAGTCCTGGCCCCTCCCCCGCCACTCAGGAGTTGATGACACGGTTGGGCTTCTTGCTGGGTGAAGGCATCCCAGGCTCTTCACGCATACCTATGGACAACAAGAATGAAAAGAAGGTATTTAATTTTTCCTCTGCAGCTGTGTGTGGGGTGGGGCGGTGGGGGGGTGTGAGTGCAGTTGGGGTGTGATATGGGGCAGGATGTCTAAGGGACAATAAAGACAGATAAGAAAGAGAGGAAAGGAATGAAGTAATATATATGTATATCTTGACAGAAAGAACGATAGAGAGAAAGTGAGAGACAGAGAGAAAAGCAGAGAGGTCCGAGGGTAAAAGAAGATGATCAGTGTATGGAGCTGTGTATCCTGAACACAAGCTGGACTAAAGGCTCATTATCACGATTGGCTTCGTCCTGTCACTTTAAGGCTAACTTTGATCCATGTGTTATTGATAGTGTGTATGTATACAGTTAAAGTGTGTTACTTTGTGTGTACTTTGAGTGTATTAGAGGGTTTGGGCAGTGCTGTATGTTGTAGATGGTTTGGTGTGTGTAGCCAAAGTAATTGATTTGTGCTCAGCTGACATGTGCAGTCCAGTGTCTCTTCTTTGGTCTGCCCCTCACAAACTTGAGTGTGTGTTTAAGGGCTTGTCCAGAAATAGAGTGCATAATATGTCAGTGTGTGTGTGTGTGTATGTGTGTATGCCTGTGTGTTTGGCAGGGATTATTAGACCGCAAATGCTTGTCAGGAGCAGAGGAACCTTTGAGTCTTCTGCTTGTGGATTCTGTTTGTGGATATATTGTGGTCTTAGATGAAACACACTTTGTGAGTCACGTGGTTCACCACTGAGTAAGAGAATGTGGGAAATTGGGAGTATTTTTAAAATGAAACAGTAGGTTTCATCTGGAGATGGTATGTTCTGATACTGATTTTTAGTTTTACGGATATTGATAAACAAAAACTTAGATTCCTGTTCGGTTTGCTGTGTGTTTCAGGTTGTTTTGAAGGAGCAAAATACATCAAGTACATAGATACTAAGTTTTCTATATAGAAATATTTTTGTGTCTGGGTAAGGTTCTCTTCAGTCAGAACAAGCTATGTAAGACATTTATTAGCATAAAGAGTAGCAGTACTCTTACCTTAAACCTGAGTTCATTAACTTAAATGTCCTCAGATACTGTGATATACTTTAATAGAATATTGATATTGACATTTACGTTGATATTTTATCAGTATTTCTCAGCTCTGTTGGGAGGGGTTTGGAGACTTTTGTAAATGTTATTAATCAGATTGAATTGATATAGTACCATGCAGCTTGGCCTCACGAGGAGATTGCTAATAAAATCAATTTCTCATGTCATCCATTTGTTACTCAAAATAAATGAAAATACCTTTAAACTCAGGATGTCCAAGCCTAATGAACAATAATAAGCATTGATTTGTAGGTCATGTCTGATCTGGAGCAAGCAGTTTGAATCAGGCGCTACTTCAGTCAGCTTTCAAAGAAAAGCTGAGCGGATCGAGCACGGTCAGAAGTCTGCCTGATCTGAAGTAGAAAAGAGAGTGGATTGTGGAGAGACTGGACTTTAGAGCTTTGAGATGGTTTGAAGTTAAAGCAGTTTGCCTGTGGTTTGTTTTGGTGTAGATGAATAATGTGGTGAGTGATCTTACTCCAAACACGTGTCTCTGTGTGACTAATGAGAGGCTGATTTATTTTGCTGAAGCAGTGGATGCGCATGGGTTTGTTTGGAGTCTGGGGAAAAAAGGCTGAACTCGAGTTGAACTCTTTGGCCTCTCCTCAAGATGGAAACTGTTGATCATAATGTGTTTTATGGGTTACGGGTTTTATGTTCATGTTCTCTAGATCTCCTTTCTCCCTCCTTTCATTTTTAAGTATTATCAGAAAGCAATGTGTATATGGTCAAATGTTTGAATGAAGTGTGTACTGACTAAAGCTGAAAAGTCTGTTTGTGTGTTGGGTGTATTTTTCTGTAGTACTCAGCGAATCAGGGGGTGAGTCCTTGCTCCACACTGACCAGTAGCACAGCGTCTGCATGCACAGACAGCCCCTGCTCCACTCTGAACAGCAGCACCAGCCGCCCTCCCGCCAGCCAGCGCAGCCCCTGCGGCACTATCACCAGCCCCAGCTCCACATTAGAAAGCAAGGACAGCGGGATCATAGGTAAACCTCAAACACACACACACATACACACAATGTTTTTCTGCCAAATGCAGCAGCCCCTGTGGCATCATTATCAGTTCCATTCAAGAATTATGTTACAGACATATACAAAGCATAGAAAGCGCTGGTGTTCTTTGGCTTAGTTATAGTATTACACAGTGATATTGTATTGATCTGTCAGTAGGTGTGTGTTTTGTGTAGGGATAGTGGTGATGGTCTTGTCTACCACTGGCAGAAATCTCAGATCTGTGATCTGTGCTTTTACGCTTGCTGACAGAAAGATTACATATTTCTTTTTTAATTATTGTGTAACATGACAGCTGAAAGGTTTGAGTTGCGGTAAATTATCTGGAGGATGTGTGAAATCCTTTTTTGTAGTTGCTACCACAGTGTTATGGGAAAAGTCTGTGGTTCACAGGACAGAGCCGTGAATGCCATCTATCTCCCTGCTGAGTAACATCATTAAGTTAGACCCTAATAATATTTTGTCTTATTTGACTCCTTAAATTAATAATTTGTGAGCATAAAATAATACAATAAGCTTCTGACTACAGCTGACATCAGAACAAGAAGTCAGGTGTCAGGTGCTTATTCTCATGTCATTTCATGCCTTTTCATCTTTGTCTCTCCCCATCTCCCAAATTTAACATTTTTCATGAATTGCCACAGTTCAGTTTACTATTGATAATGACAAAATCCCAGACTGTAACCTGCTTTAAAGGTCTAAAATCAAAGACCTCTAATATGTACAGTCAATCTGTGACTGTGTTCTGTCATAGCAACATACATCGTGGGAGAAATTCTGTTTTAGCCTGCACTACTACAGATGGTTCAAAGGGTCAAAGTAGGAAAATGCATGAACATGTTAAAATGTGTTAACAATATCTGTGGTTTTTAATATGTTATGATGTCAACGTATTATTATGGCATCAGGTTGTGATAATGTGAATCACCACACAGCCAAAAGTATGTAGACACCTGACCATCACACCTTATTGGACATCTCTTTCAAAAAACGTAGGTATTAATATGGAATTTCCATTGCTGCAAGCACTTACAGTTGGCCGGGGCAGATCTAACAGGACAGAAATTTTACAAGCTGACTTTCAGCAAAGGTGGCATCCTATGACTGTTCCACATTTCAAAATCACTGAGATCCTTAGTACGAACCATTTTACTGCTAGTGTATATCCGTCTCCTGTGGTCTCCCATCCACTTTTGTGTGGTTGCTCCCTGCATTAACACTGGCTTTAGGTGAAGGGCGTTCTCTATACTGCGCTTTTTCCTCTGCAATGCTGGCCATAGACATAGCTGATGACTGAGGCTTATATTCTTGTCTTACATACATTTGTAGATATTTGTAATAATTCCTACTGCTGGTGCCACTAAGTCTACAATACATAAAAAAAATCCTGTCTTATATCACTTTGAAAATATATTACTCTGACCACCATGACTGGGAGGTATAGGCCACTAAAACCAAAGTGCTATAATGCAGTCACAGTGTATAAAATCTGTCAGTGGGCCATACTGCTTGTTTGTGATATAAGGAGGAGTCCACAGTAATCACCATCAAAATGAAACAAGCATCCTGCAGAGACTCTGAAAACTAAACTTTGCACTGTTTAAGTTTAAAATGTCATCTGTACTAGGCTTAACTTAATACCCTACAAATCTTAGCATTTAAAACTGAGGAGCTCAACCCTTACACCTTTCCTTTCTCTCTGCTCTTTCTGAGACTTACCCTCCAGTGATTTGCCAACATCAGTTGTCAGATTGATGGCCAAATTAAGTTTTAATCTATCTGTATCTCGCATCTGGCAACTGACAAAAACACTTTATGGTTTGTCAGTTGCCAGATGTGGGAAACAGAATTTCTGGCAAGAACATGACAAGTATACTTCTGTTTTTAACAATATCCAGCACTGCTGATTGAACTGATTGCTGTTATTGTGGTTTATTGCTGCTTAGTGCATTAGCAGTAATGCTACAGCAGTGCCGGTGAAGCCCCAATAGGGCATTATCTGAACTTGGGTAGAGTGAAAAAGACAAAAAGAGAGAGCTGGAAGATCTTTAGAGAGAAATGATGACTGATTGATGAATTTTCTGCAGTAGAAAGAGAGAGGATGGAACATTCTTTTCTTGCCACGTCTTAATTTTCCTACTTTTGACAGCCACATAGTCAGGATTCTATGTGCATATGTGTGGTTGCACTCCGACACATAATACAGCTCACAGTTAATGTCTGGAGTGTGGATTTAAGCTTTGTTCCACTGACAAATAGCACAATCTATCTTTCATCCTCACAGATAGCCAAGAGAAGCACTCACACCCAGTGGTGTAGTGCGGTTTTGCCAACTAGGAGGGTGGTGTCGTTTTTCATAATAAATGCATGACTGTTAATTTAGTAAGTTCCGTCTTTCTAGTGATGCACGCAAGTGATATTTGAGCACCAAAAATCTCTCTTGTGGAGAACTTTAGCCTGCTAGAAGTGATTGCAAGACAGTGAAAACAGGTGACAAAAAAGCTGGACAGCATGAACAACTCAGGCACATCAGCTTAGAGATGAATATCACAAGACCAGCTGAACTCTTCTTCAAAAAGGCAAACCATACATCATTCAATAAATAACATTAAATATATGAAATCTCCAAAAATACAGGTCCAGCAAAAGGACCTCTGTAAATAAATTAACAAGCGGAAATACATACTGCAGGAGTATTCTAGCCATACTGCTAATATGATACTCACTGCTCTCTGTTCTGTTTAAACACAAATTATTAAGGGTGTGACGAGATCTCGTGCCACGAGATCTCGCGATATTAAAATGTGATAATATTTCTCGTCACACAAAAAACAGTCTCACGAAGTAGCATCCAGAAGCAGTCAGCATGACATCTGAACAGGGGCGTCGGAAACATTTTTAATGTGGGGGGTCTAGAATGGAGAGGGGGGGTGCACTCGGCGTCTCACGTGTTTCCCTCATACAAATCGCTAGGTGGATGGGGGGGCATACACTGCGGCTAACACAAGCACTATGCAAAGACACTTACAGAACCACCACAGAACCAAATCCTTTGCCGTCTCCACTTCCTAAAGCATACCTGCCCATCCCTGCGACCTGTGTCCCAAGTGAGCGTGTGTTTTCGATTGCAGGAGACATAGTTATCATCCAGAGGTCTCAGATATTTTTTCCCCCCAGAAATATGACCATATTTTAGGCTAGGCTGTGTAGTTGTAACCATCTCAGGTTCAGAGTTGTATCATGCTTTAAGAAAAATCTGATCACTCTGTACTGACAGTAGCACTGACAGTGTACTACTTTGATTTATGGTTTGCACTTATTTTCACTTAAAATACACTAAGAAAAGTTTTATTTACTTTTGTTAAAAAGGAGTTCAGTTAGAAGGTCACACACAGCTTCAGTAAGTTTGGAGTTCATGCACAGTTATAAGGATGAAACTATTGAGAAATCGTACAAGAGAAGCCAGTCATTTGAGTTTGCAGCAAAAACTTAGTGTGTGCATATTGTTCTGTCGAGTTGCTAGTGGATATGATAATTCAAGTTTAATAATTAATAATTAAAAGTAAAACTGCAGCGGTCAGTTACATCATTTCAAAATGCACCTGCATTGTTTTGTGTTTTTGAAAGGCTTTTTCCAGTCATCTATTTCATCTTTAAAGTTATCTGAAAAATCTTGTCAAAATCTCGTCTCGTCTCGTTCTCGTGAACCCAACATCGTGTATCATCTTGTGAGCAGAACTGAGCATCTCGTCACACCCCTACAAATTATGTCTGCTTAACGTTTCATTTTTCAACGTGAGTTCTCTCAAACTGATTTAAAATGGGTGACTGTATTAACATCTGTATTAACAGGCCGTGTAACATTAGCCATGTTTTCAAACTTGGCATTTGAAGCTCTTGATAGGAGAAAATGTGACCAGTGATTTTAAAGCAATGTAATGATTTTTGGATAGCAACAGCCATTTGATTGGTTAAGGACGTTTTCTCTGGTGGACTCAGACTGAATGTGTCTGTATTGCTGATTCAATTATTGTAAGAATGGCCTCCACTACAACAAGTCTCTGAATGAGTAAATCCTCGGGGCGCTGTGACCACTACCCAGCTACAGTACAAACAGACACCTCGACCACAGAGTCTAGTTGTTGTAAATGATTTATAAACTGGGATTTTTTTTTTCAACCCTCCAGGCAGCGCCCCAGTGCTCATAGTGGGTGAAATGTTCCTGCTCACAATTTGACCTGAGCTGGCTGTTTACGGCCTTTTCTCAGTGATGATTCTGTGTTACAGTTGAGTTGTACTCAAGCATTTGGCACACCCATTAACTATAATTTTGTGTCTCAGTGCATACTTTGTATTAACAGATGTGTATAGTTAGGAGACATATTAGTAATTAGTATAGTTTACATAGTATTTTTGCTCGTTGCTAGGATAATTTATTTTTGCAATATTGGCATGTGCACAACTGCGAAGGGTTTTTGTAGACAAAATGAATTATTTAAATAAACAAATACATTTATTTGGCAATACATTTGGCAGTAAATACATTATTTGGCAATTTACAAAAAAATCATTCTCATGTCACTCAGGTCAGTGTTTGCAAAAACTATAATTTGTGCAGTTACATTTTTATTGTAATATTTTAGTCTCTTAAGTATTAAGATTGTAGTATCGTCTTAGTATCAGTATTAAGCAGTCAAATTTTGTTTAGAACAAACAAGAATTGCATGAAACTACACTACTCTGTATTTACTTTCATATATATATTTAACTTTTGAGAGTTTTTTTTTTTTTCTCAAATTTTCTGATGTTCAAAGCAAGTGATGCAACATATGTTTGAAGTGTGAAATCCGCATTATGTTTGAAAAGGGCAGACAGAGGCAGTGTGTAAGCCAGGTAGTTGAAGGATGTTGGTGTCATTTGGCAGGTCTGTTTATTTGCAGCTTTTACACCATGTGTCATGGCAACCTTAGAGAGCAGAGAAGAGGATTATAGGATTTGTTTTTTTTTCCTTTCTTGTGAGCAAACACCTTTCTCAACTGTAGTAATGGAAACCATTATCCAGAATCATCCTTGCAGAGGTTGTCTGGTTTTTTTTGTTTGTTTGTTTTGTTTGTTTTTTTTTAATGGAGAATATTTATTTGAAACAATTACATGCACAACTGAACTGGGCTTTAGGTTGAATGTGTTATTTGATTTGTTTCATCCTGGATGTGGCGTAGTAATTTTACCCCTTTGTTGTTTACAATCCATAAATCCTTTTGCAGATTAATAAACTTATTGCTGTATGACTTCATAATTGTCTATGAGATATACTGTACTGCTGTCATTTAATGAGAAGGCATAAAAGGGAAAGCGCTAAGCCATAATTAACGAAAAGTACCTAGATGTAGTTTGCGCGCAGTCCTGACCTGAGTTATAGGCTACATAAGTAAATCATTTGTCTTCTTAGAGGTAAATTAGACATCAGCTCACATAATACACATCTGAGGAGAATAAATGAGGATGAGGCTAGTTCTCATTAGCTGTGTGCTAACTATACAAGCTAAGTATGAGATCAGGGGGATGCTGATAAGGTCAGAGCCGTCGAGGGGGGGACTCTTCTCCTCAGAGTCCTTCATTACCGCCAGTAATTTCACTCACTTCTCTACAGGAGGGGAATGAGTTATGGTTGAATTAGAGGTGACTTTAACATCCATTTGTCCATCTTTTCCTTCTGCCTCTCTGTCTCTCTCTCTCTCTAAAACCATCATCACTGAAGGGTTATGATGTTAAGACCTCCGCCTCCCCCTCTTGTTGAGGTGACTTCTAATGACCTCAGTGATGATTCAAAACCCATCTGTTCTTCTTGTCCTCCCCGATTTCCTCTCGCTTTCATCATCTTCATACGTCAAGAGTTATAAGACGTGGAAAATAACATGGTTCTTTCTCTTTCCCTCTCTCTCTCTCTCTCTCTCTTTCTCTCTCCCCTCAAATTTTGTGACAATAACATGTCAAGCACACTTTTTTTACTGTCTTTCCCCTACTAACCCCCTCCTAACACTAATGACTCATCAGTGGGTCCAAAAATAATGACACATTTCACAGATTTTTTTTTTGTCCTCAGTCATCTTTCACAGCCCCCACACTACAAAATTTGTCCATAATAAAACCACACACTTTTTGATTATGCTCACAAACCAGCATGACCAAGCTGGGATAGTTGCTGTGGTAGTTATATGTGTATCTTGCAGGAAACAGTGAAAGAAAGGAATATTGTGCAATGTCAACCCTGTGTTTCATATGAGACAATTAGTGTACTGGCAGTCAGTAATGTATCTAGGACTTTCGACAGGTCTAGAGTGACATTTTTGTTTTTTCTTCACACAATTGGCCCTACCAACTGGAAATCAAACCATAACTGGTTGATTCCACTGTCATTTTCTAGTTAAGTTACTGATGGGAGAGCTTGTTTAGCTGTATCTTTGTAATAGCCCATTAACTCTAAACCCAAAGTTTAAATGGTTGCATTAAAATTTAGTCTTAAACCCAAATTGCTGACAAAAATGACCGACACTCTCTCTCTCTGGTCTAGCCACCATCACCAGCTCATCAGAGAATGATGACCGCAGCGGGTCCAGTCTGGAGTGGAGTAAGGAAGGAAGTGTGAGAGGTGGTGGGCACCATGCCCTGGCTTCAGCCACCACACGTGTAGACACGTGCTCTCCTGTGGCTGAGGAAGAAGCTTCCACGGCCACTACAGAGGGCTTCGTGAGCAGCAGGATCGCAGCCACAGTAACCTCCGGGGCAGGGACGGCAGGAACCAATGCCGAGGGTCCAGTCCACTATCCGACACAGAGCTCCTCCAGCCTCATGATGCCCAGGCCCAACTCAGTCGCAGGTAGGAAGCGGACGATATGTTATTAAACTGGCAGTAACCAGAAAACGGGACTTAAGGACCCTTAGAGAAAAAGTTGTGCCACATGCTTGAGGGTAGTTTGCTGCTCTGTGCTTTAGTTCCAGTGAATGATGATTGTTTGTGATTTGAATTTGAATTTTTTTAACGTCATCATGTATGTTGTTTATGCCGGGATAGCAATATTGGTGTCACACAACTGTGTGCTAAATTTTAATTTAGTGATATTGCATATGTCTGAATATTTGTAGGTATTAATACATAGGTCCAGCCTCTACTCCTTTAAAAAGGTTCTCTTTATTCCGGTACATGTTGATCATTGTCTCATCTGTCCACAAGGTGTTGTTCCAGAACTGTACATGCTGTTTTTAGGTGATTTTTTTGTCAAACATAAATTTAGCTTCCTGTTTGTGATGCCTACCACTGGAAAAACATGTCATGGTGTTTTAAGCGGGTGAAGTGTTCTCTTGATTATTGACTTTGACTCAGAGATCCCTGCATCTTGGAGGGTGTTCTCGATTTGGTCAGTTGTTGTGAAGGGGTTTTTCTTCATCCACCAGTTGTTTCCTGTTCTGGATTTTTTGTTATTTCTGAGCTCACTAGCGTGTTCTTTCTTTTAAATAATGTGGCAAATTGTTGATTGCTCTTATGGGTTTGTTTTCATCTTCAGCCTAATTATTTCAGCCTAACTGACAGCAAGGTCTTCTTATTGAGAATTAATAGCAAATGGAGTTCAAATTCAAAAGTCACATTTTAAATCTGCTCTAGACCTTTTGTTTGCTTACTTGTAGATGAAATAGTGAAAACTGGCCATGAAACAGCTGAGCAGCCAATTGTCCAGTTGCTTTTGAGCCTTGAAAGGGGGGCGGGTGTATGTATGAAAATGGTTCCCACACTGCTCCCAATTTGTCAGTACACATCTTCATATTAAAGTTGAAAGTCTGCACTTTGAGCTCATATTTATTATTTAATTTCAACCTCAATATGGTGTGGCGGCCAGTTGAAGTTAGAATAACTTTGTCAACATTCAAATATTTATGGACCTGATTGTATGATCTCTTTCTCAGAATGACTGAGCTGTGTGCACCCTACAGATACACCACAAATACAAGTTTTGTGCAAGTTGTAGTGCGTTGTTGCTGTACTGGGTCATTTAGTGTCCACACTAAAGTTTGAGGTAGTAATGCTCATAAAACCGGAGCCATAACGATAAACTCAGTAATAAAAAAAACAGCAGTTAAAACTAATTGGTGATTGTCTTTTTGGGGCTTTTCTGTTTGTTGGGTTCAGGTGTATGTGTGTGTGTGTGTGTGTGTGTGTGTGTGCGTTTCTGCACGGCATTCAGAGTCATTTGACTCTATTGCACTTATTCACTTCACGCTTTGTTTGGCGTTAGTGAACAAAGCATTAATCTTTACTGTGCATTTGATGGATCCATAACACTACAGCGCTGCTTCAGAACTGTGGACTCTGCATCATAAACACTTTCAGTCAATCTCAGACACAGTAATACCACCCACTCCCTTTCTCTCAAACACACACCTCATTCTCTTTCCCTTACTAATTCACGTGCATATCTCTCTGTCTCTCTCTCTCACACTCTCTCATTCTCTCTCATACGCACACACACACACACACACACACACACACACACACACACACACACATACACAATATAACTCCTAAATCCGCTCTGGCAAACTGAGGTTATAGAATCTAAATAACTGCCCTGTCCTGTCCCAAAGTCCTTTGAGTCACATCGCCATGACAATATGTCTCCGCCCCAGGTCTTGGCAGGATGATGTCATAGTTAGGCAGTGGAGTCACATCTCTAATTTTACGGTTGGCTACTGTGCCCTTGAAGAGGGGGAAGGCAAGGGCAGGCAAAGACGGCTTCATAATTGACTCTTCAGAGAGTGCCGTTCCAAAACACAGATAATGTGGCATTTATATTCTGACATATCAGAGTGACTTTTAAAAATGCTTGTTGGGTTTATAGTGCAGAGGAACGTCTGCAAGTTCGTGAGACAGTTAGAATTTGCATTTTTGAAAAAGATGCTTAATAGGGATAAAAAAAAAAAATTCTGTCAAGGGCTGGGATATATTAGGCATCAAGTGAACCTAGTGGTCAGTCCTTGAAGTTGATGTGTTGGAAGCAGCTTGGGCAAGCATAACGATCTGAGCAACTTCAACAAGAGCTAAACTGTGATGACTAGATGACTGGGTCAGAGCATCTCCAGAACAGCAGGTTTTGTGGGGTGTTCCCAGTATGCAGTGGTTAGTACCTACCAAAAGTAGCCCAAGGAAGAACAACTGAGAACAGGTTACAGGGTCACAGGCGTCCACTAATACTCCTGGGTATGTACACCAGTCAGGGGTGAACTTGTTCTACAACAGTGCTTAGGTAGCTATTATGTGCCAAAGTAACATCCACATAATTCCTAATTATGTTTATATTAATCTGTTGCGTAAGGCCCTCTGCTCAGCCCTGAAAATCTAATCTTTGGGAGAGCTAGATTGGTTCTATATACTTGGATTCCAGGAAAAATTGGAATTAAACTATTATTATAATAGTTTAATTTCAATTCAGGTATCTATTCTGATACTTATAAGTAATGATTTATAATTAGAATCTTTATGTGGATCATTTAATTAATTCCCATAGTGTTTTTTAAATAGTGTATTTTACCTTATATTTCACATCATTTATCTCATGCCATTCGCAACAGTAGATGAATGTAATCTACAGGGGTCTTGCCCAAATTCTGTTGTGGCATTTCTTATGGTATAGTGGTGTGCTTTGCATATACAGAAATTAATGGACAGGGAATTGAAAACTGTTCTGCTGGGTGTGAAGTGATTATATTTTCTACACATTTGTCTGATTTTGTAAGAAGACTACATGTGATACAATGTGTGCATAAGCTACAAATAGGATTCAAAATTACCATTTGTAGTTATGGATGTATTTTTAATAATGGATCAAAAACAGTAAAAATATATTGACAGTTGATATATCGTGTACAAAAAAGTACTTGCTTCATCACATGGTGTAGCTGATCATGCAGAATTGTGGCCTGTTTGAGAGTGCTAGACTAGATGTACAACAGACAGGCCCTCCTGTTCAGTCACACACACGGCCTTGTACAACTGTCCTGATACTCCTGTGAGCTTTCACACTTTGTTTCTACTTTGTTTCAGTCTGGCACCCCTGCCATTCAAACCATTTGTGCATGTGGGCATTGCGACTTGTCACTGAGCATTTCTTTTTCTAAATGATTGAATCAATTTTTGATTTAACAAAAGCATCTTCTCTGCTGAAGAACTCTCTCAAAGTATGATACTTAAATAGGGTTTCTATTGCTTCACAGTTTGAAAAGTGAATGATCACGTGGTTTCCCCATCGTTGCCTTTTCAAAATACTGATACATTTCCATCTACCTTGTCGTAAACTAAAAAATGCAATGTTATTGTGAAAAAATGCAATGTTTTATATTTTTTAGCCATGACCCCCTCCTGCTCTGCTCTGAAACAGTCGACATCGGCCTTAATCACATGTAAGAGTGTGCAGGGGGCATGGACTTCTTAATGCAGGTAAATTGGCTCCGCAGTCCATGTCTGTTACAAAGACATGCTTCATTGTAATTTCACACATATCAACTACCAAACTGATGACATTGGGTTACTGTCCATAAATAAAACAAACTGCAGCTTTGCAAAGATCTGATAGCTCTTCTTCAGCTCAGACATTTCCACATGCTTTTATGTGCCCTTATGTAGTTTACTAATAATCGCATAATGGTACACCAAAAGTAGTAAAGTTAGCTACTTGGTTCCACTCACATAGCCACTTGCCCCTTTGTTTTATCAACAGATTATCATTAAGCATTTTAAGCATTATTAAGCATTAAGCGCTTCCTCCAAGTTAACTCCTGAGTGAAGCTACTGAACAGTGAATGAAGATACTGTTTGTAGTTACACTTTAAATGTCGTAGAGGATAGAATCTTTAATATTTTTGTTTGCTTTAAACACATTTACCAAGATATTTTTTACTTGATGACCTCACCTCAAAGATGTCCTGTTTAAAGCTGGTGTTCAAAGATAATGCCAACATAATAGGTTTAATTGAAAGCATATAAGAGTGATAATCTTATTTCATTTTCACTTTAATTTTCACCATCTTCTTAATGTTTTTGCATTTTTGCTTTTATCATATTTTTGACTTGATTTTGGTGCTATGAAAATGTCAAAATGTAACACACTTCATTCATGTCTTTAGCTTCTGCCATAGGACAGAAATAAGGCCGCATCAATGGCATCATGAACAACAGCTGCCAGTGTTACAGTTTCTTCTTCTGCTCACGCTTGTGAATGGTTTTGATTTCCGCAGGGCACAATTTGATTCGTTATTTCATTCAGCGTTCATGATATTCCCCACATTATAATATTTCTTACATCAATGTCAAATGAAGGGGAGGAAAAGTCTTTTCTTTTGTTATTGAACAAAATCATGAAACATGCAAGCAAGACCTTAATATATCTGGTTTATGTTTTCTCTAATAACTTAGCCTTGTTAACCACCATGAAAGCTCCAAATATTGGAGAGGCTTTGTTAGAGACTGCTATATTTTAATTGATACACAGACCAACACCAGTAATTACAAAACGTAGGAAAGCAAACATTAGTCTAGTGATACCCAGCTTACAAAACAATGTGCAAGGAAAAAGAGTAACAGAATAGAAATGTCATTGTAAATTCATATGACAAAACATCTTGTACAAAATCAGATCTCATCAAGACTAAATGAGGTAGATGGTAGCAGATTGCTACTGCTGAAAACTCCATGCTTACAGGCTTAGTGTGGTATGAATATGTGAGGGAGCTAAAGCAGCAGAGGGTACATTGGCTTTAGCTTTGTGTATGTAATCAGACCAGCAGAGGCTACAGAGAGCAGCTTAATGAATGCTGGACACATAACATCAGTGATGCTTTTTTCCCCACAATGTGCTGTGAATGAAGAAATGTACGAAGTAGGCACACACGCACACACACACACACACACACACACACACACACAGACACACAAACACACAAAGCTGCATCCTTTTTCTGGGACCTAGGTTTAATTCACAGCCCTCCATGGCCTTGAGGGCACAATTCTCTCTCCCTCTCCCTCTCCCTGTCTGTCTCTCTCTCACTCTCTCTCTCTCTCTCCCCCTCCCTCCCTCTCTTTCATTTTTCTCTGTATCCTTTTACTTACCTGTGTTGCTGTGAGCTGTCAAACTGGGATCTCTGTAGTAGGCATGAGTTACTGTGCCAGAGGCTGTTTGGACTGCAGAGGCAGTGTCACTTGCAATGTTCTACATCTAGGTTCTCATACAATCATTTGGTTCAGTATCTTTCTATGTGGTGCACCGGTCCTGATGGTTGGCAGCTGAGCTCGTTCAAAAGCCTTGTCTTTTGGCCCCCGACATGACTAGTCACTGAGTTGGTAATGGTTGTTGGCCTAATTTCTTTACTAAAGAAAGGGTTCTTTCTGGGGAAAAACAGTCTAGCCTGCGTCTAGACACAAAACCTGTTTGCTTTGTAGCATTTGGATGGGTAGAATGTATCTATCTAGCCTCTGCAGTGGCTAGCATTCAAAATAATTACCAAGCAAACAAAAAATCTTTTTTCTTAAGTTGCATAAGCTGTACTTATGAGTGTGGTCCTGTAACTACAAGATTACAGGTACAGACACCTGCCTGAAATCCCTACAGGGCCAGGTGTGCTGCTTGCCTTGGGCTGCCACTTGTCAAGACAGTATTAACCTTAGGAGACTCATGATCACTGTGCTTGTTTCGTTCTCAAACCTCCAATGGAGGTTAACCTGGTAAACTACAGTCTTAAAAATAAGGGTCCCAGAAAGAGTTCTCTGTCAAAGATAGCTACAAGCTTAGAGGCTTCACCAGTAAAATTTACTAAAGGATTCACTGTAAAACTACATTCAAAGTAAATATGTTGTTTGAATATATTACAAGACTCAAATGCTTGTGTTTAACTTAAACTTAGTGTGCGAAAATGTAAGTAAATGACCACTGGCATAATATACTGAAATACTCATGGAGTATCTGGATCTTTTGGGTTTCTGTGCAAACCCTGTCAAGACTGGATTTCTAAATCAAGGGCCATGGTGAATGACCTATTACAAGCAATAAAACTTACAAAAAACAAATAATATGAACTAATGTAATGTATCAGATCTGGATGTGTTTTGCTCCCATAGATCTAATGGATACATAAGAGAGTGTTTACTGGCCACTGTTTTTGTCCCTGGAATTCCAGGATATAGCAATGGTGTGGATGCACTAGCTCAAGTGTGACCACTTGCTCTCAGTAAAGCATTGCTCTTGATTTCACTGACTTCGGCCAGGGTGAGAAAAAAGCCTATCATTCATTTTGATGCCTCTGAATTGGCTGGAGAAGCAGTGATTAGCAGTGGTAATTTTAGTTGCTATGCGAAGAGCCATGGCCCCTCCCTTTATGCAGAAATCTCCTGCTTAAAGCCCTGAGAGGAGGTTTTTCATCTACAGACAGAAAGTCAGGCACCATGGGCCTGAGCTGTAAGATGCTAGGGTTCGTTGAACTTCATAACTTAGTAATCTCTTAGCAGCAATACAGATTGCCTGAATTTGTAATGATAGTAAATGATACGTGTTTGAGAAGTGATGTGTAACATCATGAGCAGATCTATTCCAGTATTCTGTTTCTGTGGTTCTGTCATTCGTATGTTGGAAAAGAGTGAAGCCATTTATGATGTTCTGTCAGGCAAATGCTGGCACAGCACTTGGGCCCTTATATGTTATTTTACAGAAGGAGCTGGTTTAAGATAGTCAGTTTCTTACCTCTGAGCACTGACATGAGGTAGTTCCCAAAATTTCCCTTGTAGCTAAAAGAAAACATGATTGAATCTTTGCTCCTTGGTTCAGTTCTGATGCTCATGTGCAGTGGACAGGAGTCAGTCTGGACACTCCATCTAGTCTGCAGCTACGCAGCCCCATATACATCAAGTTGCATTGCACTGTGTGTTATATCAGTGTTAAACTCAGTGTTATTCAGTTCACCTGTCAGTGGTTTTAAAGTTGTTGCTGATCGGTGTATATTTGAAAGACGGCGTAATGGCCACAAAATATTGATGTCCTTTTTTCCCAAGTGTTTTTAATAGCTTTTTAATTCAATTACATAAAATTACCTTTTTGTGCAAGCTATGATGTGAGGGAGAGTATGTGGTGTAGTGATTTTTGGCCAGATGTGTGCTCAGTAGGGGTGGGTGGCATAGCAAAAATATAATATAATTTCAAGATATTATCAGTTCACAGTATCTTGATATTTAGTTTTTCTATTTTCCGTATATCTATTTATAGGTTTGATAAGTTGGATCAGACAATAAAGAACCAGTGGTTTTAAAACATTTAAAAATGCTCTCAAAAACTATGAATACAGTTATTTATATTTAATGTTTCGAGGACTGCACTCCACCAAGCCCAAGTAAACAGGACTAATTATGCTTTGTTTGTAATGAAACATGTAGGTGGTCAGTTTTCTTTAAGTACTTTCCATATTGCAATATACTCGAAAAAGCATAGTGTGAGAAATGTATCACAGCACAGTGAATATTCACGTTTGATCAGGTTCAGGTTCATTCATTTTCAGGTCCAACTCCATCATACTGTGCAACAAAAGTTTGGAGAGATGCCAGCTTTCAATCTGTACCTTTTGAGTTGGAGCTCATTTGTACTCACACATGCATAAGAGAGTCTCACTGCGGCTCACAGATGTTTGTATGTTTAATAAGTCTCTCTCTAATGCTCCCTCTCTCTCTCCCTCTCTTTTTCTCTCTCCCTCTCTCTCTCCCTCTCTCCCTCTTTCTATGGTTCCTCCCCCAGTGACTCCTCTTGCATCAGAGAATTATCCCTCTCCCTGGCTCCTCTATCCTCTCATTTATTCATTCCTTTTTGTCTTTTTCCTCTTATCTTTTCCCGCTCCCACCCCTTTTTATGGGCTAGATTTTATGTCTTCTTTGTGTATCTGTTTTTATTTTTCAATAATGTGAGTTCATCTATCCATTACCTTTTTTCATATGACTCTGTATGCCCCCTCCCCTTCCCCGTTCTCTTTTTCTGGAACACTCATTGATTAATTACTCTCCCTCTTCATCTCAGAGCATAATCAGTCGCTTGGTTGACAAAGAGCTTATTCCGAATTTCTCTCCTTTCCCCACCCTCTCACTGTGAGCTGTAGGGTTAGTACAGATTCTCTCTCTCTCTCTAGCTCATTCTCTCGCGCTCTCGCTCTCTCTCCCTGTGTGTGTGTGTGTGTGTGCTGAATCCTCAGTAGCGACACTCAGTCTCACTGCAGCTCCAGTCACCAGTTGAATGCAGGGCGCGAACGAATGAGTGAATGAGTGGATATGGAGATTTTTGTGCATCAGGGAGGAGGGTGGGCTCCTTCACCCTGATGAGAGAGCTCTCTGGGGGGGGACGCTTCCTGCACCTCCTTCCTGTCTGGGGAACAGCCACTGTCCTCTACACCTGATCCTTTGGCCGACTCCTCCAGTTCTGTGAGTACTGCAGCCGTGGGCACTCTGGACAGGGCATTAGCAGTGCAGAAAGAGGCAGGAGGAGTTTGCTGTAGTGCTAACAGGTTGTTGGCTTGGAGCGCTGCTCACTCAGAGCACACAGTTCCCTGGATGCTTGATTGTTAAAGATCCAGTCCGTGATTGTGCACAGTAGTTGCATAAGGGAGATGAATCACTAAGATTTTCTGTTGTTTGTTTGTGAATTTCTGAGGTGAATTAGAGTATAGAAGTAATGTGCTCATACTGAAAGGATTGCGTTTTTTCTTTTTTTTTGAACTTGCTCTCTCCTATCCTCTATCTCTCCCTGCCTAACTCTCTTTGTCCCTCACCTCTCATTAGTTAGCTGTTTCTGCATGACCTCTTCCTGTAGGTCATTTCAGCTCAATACAGCATTGTCTGAAATAGGACATGCATGCATATGGGCATATATGTGTGTGTGCGTGGATGTGTTTTTACTGACCTGGTTCTTTTTGAGTTCCTTCGTCTGTCACGATCACTGTCCAAGAGCGATGTCATAATTTTTGCCTCTGCCATTATTTTTACCACTTTCATTATTAGTTTACTTGTTTCTTGCTACCTATGTGTATTGACATAACAGCACTTGCCTGCAGAGTGTACAAGATTTCTAAACTTTTCACACCCCAGTGCTGTTTAAAATCATGCTAAACACACACTCTATCTCTCACCTGTCTCTCTGTTTTAGCTACCAGTTCCACTAAATTGGAAGACCTGAGCTATCTTGATGAGCAGCGTAACACACCACTGCGCACCTCAATTCGGATGCCCTGGCACAATACCGGAGGAAGGCCACCCTATGACAAAGGTAATTTTAAAAAAAAAATTTAAACCAGATGCTTCCATTGCTGGTAGCCACATAAATCCTCAAAACCTGCAAACTAAACACCCTGCAGATTTCTGTTCTGAACTATGGGATCTATTTTCTGGAAAAGACACCATGACATCACTATGTTTTGGCATCTTTTGATTGTGTTTCCAGTCACATTACGCCACAGTTTCTTCCCTGAAGGTTTCAAGTGCACAGAGTGGAGGCTATACTAGTTCAGTATCACCAAAAAATTAAGTTTATTTTGCTGCCTCTTTATTATATTGGGCCTTTCATCACATAATGTACCATTGTACTTTCTTTATCAAAGAGTGATACTGTGTTATTGATTAAAACATCCTGAAAGCTCTGAGCCTGCATGTAGCCTTTGCATTAGCAGGTAGTCCTGGGCATGTTTGCCGATGCAGTTCAGTTTGAGGGCTGGAGTTTTCTTGGGGAAGCCCAAGGCATAAATAATGCAGATCTACATCAATGAGCACTCACTTTTCAAACTGGTCTGTTTCTCTCTCTCTCTCTCGTCCTCTCCCTTGCTCTCTCTTCCTCCATATAGAATGGCAAGGGTTATGTAAACACCAGGCACAGTAAATGTTAAGTGTTTTGCAACAGACTGTGTTTGTTTTTTAGCTTTTTCCAGACCTTGTAAATGGTCTAATGGAGGTCGTTACAAATAAACCTTTGCTCCTCACACCCCCATATTAGCCAGTAGCAGGTCAGACATGATTTTTACATAACACTAAGATCTTTTGTGTGTGTGTGTATGTGTGTGTGTATGTGTGTATGTGTGTATGTGTGTATGTGTGTGTGTGTGTGTGTGTGTGTGTGTGTGTGTGCGCGCCCGTTAATGTGATGGCAAATCGAGAGGTTTAGAGATGTTTGTGCTTTTTAAAGGTTGTGTTTCATCTTGTGTTTTACTCAGAGAATGGGTATGCATTTGTTAAGCTGAAAAAGTATTAGCTGATTCTGAAGTGGTCCTTTTCAAGACGAACAGAGGGCCAGTGTTCCTAGTGGACGATAATACAATCTCTTCTGCAGCTTCTTCCACTCAGAATAGTCCTACCCCAGGCACACTGCACCTAACCTGCTCTTTTATCCTGAGAGAGGGAATGCGAGGAGAGAGAGAGAGAGAGAGAGAGAGAGAGAGAGAGAGAGAGAGAGAGAGAGAGAGAGAGAGAGAGAGAGAGAGA
>JBBPCZ010000002.1:17083692-17097256 GCA_037974445.1 Brycinus macrolepidotus
TATGTATAACAATAAACTGTATCTTAGGTTATCTGCACTGTCCTGACCTGTGTGTGTGTGTGTGTGTGTGTGTGTGTTGTTTTTTCTCTTAGCGCGCTTTGCTCCATATAAGCCAGTGGATATCATGCTAAAGCCTCTGCTGTTTGAGGTTCCTAGCATCACTACAGACTCTGTGTTTGTGGGCCGGGATTGGCTGTTTCAGCAGCTGGAGGATGTCCTGATCGACAACCAAACTGGCGAGAGCCGTGGGGCCACTCTTGTGGGCAGTGTGGGCTTTGGCAAGACAGCCATCGTCTCCCGACTGGTGGCCCTCAGTTGCCATGGAGGCCGCATGAGACAGATAGCCTCTAACAGTCCTAATGCTTCCCCAAAAAGTAAGTAAATCTCTTGTGATTATTAATAATGATAATAAAAAATGTAAAAAAAAGAAATGTGTATATATGTGCACATAGTACCTTTTATACATGGAATGTTGCCCAAAGTGCTTCAAAGAAATGAAGTGTAAAACAACAGGAGGTGCAGTAAAAAAGGAATAAAATGAGATCAGAGATAAAAGAAGTGATTTTGTTAAAAATGAATTAAAAAGAAACCAAATAAAGTGAAAATAAATTAAATAAAGTACACTACAATAAAACCTAACTATGTACGCTAACTAACGCTGAGTAAAAAGAAAACTCTTAAAGTTACTTGTAAAAAAAAAAGGATACAGTGGTGGCAGGTCATTGGTGGTCAGGCAGAGTAATCTACATAGTAGGACCATAGTGACTAAACGCACTTTCACCCATTTTGGATCTGATTTTCAGCCATTTGGGTATTACTAAAATACCAATGGCTGATGTCCTGACAATGTCCATTTTTGATGTCATGACAATGCGAGATTGCATATTTTTGGGACAGTGCTTTCTTGTTGCTTCAGTTTTACTGGTGCAGTGTTTAGTGTCCACATGGCTTTATTCACACATGCTCTATTCTCCACCAATTTGTAGCAAATGTGTTTTTAAACATAACTGTCAGTATGCAAAATGTGTCATAGTTATTTATATTGCTGTGTTGTTTATATGGGAGAATGGTTTTTGATAGCTATTCGAGAATATTTTATTTGCTTTGTTTTTACACAATAAATTGTTTTTCTTTACCCTTATCTGTTATCATTATCAGAAATGTTCTCATAATGTATAGGCAGCTGGAATTTAAAAATGAATGGTTTTGTCCCATCAGCAGTGATATGTGGGAATTTCTTCAAGACTCATGGAAAAGCTTTTAAAGAAAGATAGATTATGCAAAGCTGTCATCAAGGCAAATATGATCACAGTTCACTATTATTCTGAAACACAGAAAACCCTTCTGTGAGTAAGTGCGTTCAGTCGTGTGACTGGTATTCTGTATTTATTGATGTGTGTTATGGTTCCTTGCTTGGTTGTTAATGTGTACAATATAATATTACATGTGCAGGTGGAGATCAGAGCTCAGAGTTGCCTCTGAGTCAGCCACCACAGCCCACCCCTCCACCCAGTGCCACCAACACACTGCAGTCTGACAGCTGCCCCAGCACACCTGAGCTCCGCCGACACAGGGAGGAGGCTGTCAAACGCCTGGCCTCTAAGGTAAGATCACCCCAGTAAAACTACGGTCACAACTGGCTTCACTGTTTGTGTGTCAGAGGAGTTGAAAGTTCATTTTGCTTTTATGTTTTCCAATTGCCAAAACAAGGCTACAGCACTTGAAAAAATGAAAGAAATTATTAAAGTAATTTTATTATACATGACAAATAAATGCAAATACACTCAAAGGACACTTTTATTTACAGATATTGTTATATGCAAAAAACCTAGCAAAATGTAAATGTATTTAATTCAAAGCATGTGTTGAAATATTAATATGTGTGTTATCATCGCTAATTTAAGTGTATTTCCTTGCATTTGATTTCACCACCACAGAAATAAGCTTGCATCATAAATAAACCTCCACTGTTTCTGTATGATGAAGTCTGTTATGGATTGTGTACAGCAGTAGTAGTAATTTAAGCTCAGCGGTGCCATAATAAAGCTGGACATGTGTGGCCTTCAGTTTTGGGGATGCAGCAGACAGAGCTTTGCAGTTCAGTGATGAGCTTTTCACTGTATGCTGCTGCAAAGTGAATATGTGTATATGATTATTGGTATTACTGACTGTTTCCCATTCTGAATTCTTCATACAATCTTAAAAACAAAGAAGCAAACATGGTTATTTGGGGCATTGCCATAGAAGTAACATTTTAGATTCCATAGAACTTAAAACACTGATGTACGTCGCTCTGGATAAGAGCGTCTGCTAAATGCCGTAAACGTAAACATAAACTTACGGTTGTTGTTGTTGTTGTTTTTTTTAGATTTTTAGCAAATGTGATATGTGAGTGTGAATGACAAGTGTGTAGAGGTTCTTTAAACTTTAAAAAGGTCATATAACAAATTAAATGTTTTTGCAGAAAAATATATATACACCTAGAACCTTTTAGGAACTTTTATTGTTTAGTGTAGCCTTATCCTTAGCCTTACCTGTTCAGAAAAGTACCCTTGGTGTTTTGATGTACATGCCTCTGATGGGTGAATGGTGTGAAAGAAGTCTGTTGTTCAGGCTGTTTAAATCCAAAACTGGACACGTTTCTGCTTAATGCTTTAGTTTATAAATGTATGGCCCAGTAGGCATCCAGTCCAAGGGCACACAATATAATCTGTAGAATCACAGTTAAGTAAGGTGTTGGTGCTTACCATTAAAATCCAGACAAAGTGAAAATGAACAAATTACTGATCATATTTCTTTTCTTTTTTTTCTTCTTTTTTTTATTTTCTTTTTGTCTTTATTCCTTTACTCCTCTGTTTCACTTTATGCCATGGTGCTTGGATTTTCTCTTACTGAAACTGTAGTCTTGTTTAGCCAGTCTTAATAAAAAGAATAATTGTATGCTATTGCAAAATGCAAGCATTTTCAAAAAAAGAACAGTTTGGTGGAGTTCTAGGCAAAGGTGAGCCTTGCACATGATTGCACCATTTATCAAAATCAAACAATGCACATGCACAAACACACGTGCTCTGCCTGCAGACTTTGAAAAGCTGCCTGATGGTTTGAAAGGGTTTGTGTGAGATCAGGGCAGTCGTGCCTTATCTTTGTGCACTTGCTCTCTTCTGAGCCAACTGTTCATGCTCAGTAATTAAAGCCTGAAAAGATGCAACATTTACCTCCGTCAGTCCTGCTCTTCAGCTTTTGTGCTTTGTTTTTGGTTTATTTTCTGAGTAGAGAGTGTTTGCCTGCGCATGGGTTTGTGCGTGTGTGTGTGTGTGTGTGTGTGAATTTGCATCCGTGTCTGTGAGTTTTGGGTGGCTGTGTCTTTTCATGTCATGTGATGTATGTTGAATTGCCATTAATTTGTTAAAATAAAATAATTCTTAGTTTATATTAGATAAGTTAATGTTGATTTATGAGTTGATTGTTCAGGGGAGCGTACTGTTTAATTTAAACCAGCACATACTGTGAAAGTGACTGCTGTTTGAAATGCTTTCTATTTATGACAAGAACACATCAGGTTTCTTCCTTCGGGAGTAGGATCCCCTTTTGATTCACGAGTCTAGCCATCTGGCATCCTCTGTGGCTTGTAAAACAGAGAAGCGAGGGGTCACATAGAGTAGGAGAATTTAATGCTGTTAGAATCTGATTGACCATCATGTTCGTTGTCTATCATGACTGGCATCTGTTAGGAGAACACACACACACAAAATACACTGTGACTCTTTCTGCAGTGTTCTTAGTGCATGCTTCCAGCACCTCTGCAGCTGATGTGAGAGATGTGCTTCTGTGTTTCATACATGTGGTGATAGACTAAACTGCCACCTGTCACTCACTATGTGAAGTAAATGATGTATAAACTGTGTCTCCCAGGGACCTTCTGTCGTTTGTGTGTTACCATGGCAACAGGCTGGCAAGGTGGTCATTTGGTCTAAGGTAGAGAATTGCACCCACAGGAGCAATACAGACTCTGAAGTCCCTTTCACACTCAAAATCCAGGGCAATTCCAGGATACTTTCAGCGGTAATGTTCAGGTTTTGCGTCTTTCACCCATGCAGTCCTTTAAATGACAGTTTACTGGGACACACACATTCATACATGGAGTGAAAATCCAGGTGAACAGAAGCTGAGGTTCTCAGCCTCAGTAGCCAACTGCTCCTTCATTTCTTAAACAAAAATACACAACCACAACTTTTTTCTCTCATTAAACTGAAAACTCATATAAAAAAATATTCTCTGCTGGCTGTAATGCTTTTCTGGAGCATCCATGCATGCACAGGCAAACATTCAGTCTTGATGGCTATAATCCAAACATCCTGGCAATGTATCGACTTCTGTTCAGCTGTGTCAGGTTTTTGCCCCTGGCTTGCATTCACACTTAACCTCTTCCCATAATTACTGTTAAATTCCTGTGCATGTGTGGGAAAAACCTGAGATGGTAGCCCAAAGCAGCACAAAAGACAAATTCGGCCTTATTTAACGATCAATTTGTGAATAATTCATCTTTAATTAATGAGCTAGTCGTGGATCTTACTAGTCGTGGATCATCAAAAGACAAAAGTGATGTGTATCAAAAGTATATATAACTTTGGCAAAGGAATTAGAAATGAATATGAGAGGTGGTGCTTTTTTTTTTCGCAATGTTTGTTAATAAGTCATTTAGTGAACATGGTGGCGTCCTGCTGAAATTCAGCTTGGGCTTTGCCACCTGTCTGTTCCATTCCACTTATTCTCACTGGTCTCCTCAAGCTAATCTCACATATGGTGCAGTTCCTCAGAGCTTTACAAAAGAAGTGTTACCTTTCTTGCCATCAAATTTTGTTGATAAAACAGTTTGTTTCTGGACCTGTCAGGACAAGAAATGTTTTTATTGAATGTCTGACTAGCAAGTCTGATCTGTGAACAAAAGTTAGAGCAGCATGTACACTTGGTACATGATGTCTAGCACTCTGGTCATGGCCCATGGGCCAATATGACCTCCATGAACAGTGCTATATTTAGTCTCGGATATGTTTGTTATTTTTGATCTATGAGTTTTGGGGTGGCTCAAGAACAAGATCACCGTGTCAGGACGCACGGATGTGTCTGTTTGACCCAGCTGGGGTTTTAGAACTCCTCATTCATTGTACACAACACTGGCTCCAAAACCACTACAGTTAAGCTGAGATTGGTTGAGATTGGCAGCAATGTCTGGGCTTATCCAAGCTTTACTGAGCCACCTGCTCTACCATCTCTGACTCAGAAGTTTTACTCTCTTCTCACCCATTTAAAAACTCCCTCCAGATCAGCCTTTCAGCAGGCTAAGTTTTAGACTATATTCTGTGTATTAAAACTCACTCCCTTTGAAGATACATCAACCTCTTGTCTTTTCTCTTAGAGCTGAATGTTTGTTTAGATGTTTAGAATGTGTTTTTTATTGAATCATGCATAGATTGACACAGAATAAACTTGTCACACTAAAAGTAAATCTGGCTGTATTAATTTTCCTTATCCTTCCACTCACTCTTCTGCTCATTTGTAATTCATTTCATGTATCTGCTTTCTGAGCCGTTGTCTTTCATGTGCCCCTATGTTTTGGTTATTGGCATGCTTTGATGGTAGCAAGAGGTTTTTGTTGCATTACAGGTGACTTTTGATCCAGTCATTAACATGCATTCCTTTGCTAGAAGATTTGTTTTTCCAGAATGATGAACTGCAGTTACATTTGTGGGGTTCTGATGCCATACTGAGCTTCAAGAGACAAAAAGAAACTACCGGTGGCTTCCAGTAACTTACGTTAGCAGGGTGTGATGATGTGCCATTAGCTACCAGGAGTAACTAATGTGACAAAGCTAATTAAATATTTACTTAAACAAATTGTTATTTATCACAGTGTTGTAAGACATTTCCTCCATACAGACTTTTCTGAGAGTAATGCTGCCCATCTTATATTTTCCTATCAACTGTTGCTGTTTGCCATTTATGCAAGACTTCAGGAAACCTTTACGGTTGGAGTGGTGTGCAGGGGCAGACCAAAGCACCTGGGTGAAACACTAGCCATAAATCAGGTTTTACACTTCAAATGAAGTAGTCTTTCTTTTTGGCAAAAATGGATGAATTTCTTTCACCCGAAGGTGCCTAAGATGAATGATCTCTACTCGCCTGTAATGGGGCTGTGAGAGGCTGGAAGAGTTCCTCCTTGAGGGGAAAGTTGAGTCATTTCTATTAACCCCAACTGTCCAAATGGGAAATGCCACCATCAAACAAGGCTTCCACTTATAAATCAGACCTAATTAAGAAGGACCCCTGAAAGGCCAGTGCCTTGAGGTACTCTGCTAGCTTGCAGTTTTCTGACAGGGTCTTTGCTATGGCTGTGGCTAAGTGAGTCAGAAATACGACAAATGCTTGTGTCGAACTCTCTTTGAGGACATCTCTTTTCTTCAGAGGGAGTCTCTCCATTAAATTGTCTATTCGGTTAGATGATAATTCTTGAAAGAGGCACTAGAACTTTATTCCTACTTAGAAAGGGTTGTATGTACTGCCTTCCAGTATTGCATTATAATGCCGCTCTAACATTACCTGAATGTTTTAATGTGATATGGTGCCACTGCTGTGCCACGTGTATATCTCTGTATCTGTAAATGCTGTTGAGTTCCAGAGGGCAAGCAAGAGACTCGGCACATTCCTTTACATTTTTTATTCATCTGCTCCTCTTTTCATCCTCCCTTTTCTTTTTTTCCCTCTCTTCAGTAGAATTCATGAAAGAAAGAGTTAAGATGAATGGGCTCGCACCTGTAAAGGGGCTGTTTTTAGTCTCCCTAGTCTCAGTACCAAGCTTCAGAAGGCACATGCATTTTCAAAGGAAGCGTTTACTTTTGCTGTTTACATTTTTCATTTGAAAATAACATTGATTCTTTTAAAGAATCTCGAACTCCAGGAGTGAGTTTTGGCCCTTGACACAAAGAGGGGTGTTTTGGAGAGGAGGATGGGTGAAGACTAGATGGTTAAGGTAGAAGAATTCAGAGAGTCTGAAATTCTGAGAATAACAGATACAAGTTAGGAAGACAGTATTTCTGTGTTTTTGTCAGCATCCCTGGTGCTTAGAAAAAGTTTTTTTCTGACATTTAAAGTGCATGCCAATACACTGATCAACTGCATGTTTAATTAAAAAATATAACAATTATATAGCTTGTGAACAACCAGTGTACCAGTATAAACTGCACAAAAAGAAGTGGTAAATTTGGCGTCAGCCATTTATAGCATTGTCTTATTTTATTCATTTATTATTGCTAACCATCTTATTTTCCTCTTGGTCCTTGATAGTTCATGATTTCAAATGCTGAATTTGAAGCTTTTCACAACCTTTTTCACATGTGGCTCTGCTCTTTTCTTGGTGCATTTTGTCCACTTCAACTTCTTTGCAAACTTAAAAAATGGACTCAGCTACAATTAAACTAATAAGCCTCTCTCTCTTATTCCCTTCTCTTTCTAGGTGGTTGCTTATCATTACTGCCAGGCTGATAACACTTACACCTGTCTGGTCCCTGAGTTTGTGCACAGTATCGCTGCCCTGCTGTGCAGAGCACACCAGCTCACTGCCTACAGGGAACTCCTCCTGAAGGAACCACCCCTACAGAGCATGCTCAGTCTGCGCTCCTGCGTCCAGGACCCATTGGCTGCCTTTCGCAGGGGTGTGTTGGAACCTCTCATCAACTTACGCAAAGGTACCTGTTAACCATAGTTGTTCCCTAATTTATTTGCGCTTCATCTGACTGTTTTAATGGGGGGTTTGTTTCATTCAGTATTATTTTTTTTCTTACTCTGTAAAGTTATGCTGGTGTTTTCCTCCTTTAGTGCATTACTGTGAGGATAGCATGCTTATGCATTAAAGTGGTCCGAGCCTGTCGGTGAGCTAAAGAGTGTTTAGTTGCGTGGGGATGAACTAAATGCCTGAAGCTAGTAGACTGAATCTGATCAGTTGATGCTAATTTATTCTATCTTTAGTCTCACTTTTCCCACACAGCAACAGCGGTTATTTGCTGTTTCACCTACATGTTGCTGAAGATAGAAATAAACTGAGCATCAGAATAATTAAACAGTTTTCAATGGCAAGGGCCTATATTTCCAAAAAGGAGAGGTTTATGGACAGGCTAAGCAGTCCATACTGACCTATTGGAAACAGTTATTTAGTTTGTAGCTGCAGTCTTATATCAGCCCTTTTATACCGCTTATTTGATTTAGTACTCTGGGTACTGTATTGAGCCTGTGAGAACAGAGATGTTTGTTAGATTTTTAAAGCAACAGGGAGCAAACTCATTTCAGGGTCGTTCTGATTTGTTGATTATGGGGATTCAATCTGATGTACGTCGCTCTGGATAAGAGCGTCTGCTAAATGCCGTAAACGTAAACGTAAACGTAATCTTCTCTCTGCGCTTAATCAATACTGTATCGTGGGAGGTCGAGTTTGAGACATGGATTAACAAACCTGCTGTTCATATGATGGAGATGGAAAAGACTGACAATCAATATGGCAACAGCAGGCTCAGGTTGAGAGCTGCTAGTAACAAAAGCTGGTCTACTGTAACAGCATCGGTTCGCATGCACTCCTTCACCCCCTTGTGAAATTACTGAAATGAATAGCTCACTATATTCTGGCTGATATAAAGGGGAAAATGTTGATTTGGGCACTTCATCGCTCAGTGAAGAGTCTACCTGAAGATTTGTTTAGAAGATTAAAAACCAGAAATGATTTATGAATTTGTTGAACCTTATTTGATAAAGAACCTCAAAGAAAAGGAGCATTGAAACACACATGCACACCATGGCCTTGATCTGTCCCTCAGTGAAGAAATATTTTTCCTCCTTGGGTAAATCCAGTCTGAGTGCTCGATTGCGAAAAGTCCTCAGATCTTCACGTTGCTCTGTAATGAATTTTTAAATGTTCTCTGCATCTCTCTGCTTGAGCAGAAAGCACGATTGAGCTGTTCCTTCTTTACTCAGCCGAATCTACTGCAGTGGTGTCTGCTGTCATTTACGATCCTTCTGTAGTCTGAAATCTGTGTGCAATTGTGTAGATATTCTGTCCAATCTATCAGAAATAAGAGCTGAAGATTATGATTGTGATCTTATTCTTCTTCTAGTTAATACAGCTTTGTGAAAGCACAGAGGTGTCAACGCCTTCATTTTTGAGAGCATTTGCAGCTTTGCACTCAGGTTTATAACATTCTTTTTTAGGGCAGCTAACCTTTTATGCACATTTCTCACCTATGCTAACATTTTCATCTTTGTAGTGTTGACATTTCTGATATGAAGTCCTGAGCATCACCTTGAGGTTGCAAAATGTTATATTGTAATTAATAAATATAATAAAAATATTAGTGCAACAACAACAATAATAAAATGCGAACAATTTCAGAATTCACAGGGTGTATCCACTGCTTTGTCATGAACTAGCAGATTCTATGAAAGTTATCAGCATTATAACAGACTCTAAAATAATTTTCACACACGTGCACGCACGCACACACACACACGCACACACATTCTCGCTATTGCTCATGTCCTCCTGATGACTTTATGTTTACCTGAAAGACTAAAAAAAAAAAATGTACTAAATAACATTGCTTATACTGCAAGGTGAGAATTTCAAACTGAGGTCAGACAGCTTTAACTCAAAGAAGCAAAAAATAACGCTACGGATTATGGGAATATTGAATCGGCTACATGGTGCTGAGACTTCAGGGCCTGAGCACGCAAGGGGAACATTGGTTGACTTAGAAGAGCAGGAACGTTATACAGTAGTATTAGTTAACACGAGAAAAATATTTGTTCAGTGTCTAATTTTAAATAAAAGAAAAATAAACTGAAACACAGTAAAGACTAATCCTATAGAATAAATCTCAAAAACTGATTTCAGTTTTCTCCAAATAAAACATTAATTTGTGAGTTGTGTACAAAAATACACTCCGTTTCTATTCTGTTAAAAAAAAAGCCCAGAAACTTGAACGTAACAAAATCATCACAGAAACATTCCACTTTCCCAGGGATGCTGCACTGTGTTTGCACAGTAGCCTCCACACATCCTCAAAGGACCAATTTGTGCCACTTCTCTTGAGTGGTATGCTTTGTGCAGATAAACTGCAGCGGCAATATTACAGGAATTTCTGTTGATAATACTCACCCGTTACCCTTTCCTGTTAAATTCAAATGTAAAGGTACATGTGAGAGGGGGAATAGAAAATAAAGTCTTTCTCCTGTATCATCATCATGCTATCCAGTTCCTTTCAATACAGTGTCCTTAACTAGCATAGTTTAGATGTTTACTTCAGTTTACAGCAAGTGAGTGCATGGGTGTGTACCTACGCCTATGCAATGACTGTGTTGCTTTGTAGATATGTTTATGGTAGCAAACAGTATGGTACCAAGATAGCTTCGAAATATCTTGTGATACAATAGAGAGGGCCTTTGGTAGCTTCAGAGCCCTGTGTGGTCTTAATCTGGACTGTTAATGCGCCCAATGTTTTTATAAGACTCATGACGTGTTTCTTTGAAGGTGTTTTCTGCTTTCCTTACTTCATTGCTTCATTTAATTAGGTGCGTAGTACTACCTGCTGTTTTTCTCGGGCGTGTCACTCTTGTACATGCTTGTTTTAACAATGGCCAGTCTGTCGTTCATTTTGTCAGTGACTCAGCAAGAGACACTGTCTCTTGTGAGCACACTGATAAAACTTTTTGTCTGCATTGCTACTACATACTTGTCTGAAATACTCATTTTTCTTTTTTTGTCTGTATGCATACAGAGAGAAAGATTCCAGAAGAGGATTACATCATCTTGATTGACGGATTGAATGAGGCGGAGTTTCACAAGCCAGACTATGGTGATACAGTTGCATCCTTCGTTACCAAGATCATTTCAAAGCTCCCCACCTGGCTCAAACTCATCATCACTGTACGGGCCAGTTTACAGGTAAGGCACATTTGTGTACACTTTCATTTGTGGACTGATCTTATGGTCAAGACTGATCTGATGGTCTTTCTCAGTACCTTAATAAGCTTCTCTTGCCTGATTTGGTTTGTGTAATGGATTTCCCACACCAACATCAGAATTGCAGGTTAGATTGATTGATTGGTTGGTTGGTTGTTGATGTGATTTTGTGTTTGCTATTGTCATCTTTACTTCAAATCAATGGCAGCTACAAACGGTGGATAAGTTTTTAAGTTTTAATGTGTTTAGCTGTTTTAATGGAACTGAGTATTGAAATTGGAAGGAATTATAAACACTTTCTAAATACACTCTTTGTGAAAGACATTTAACCATTTCATGTGATAAATGGATACATGTAAAAAAAACCATGTAATTTGTAGTAACTTTTAGTACTATCTAGTCCAGTTTGCAATTGCGCCAAAGGTGGTCAACAAAACTTAATGCCTTTTCACATTTAAAAACACAATAAAATAAAGGACAAGTTTTGAAAATGTAAACATTAATACCAGTGCTGTTTTTAACATTAGATATCATGATTACCATGAGCTGAAGCAGACACACACACACACACACACACACGCACGCACGCACGCACGCACGCACGCACACACACACACACACACAGTGTGGCTGCAGAACTTCAACTGTGAATTTGTGGTAAGCTTTTTTTTTTTTTTTTTGAAAGTGTATCAGAGTTATAGTTTCAGAATGTTAAAAATTACATCAAATAATGACATCTTGTAGACTAAACATAAGAACAAAAATACTGTTTCTAATGGCATTTTCCTCATGTATCCACACAACTACAGAGTGAAACTCCAGGACTGGAGTTTCAGAACACAGACTGGAGCTCATTCAAATAAAAAGGAAAGAAAAAAAGGTTAGCTATAAATTCTGCTTACCAATTTTATGGCTGTTATCAGTAATCATCAATAAATTGCTAAATCATCCTTGCCTAGTAATTTCACAACATTGGAGATAACTGTTTTTCAAACTGACTGTTGCTAAATGCATATTAAAGGCACACTTGCTCCTATAGAAAACTAGGAGCAAGTAACTATAGAAAATAGCTACTACCTATAGTAACTAGCTATAGTTTTTAGTTGTTGGTGATGTTGATTTTTCATGTAATAACACATAAATATCATGATGTTAACACTCATGAAAGAGGAATGGGTATCTCCTATCTCCTAAATCTCAATGTAAACTCTTCTTACAGGCTGTGTTTTTGTTGTATAACAGCTCAAAAGGCTGTTTGCTGTCTGAGCTTGTAACATGATTGGACATCTCAGTATAGCAGTGTTTCAGTTATTAAAGGTTACACTACACATACTTCAGGTTACGTCACCCATAATGGCATTTGCTTTAGCTCTGCTGTACTTCTGTATTACTCTCAGAAGAAAAAAAGATGCAGCTGCTTTTGCTGTATTGCTCTGTGCTCACTTACTCTTTTAACACCACACTCTCCGAGTTAACAACTGCCTCATAATGACTACTCCTGTACAGAAAATGGCTTCCTGGGCACCTTTCCTCTTGTCATACATGCCATTGTATGTTTTTATTTCTGTCAAGTGTAAGAAGTAGAACTGGCTGAGACTGCAGTGGAATTCCAGAAAGAGGAAAGCATAGAGAGAGCTGTATATGGGGAAAACTATATGAAATATGACAAAATATTTGTATTGACTATATTTTGACAGGACTCAATTTCAGCTCTGCAGACAGAGCAGACAAGCAGGCTTTGCAATAGTCTGTATCTCTTTAAGAAAGTGTCCTTCACCTGCTGCCAGAAGCATGTGTGTAGCTCTACTCATCAAAACCCTATCTATACCTGAGACTCAGGAGGATTTCACTGTAAACACACCACTGAGACATAGTCAGAGATTGTATTTCAGCCATGGATGCTTCCTACAGCACTGCAGAGTAGTTTTGCAGCTCAGCCATGTGAGTTATCTCATCATAGGTTTGATAATTAAATGATAAGTTGGATAATGTATGTTAGAGCAGGGACTCTACAAAATGACTGTGGCCCTTTAGAAATTGTCTTGCCCATTCATATTCTAGTTTGCTTCTTTTGTAGTGCTTGAATCAGTATAGTGGTGCCTCTGATTAGGATAGTTTTTATGTAAATGGTAAGAATAGGCTTCAAAAATGGTAAGAATAGGCGGATTCAAAGTTGATTAGAATTAATCCAAGCTTAAAGGAGCTCTACAAAAGAGGAGATATCCACCAATTGAGTACAAATTTGTTAAGACCTTATTGTGTGAGATGAGGAGATAGTGAGGATGATTGAAAGAAGAAACAAAATTGTGTACATTCCAACCTGCTTTATTGTGGTCCATTATCTGTCAGTGAACATATTCAGACTATTAGGTCACTGTAACATTAATGAAAAGGGCAAGGTGTTTACTTTCCCTGCTTATAACCGGCTTGAATGTGACAGATTTGAAAGTTCACATTAATGTGGTCAGCAAGAGTGAATCCCTCTGTCTCTCTTTCTCTCTCTCTCTCTCTCTCTCTCTCTCTCTCTCTCTCTCTCTCTCTCTCTCTCTCTCTCTCTCTCTC
>JBBPCZ010000002.1:17097356-17108510 GCA_037974445.1 Brycinus macrolepidotus
TCTCTCTCTCTCTCTCTCTCTCTCTCTCTCTCTCTCTCTCTCTCTCACGCACACACACACACACACACACACACACAAACATATATATTATTTAATGCATACACACCTGAATTCAGTTCACCCATTGTATAGCCACTAGTTCCTCAAGAAGTGACCAGCATTTAGCAGACTCTTGAACCACTGTCTGTGCTTCAGGAAAACATCTCCCTAATCATGGAACGCTTATTCCATCATCATTCAATCCCTGATCCTCAGGCTAAAAGATAAAAATCTTATTAACATTTACAAATTAAAGGTTGCCAAATCCAAATGAATGAATAGTGAAAAAGTGCCGTTGTAACCAAACAGATTGGTCCTTGAGTTTGGTGTCACCCTCTAAAATCACTTTATCAGTGATTGATCCACATCATGAAAGCCTAAATGGCTTCTGTGTGAATCAGGGCTAATTTTAATAAATCCATAAAGCTGACCTGTATTACATATTTAGTATTTGGTAACACTTTACTAAAGGGCAGAATGAACTCTACCCTACAGTATTTTACTGAATAAGAAATACACTGATAAGACACCTGCATAGCACTGCATCCTTGCCGTTTCTATGGGAAGCTCATTTGTATTCTGTAATCAGTATGTCAGAGAACAATAGTGAATTAGACTCCAGCTTGCTGCCCCTGTTTTATGCATTATTAATTGTGTTTGTCTTTTATACTGTCGTTGGTTGATCTCTGAGGGAAATTTCATAGTCCTCCTCTGAAGTTAGGACAGAGTAGGTTTATGGGGAATTTATTTGTTTGACTTATTGGTTTGTGTGTGTGTCCTTGCATATGTGTGTGTGTAGCATGTATCTGTCCTTCTTGTCTTACTGCACTTTAAATTAGGTTTGTGTTCTGAAAATACATTGTTAAGTGTCTGCACCCATGTCAGCAGTCCTGGTGGATTTCAGGTCTCTTCAGAATGGGATGTAGTCTTGGTGCAAATGAATTTTTGTTCATGTGTGAAAGCGTGTAAGGGCAAGGTCAAGGTATAGGGGTGTGTTTGTGTGTGTGTTTATCTTTTTATATGTCATTGTAATTCTGTAGATTGTAATCTGTGAAGACTTGAGCTTTCTTAGTCACTTCTTAAGCCTTTGATTGCAGACTGAAGTGTGTGTGTGTGTGTATGTGTATACAGTGATATGGAGTTTAGCCATGCAGCTCACTGACCTTCTGCAGATAAATCACCCACAGGACATCAATACCATAGCAGAGGAGAGGGGGAAAAGCTTTTAACAGTACCTGTGAGAGACAGAGCAAGAGGGAGAGAGGTTCACTTGGTTAAATGAATTGTGGAGAAGGATTATGAACCAAACAATAGGGTAGTCCTTTTCTGTCCATAATAAAATATACCCTTATGCATTTTCATACTTCATATTGACATTTAAATAAAGCTGTGAATGGACTATACGCTGAATGATGCAAAATATTACAAAAAAATCTCACAATTTACTGATAATGACAAATGACACGTTTAGCAAATAGCTTGTACACATTTATTTTAAATGACTCAGTTAATCACAGTTATGTTTGAAAAGCATGAAGCATATTTTTGTTTCTCTTTGTTTCTGAAGGAGATTACCAGTCTGCTGCCCTTTGCCAAGATCAGTTTGGACGATTTTCCTGATAATAAGGATATCAACTCGGACCTGAACGCCTACATACAGCACCGCATCAACAGCAGTCGTGACATTCTCAACAACATCTCTCTAAATGGAAAGACTGATCCCGTTATTGTGGGAAAGGTGAGCTCACACCTCATCTCCCGCAGCCAAGGTTCATACCTCTACCTGAAACTCACCCTGGACCTTTTTGAGAGGGGTCATCTAGTCATCAAGAGTGCCAGCTACAAGGTGGTGCCGGTCTCCCTCTCTGAGCTCTATCTGCTGCAGTGCAACATGAAGTTCATGAGTAACTCTGCATTTGAACGTGCCATGCCTATCCTCAACGTGGCCCTGGCTTCTCTGCACCCAATGACAGACGAGCAGCTGTTCCAGGCTCTGAACGCTGGCAGCATACGAGGTGATCTACAGTGGGACGACTTCCAGCAACGTATGGACATGCTGTCCAGCTTCCTCATCAAGCGCAGGGATAAGACGCGCATGTTTTGCCACCCGTCCTTCAGAGAGTGGCTTGTGTGGAGAGCTGATGGTGAAAGTTCTGACTTCCTCTGTGACCCCAGGTGAGCTCCCATGATGGCATACTCTTACAGTGAAAAAATGCTAGTAAATGTCTGATAAATCACATAATGCAAGCTCCAAGAACCCTTTACAGCACCTCCTATCCAAAAAAACTTTGTTTGGTATTCAAACCGTAACGGTTCGCAGACCTTATCTTTAAATAAGTGTTTATCAAATGTGAATAGGGCATTTAATCTGTGCATTTAATTAAGTAGTTGTACAGTGTGCGACAGATAGTAGTATGTGGCGTTTTCAAAAGTGGGAAAAGTCCACTTTTAAAAATGTTATTATTTTAAGTAGTGTTGAAGTGGAAAATTGCAAATCAGTTCTGAACCTTTTTAATAAGAAAGTAATTTGTTTGCTCTGACCATTATTTTCAGCAGTTAGAACATCTTGCAATAATAATAATGGGTGGATTTGTCAGTTGCTAGATCAAACTTTCATCTCTAGCAGAAATTACGAGCAAATTTGCAAACTTTCTTTAAACAAGAAATTCTGGTGTGTGTGTGCATGCACACACATATTTGAGATAGAATCCATAAAGTTTTGATTGATTTACAGCAGTTAGTTATTAAAATGATTAAATATGAAGAGGTTTAGGTTAATATTTAATTTTAGTTTCCACTTATTCCGTTTTTCACAGTCAGGCTTACATTTTTTATCTAAACCATGTTAACACTTCAGATCTGTGCACTGATTGAATGTCACATGCTTCTGTTCACTTGTTCTATTTTTCAAGAGAACTGACTGGTAATCTGGCTACAGAGAGAAGAAGCTGAAAGCTTTGATAAGAGATAACTGCCGTTGCGTACCTACCACGCTTTCTGTTAGTAAACTCTGAGCTAACCCTGGGGAGCGGTGGCACTGATTGCTCAGTTCCTGATCTGAGCTTTATCATTGCGTCCACTATCTCTTGTGTATCCACTATTTCCCACTTTATCTCCCTGTTCATCAGCCTGATAACCTCACTTGCCAAGATTCTGACTTTCTTCTCAAATGACCTGGCAAGCTTGAAATCTCTTTTAGAGAAAGTGCAGTTGTTTTTGAAGACACAGACAGACACGCCAGAGACACTCAATCAAATGTCAAAAGTAGGGCTGCACAGAATATCGTCTGCTAATCGTTAACACAAAATTGGTCTCTGCAATACTGATATTGCAAAAGGCAGCAATATGCAAATAAACCTCTGACCAATCACAGTGTTTCCGATGGGGTGACCAATCATAGCTCCAGGTGAGTTACTGGGTGTTGTGATGAATCAAGGTCTTCATGTAATCCAACAAAAGTCTTTTTAACTATTTTTAACTATTAAATGTGTTGGTGAATTGTTGGTGCATAAATGGGCAGGGCTAAACTGATGTAGCCAGAACAAGAAGATATATCACAAAAACCATGATTTGAAAACAGGTTGTTTTTGTAGCGTATTTTCCACCTATATGGATTGTATGAGTGGTGGGAGAAAATGTACCATTTGAAATAATATTTATGGACTTTAAGCCTTTGTAATTCCAGAAAAGTGATGATATGGGTCCTTTAATATTTTGAAAGGCATCGAAATTGCAATATGTAGCACTAATCGTAATACTGATATTTTGTCCTTGTTATGCAGCTCTAGTCAAAAACAAAAAAAAAAACTTGTATTTGGTTGAGGTGCAGGAATGAGAACTGTGGTCAATATTCTAGCCTGCAAGAAGACAAGTGTGGAGCTCTGTAAGAGGTGTGTTCATATGGATGTTCCAGGGATCATGCTGTTTTTTGGGGGGTTTTTTTGTAATTGTTTTCTCTTCAGTGTGCCACTGTGAGATGTTAGTCAGAGAACTGCTGCAGAGGCAATCTGTCTCTGTAAGGCACCACTTAATCACAGCCTTTATTGAGTTGCAAACATTTCAGGTTTAATGTAGACTGGACGTATAGTCTGGCTAGCGGTAATGGTGCATAATGCAAATAGCAAGCTCCTTTCTGTCACAAAATAGTGTTTTGATTAGAGTACCTCCTATTTTAACCATTGAGTAGTAGCAGCATTCATACACATGCATAAACATATTTAATCTGACTAGATTGAGAATACACAATTTTGTGCATTCTCAGACATCATAATGTTCATTATAAGATTGATCATTTTACCTTCAAAATTACTATGTAATACGTTCATGCCTTCTGGTAATGAACGTTGGACATCCTTTCAGTAAAGATATTAATGATTTTAAATATGTAAGAATTACTCTAGAGTGTTGTGTAGACAGGCCTGCTTATTTCAGATGCCACGTTGTAGATAAAGACGAGAGCAGTCTGGGCCAGTGCTGCCTAATTGTTATTCTGACCCTCCCTGTCCTGTTCTCGTTAGTGTGGAGCGCTGAGCGTTCTGATTGGACAATGTGTGTCCTCACTGCGTCAGCTGTGGGACTGACAAATGAAGCCTGGTGACTCACCTCCTCGTACCACATACCCTTCCCCATAGTCCCACACAGACACACACACACACACACACACACACACACACACACACACACACACACCCACACACACACATATACACTCTCTCTCTCTCTCTCTCTCTCCCCTCTCCCTCTCTCTCTCTCTCTCTCTCTCTCTTTCTCTGTCTCTCTGTCTGTTTCTCTCTCTCTTTCTTTGTCTCCCTCTCTCCCTCTCTCTCCTGCTCTCTCTCACTATTAAATGAAAAAACAAAGGCCGTGGCACTGGCATTGAGAAAGAGAGACTTGAGAAAAAGGTCCTGCCACTTCAGCTTGTTATTTCTTCTCTAAAAAAGAAAGAGAGCTGAACACCAGCCAACATTTTAGAGGAGAGATGCTGAGCTGATCAAAGCCAGCTGTATTCATGCATGGCCTTTTAATGAAGTTCACTGTTAATGAACACCAGTGAAATTCTGAACCAAGCATAGGGGGGACACGAGGACTCCTCTCCTCCTCAAGGCATCGGCGCCTCATTTATAGGTCTGGAAATGCTAGAAAAAAATGTGTGGGTAAGGACTTGCATCGTGATGACAGATTATGATGATGAAAATAAGGTCTGCCAACTGCTCATCACCCATTAAACTTTGTTTTCTTGAGAAAACATTATGCCTCTTTTCATTAATTGTGTTAATTTCCCCCTTTTTTCTACATCAATCTTTTAATGAATCTGGTGTGTGTGTCTATATAAGTTATCTTGATGTGTTTCCCCTTTAGGAGTGGACATGCCCTGATGGCATTCCTGTTGTCCAGGCAGGAGGGCAAGCTGAACAGGCAGCAGACGATGGAGCTGGGACATCACATTCTGAAAGCACATATTTTTAAGGTAGGCGTCATTTTTATCAACAAAGACTAATGTAATGCTGTCACTGGTATTTCATTGTATTTTGTCAGAAACTTGCATTAATCTGGTATAATATCCTGGCGTCCATAGAGGTCATTTAAATGTGTGTTTCCCATTCAGGGGTCTGGGGGTTATTTGGGGGTGGTCATTTAAAAACAGGTTTTAGGTAACATGAATGATTTATTTAATTTATTTTTTATCAGTTCTCTCACAAATTATATTGTGGCAGTAAATTCCCCTCCTGCTCTGCGTATTTGGAGGGCACTGTTCTTGTTGTGCAAATTCAAGTTCTAGGAGCCTGCATGCCATGGATTTTTTCACATGATGAGCTTTGTTTGAGTTCTCTGCAATTTTGCCTCCCTTAATCTTCACCATCATTGCTGTAAAATCATATTGTCATTATAAGCTATAACTGAGAGTGGGTCAGTGCATGAAGGTTTGTTGCACGTGGAATTGTAGAAAGAAAAGTCTTAACTGGAGGCAACGTGATGCAATGCTTTGCTAAGCTTCTAAACTTCAAGCTAACTTTACTACCTTTTCTGTTGTAACCAGAAATGGGGACTGAAGTCAGTGACTCAGAATCGGGTTGCCTGTTGACTGACCTGCAGTTGACAGACTCACGGTAGCATTTGAGTGGGTTTGATATGGCCTAAAAATGTCCAAAAAACAGCCTTGTGTTATAGAAAAACTTTTAGGATAGAATAAAGTCTATGTAATCTTTGTCGGGTTTTATACCATATTTCTTCAAAACTTACTCACTTACCTGATTAGTTGTGTAATCTATGTCTTATATAACCTACAGTCTAAACAACTGTATTAAATCGTGTTGCCTGTGTTTAAACACTGAATATCATGCATGTAGCACTTCAGTTCCATCAGACTTTTTTGTAATCCTAATGAAAAGCTTATTTGAAGCTGTGTCGAAGCTGACAGATTTTTAGTAGGGTTTTTTTTCACAATGCAGTGCTAAACAGGATTTAACTGATATTCTCTACTAAAAACCAAAGATTTGACTTGCAATCATACCCAGAGTCTTGGACTCCTATAAATTGACTCATGACCATTTTCGGTGTCACCATTATGCAATCACTACCTAACCGTGCAAGCAAGTGTGAAATTGTGGATTCATGGCTTATAAGAATTTTTGCTGTAATTAAGGCCAAAATAGATCAGGGCTTGTGTGAGATTGGGTCACACTAACGTAATCTGCCGAACTATATCAACCGATATTCAAAGAGTAGAGAATGTAAAAAACCCAGCTTCAGCTTATGGACATTTTTAACTTATAAATATTATTAATTGCTAAAATTATTGTTAATCTGCACAGAATCGAGTTAAGATTAGTTTTATTTATGACCAGCAGTGTAGTGTTCTTGGTAGAATAATGTAATACCTGGACTGCTTCCAATTTATATTTCTGGAGAGTCACATTAATGTGTTTCTGTGTCTGTGTATGTTTTCTTTTCTCCACAGGGACAAAGTAAGAGGACTGGAGTATCATCCAGTGTCCTACAGGGTTTATGGATCAGCTTCAGCACTGACAGCCTGTCTGCTGCTTTGGCATCCCTAAGGAACCTCTACACACCTAATGTCAAGGTCAGCACATACAATCATATATGTAGCACATGTGCACACAAAAAAATCAATCGTTACGCTCACTCACTCGCAAAAGTATAATTGTCTCACTAGGGAGTGTTTGTATTCCCTGTGACAGAGAGTTGTAAGCTTTATCTGAAGGTTAGTCCATCAAACGTCATTAATCCCACATACAGTGCCACCAGAAAGTATTCACACCCCTTCACTTCTTCCACATTTTGTTACATTACAAACTTATTCTAAAATAGATTTGAGTATAGTTTTCTTTTACAAAATCTACACAAAATGGTCTATAATGGCAAAGTGAAAACATGTTTTCTGACATTTTCTTAAATTTATAAAAAAAAATGTAAATATTTAAACACAACAAGTATTCACACCCTTTCCTATTGCACTGAAAATTGAGCTCAGGTGCATCCGATTTCCACTGATCATCCTTGAGATGCTTCTACAACTTGATTGGAGTCCACCTGTGGTAAATTCAGTTGATTGAACATGATTTGGGATGGCACACACTTGTCTATATAAGGTCCCACAGTTGACATTGCATATCAGAGCAGAAACCAAGCAATGAAGTCCAGGGAACTGTCTGTAGACCTCCGAGACCGGGTTGTGTCAAGGCACAAATCTGAGGAAGGATACAAAAACATTTTGGCAGCATTGAAGGTCCCGAAAAGCACCATGGTCTCCATTATTTGGAAATGGAAGTAGTTTTGAACCACCAGGACCCTCCCTAGATCTGGCAGCCCGACCAAACTGAGTAATCGCGGAAGAAGGGCCTTGGTCAGAGAGGTGACCAAGAACCCAATGGTCACTAAAGCGGCGCTCCAGCGATCCCTTGTTGAGATAGGAGAACCATCCAGAAGGTCAACCGTAGCTAACACACTCCACCAATCAGGCCTTTATGGTAGAGTGGCCAGACGGAAGCCACTCCTCACTAAAATGCACAAGAGTTTGCCAAAAAGCACATTAAGGATTCGCAGACTGTAAGAAGCAAAATTCTCTGGTCTGATGAAACCAAAATAGAACTTTTTGGCCTGAACTCCAAGCATCATGTTATAATAATTTTATAGTACAGAGAAGGGGGGGGAATCTTAAAAAAAAGACTCTCTCAAGCACACTCACTCTTTCTCCTTCCTTCCTGTTGTTATGCTGAGGGCATTTAAGTCTTCTGACTTCTTGCAGCATGGCATGTTAAAATGGTACAGAGTGATAGAATAATGGTCTGTCTCCCATTAACTGCCTTACTTGTGAAGTACCTTCCAGATATTCCCACACAGCAAGAGACTAACGTCACTGCCATTAGCCTGATACATCGCTGCAAGCTTGTTATGGAACAGGGGGAAGGCCTTTTGGCTTTTTAAGTAATTACTAAACCATGTAAATTAGTAGTACTTTGATAAACAAAAGGGGAGCAAGATAAATTATTTCTCTTTTAAATTGTGCTGATTTTGTTTTCAAGACTGCTCTGTTATTGAGGCAGGAAATGCCATCTTCACACTTTCAGGGCAATTGTAAAGTAAAATGATGATTTTTAGCTTAAAGCAAAAATATATTCTTTTCTTCTCCTTCCTTGTGTACTGTCATTTTGGTGTTTTGTTTTTCTTTTTTTTTTTTAAAAATCATTTTTTTAAGAAAACAGTATCGCTCTGTATTTACTCTTTTTTTTTCTCTCTCACAGAGAGTCTCTGTGTTTCTCTGCACCTTTGTTTCTTACAGTATCATTGATCATTAGTTTAATATTCATTAAATTTGTTTATCATATGGAAGAATATTGCCTGATTAAAGCCTGTTTCAGAATATAACACTCTGTGCCAGAGTCCTTAATGAGAAAGCTCATTGTGACTAGCATGCTTTACCGATCAGCAGGTTGTGTTTCAGTGAGTTCCAGAGGTGTCTGAGGTGTTTCAGAGAGGGAAGAATATAATTACTCCAAATAACTGAAAAGCAAAACCACTGTACCGTTAAGTCTCTGCCACTCTGAAGTTTTTATGCTGGTGCAGAGAAGTACTTTAATAACGTTCAGCTTCATGGATGTTCCAAGCTATTGTACATACAATGTGTACATTTGTGGAATATAAAAACACAAGATCTGTTTTTATTCTATAAATAAAAACATATTAACCATACTGTTGACTGGTTTGACTGGAGCTTCTTATTTTCTTAAGTGATAGCATTATTACGAGTAAAACAAATGGCTCTTTTGATATGGACTATGGTTTTTCCAGTGTATGAATTGCTTGATCTGGACTGAGTGTAATTGTGTTACAATATGCTAAGCCTGTGTTGTGAGCTCTTCTCTTCTGTCGTATGTGTGCAGGTGAGCCGATTGCTAATGCTGGGTGGGGCAAATGTGAACTACCGGACGGAGGTGCTAAACAATGCGCCAGTGCTGTGTGTACAGGCGCATTTAGGCCATCACGAAATGGTCGCTTTGCTGCTGGAGTTCGGAGCTAGCGTTGATGTAGCATCAGAGAGCGGCATGAGTCCACTCAGTTACGCTGCCGCAGCAGGTCACCTGGGCCTTGTCAGCCTGCTTTGCAAGAGAGGAGCCAAGGTGAGTTACCAAAATATGTACACTGTGCCAAGAGTCTAATCTCGATATGAGCCTGTATGGTAGATCCTCCCTTTTCAGTGATCATACAGATCGGTGTACGTGGCAGTGCTGAAAAAATCCTTGACTTGAAGTACTATACAAGACAAATTATAAATGTGACTTCCTCAGACATGTAGTTGTTTGAAATGTTACTCTAGTGACAGAAATCTAATGAAAAATATTTTGGGCTGGTGTGTTGTAAGGTTTTTGGCTGATGTGTTCTCAGGTGGATCATGTGGATAAGAGTGGGCAAAGTTCTTTGGTGCATGCAGCTCTGAGGGGGCATCCTGACATTATTCAATATCTGCTGGAGCAGCAGTGGAACAGAGAGGATCAGCAACATGAGCTCAGCCTGAAGAGTAAAGCCCTACAGCAAGCCCTTATAGCAGCTTCCAGCATGGGACACACGCAGGTCAGCTAACACGCACACAAATACACACACGCAAACTCAGACATAGGCTAGTTGAATGGAAGATGATGGATGCTTGGCTCACATTACTAAATGAGCCAAGCATCTTGCAATACACAAACTAGTTTTTGCATTGAGTTAGTAATTACTAAATAGTTAGACCTGTTAAGTGTTAGGTAGAAAAAACAGACGGAATAGCTTAAAGAAAACATAAAAACGACCTGACCAGAAAAAGTTTTTTTTTTTTTTTTTTTTTTTTTTTAATGAAACTAACATCCACAGTTTCAGTTCAGTGACACCATAACAAGCATCCACAGCTCTGCTCTAGTAAGACCATAGTTAACATCCACAGTTTTAGTTCATTGAGACAACAGCAAACATCTACAGATCCAGTTCAGTGAGATCACAGTTAACATCCACTGTTTGATGAACTCATAGCTCTGGTTCTCACTCAACAGATTCTGCAGATGCTAATTACTTCAGAACTGATGCTGTCATTGTTTTGCACATTTGATTGTCATGAAGAAATATAAAAAACAAACAAATATTCAAACTGAATAGGAAGGAAAATTATTTTATCTAATTCAGTTTGGTTGTAAAACATAATATTCATTAATATATTTTTCACAAATGCAAAGTTAAGTTATGTTATGCCAGGGTTCAGGGTAAAAGGATAACTGAATATGTTATTTTTGAGTTATAGCCAACAATGCCTTGTGAGTGAACTTTCTGAACTTTATCATAGGCAAGTAGTAGTCAGTATTTGGGTACATATACGTGCGTGAGAGGCTCTGTTTGTAAGTTTATCAGCGGATGTGCCACAGATCAAATACAGCACAGTAACATCACCTGTTTCGTTTTTAACAGCTCTGCTATTTTGAATGCTTAGCTAACATATACATGCACATACAGTTGGACACAAAAAAACCTGGGCATCGTACACTTGGAGTACTAAAACTCTCTCTCTCTCTCTCTCTCTCTCTCTCTCTCTCTCTCACACACACACACACACACACACACACACACACA
>JBBPCZ010000002.1:17109138-17127347 GCA_037974445.1 Brycinus macrolepidotus
GTAGCTAACATATACATACACATACAGTTGGACACAAAAAAACCTGGGTATCGTACACGTGGAGTACTAAAACTCTCTCTCTCTCTCTCTCTCTCTCTCTCTCTCTCTCACACACACACACACACACACACACATACACACAAACACACACACACAGACACAAACACACACACACACACACACACACACACACTGTACATAGTCATGTAATGTGTGATAAAGCCAGTTTCTCAAGGTGTCTCTGTGATGTGTGCATTTACCTCTGCACTGCTGGGGTTGTAAGGATACGGTTGCCACGGGAGATTAGCCATGGCAACAGGCTAGTGAGACTGCGGTCTGGGAGCTGTAAGACTTTATATTTCAGCCTCTTGAAGGAGGCACAGCTAGGCTGCAGAGAGTATAGTGAAAGAGCTAGTGGCTACATTTACATGTACAGAATAATCTGAGAACTACAAAAGATTTTGGCAGTAATTCATCTTGTGTCTTAATGCAAGTCATTCAGTAATTGGATTTCTTTTTTAATATGTGACATAGACACCTCATACAGTTAATATAGTGACAATTTAACATGATAAAAATAGTTTAAATATATTGTCACCAGGACAAAAAAATTGCATCTCCATTTTTGTTTGCACAAAAGCACAGATAGAAAAAAATGAAATATTTATTGAAATGCTGTAACAGCTTTAATTAGATATATATTGGTAGTCTGTTTGTGTGTGTGTGTGTTTGTGTGTGTGTGTAACATTACCAGGTTAGATTGGAGAGAGCAGGAATGTTTGAGGGAGCAGGGGAGTGTGTTAGTAGAGCACTTGGGTATTAATAAAGTTGAACAAGTAGCTCACAGAAGTACCTCACCACACATTCCTCTGCCATCAGCACTTCAGTCTCATTAATGGATCAGCTCAGAGAGATTATAACTCACTGCGGCAGCTCTCTATTGATCAGCTGAGCTCTTTTCATAACCCACACTATATACCCATGCACACACACACACACTCATATATATACATAGTACTGTTCAAAAGTCTCAGGCATCTGAGAAGATTTTATTTAAAAAATGTAAATATAAATAAATACAGATCATAATTTATGAGAGTCAATGTGTCTGCTTAACCATTTCCAGACCTCGCCTCGTGGAAGCTCAGTATTACTTTCAGTTACTATCAAATACCTGGTTTGGCTCAATCAATATTTCATTAGATTAAATCAGGTGTGCTGTTAATGGGGTTTTATAAATCCATACGATGGCTAGGGGCATAGAGGTGAAATGTGTGGTTTCCAAAGCAGCTCACAAAATATCGAGCACTTTTTATAAGCAAAAAAAACTGCTTTCATGTCTGTTGGCATTTAGAGAGACAGAGAGAGAAAGAGAGAGAGAGAGAGAGAGACTGATAGGACTTTTTCTTTTTTACCCTCTCTTTCATTCAGCATGTGTATTATTTTATTTTATTTTTTTTTAATTATTTCTATTTATAGTTAAGACTGCAGTTTTGTTAAATTAATTCATGTTTGTTATTGGCAGGTGGTGAAAAGCTTACTGGCCCTGAAAAACGAGCTGGTTGTGCAGATTGATTCTCATGATACGCTATGGGGAGAAACAGGTACTCTGCCCTTTAATCTCTCTTTCTCTTTCTGTCTGTCTCATCGGGATGAAAAGTGCTCTTAGTTTGCATTCAGTTTGCTTTTTTCTGAGAGCACAAACCATACTTTCCATGACTGCAGCTGTTCAAGAAACTGCACTGCTGCTTCACTAATGTTTGGTAATTTGGTACACACGATCTTGTTTCCTTGGCAATGGGTGTCTCTGGACTCATGTTTGCTTTTATCTTCTTTTGCTGCTTGACCTGTTAGTTTGCTGAGTGGTTCTGGCCATTTCAAACTGAGCTTTCAGAGGCTAGTATAAGGGAGTTCTGTAACATAGACTCCATGATTATGTTGCTTTCACTGCAAAAAAGTGGTATCTTGGAAAGTTAAATGGTCCTAAAACTCCATAACCATGAGAAATACTATATATATTAACTAGACTTAAGGTAATTTCACTTGCCAAAGGATAATTTTTCCAGTGTTACTTTAAGATTGTTTGTGTTTTTCGTTCTTACTGTGTTCTGCACTACTGAAAATAGATCATATAAGTTTCTTGGTTTTAGGCCAATAAGAAGTTTCAAAAAGCCTGGTGAGAAGTTTAAAACAGATGCTTTTTTATGTTCTCATTTTTGTGAACATATTCATGTATCTTTTGTTTTTGATCACCCATTTCCCTAGGCCTCCATTCATTACTGTCCTGTTCACAGAACTGATTTGCTGCTCTTTCAGCTTTTGAGCTAGCACCACCAAAATCAAAACAGCTCTGGGCCAACAGAGGTTTTAGTTCTTTTAAAACTTGTTTTCAGAGTTTCTGTTCTAGTTTTTCCTTCTGCATTGCGGATGAAGGGCCTTTGATCATACATCCTGAGTAACAACCGCACAGGTAGACTTTTGGTAGCTTTTAGAGAAAAGATGCAGAGATCTAAGAACAGAACACTCAAGCACAACCTATACTTCAAAATGTAACTGTCGGTCAGGTCAGCTGTCCTTGCCTGTCTGTATGGGTGTGTCTGTGCATGTTTGTGCATGCATGTAGTTAGGGTATAGTTGCAGTAATTGTGACAACATGTAGATTGTATAAAATGGCTGGCTGAATGTACCCATAGGAGACTCATGTCTCTGCAGCTGGCTGGAGAAAGCTGAAGACCGGCTTTAGACAGTCTGAATGGTAGATAGCGCATAAAAGCCTTCCTGTTGTTCGTGTGTGACTCATAGCTGCTTACAAGGGAGTTTAGTGGATTTCTGCCTGAAGCCACAGAGATGTGTGCTAGATACAATAAAGACCAAGGCCTTCGGGCATAAAGAGCATAAATTAAAATATGTGGTATGTTTTGATTATTTCACCCACACAAAACACACACACACATTTCACAAACCTTGTATCCCTTCAGGGTTTGTGTAATGTGGGGTTGTGCGTGTATGAGTGGTGTGAATTTGCGTAAGCATGTGTGTATAGACTGAGAAGGTGAACAGCAAGCTGGCGGGCGCTAAACTCAGCTGGGATGTTTGTATATTCATTGAGTGGGAAGCTGTGGACTTACAACAGAAAGAGCTTTAACTGATGAGATTTTTGAACTACACTGTCACAAGAACTATTCAACCCCCCCACCGCCCACTTCTCCTGTACCTAAAATAGCCCTGATAGCTGAGACCCTTTTGCAACTTTTCCTTCTAGTTTGTTTATCAAAAATTTTCATACAAGGTTGGGAATACTTTTTCAGTCATGTGTGGCATTTTATTGTACCTCTCTTAGCCAGACACCTCTTGAATAAACTAGGTCTCAGGGTTTAGTGTGTGAATGCCCCTGTTGCTCTATTAGACATTTGGCAGCTCATCTTCACTGAACTCCAGCGAGGACTGTGTGATTGCAGCAGAACAGAGGACAGGAGCAATAGTCTCTCTTTGGTCACTCCTCAGTTACAGCACACTGTCCCATGAGCAAATAGCAATTGGATATAGGTCAGTTGATCTTCAGGGAGCCCAACTCTTAAACTGGATAGATATAGCTGCTGAAAAAGTTACATAAAATTGTTTGCAAGTGAAACAATTTAAAAATCTGTATAATCAAGATTGATTATAAATATTAGATATTATTAGATATTCGGGCTATTTCTAGACACTTTCATTGTTTTAATTTTATGTAGTGAAATGATCTTATTCCATTGGAAAATAATTTTGCTTATTTCTAGAAATAAGGCTTACAAATAAGTAAAATTATACAGTGCAGCATGGGTTTTCATCTGTTTTTTAACAAAATATTCAAGAAAAAAACTTAACATTGATTGTCTGTTTCCCAAGTGTTAAGCTTCTCCTCAATTGCCTGTTCAGCAAAACCTGTCTGATGTCAAAACCAAAGGCTTATACAGCTGTCAAAAAGTTTTTGGAAGTTTTTCCAAAAACAAATCAGTGGAAATAATTTTTTTAAATTATGGTATATTTGAAAGCTATTGTTGATCGTATTCCAATAATGCTTTTAATTTTAATTATTTTTTTTTGTATTGCATGCAATGCATTGTGCCTCCTTAACCAAGCCATCAAGCCCAGCCTGGACAGAAGCGCATTACTGTGAATAATAATGGTCATGGCTGCTTGCTTCCCGCAACCACTTAGCCTTAAATTTCTTTTTACCAAAGGAATGAATCAGGGCCCTGTTAATGCATTGCGCATCCACTCTGCTGGCCCTCTTTAGCAGGTGTCCCCATTCCACCCGTCCTGGCTGCAATGACCCGATTCTTAGAGAGATGCTCTGTTACCCAGCACGGCATTTAATGAATGCAGACTGGGGCCTAATTGCCTGCCTCAGTGAGTACAGTGACATTCTTCAGTGCTTCAGTCCTCCTGCCCTTTCACAATAATTCTTATGTATTTCTGTAATGCCTCTAATGTTGTCATTACTGAAGTAAAGAAAGATGCATCACTTCCTTACCAGAGCATGGAGGGATGGTCTGGGACTCATGTTGGGGTTGTAGGTGATGGACAACCAGTTAACATAGTTCTAGTCCAGGTTAGGAAAAATGGAATGTATGAATTGGCAAGTTACAGAACTTAAAGGTTACAGTAAATGTGCCACTTTGACTCAGACTTCAGCTGAAAAAATAATGAAATGTATAGTTTTATGCAGAAATACCTCTTCTTCCTTGAAATAGAATTCTGTCACTTATTAGAATTCTGTCCACAACCCTTTGTTTACTGCTTTTCATGATGTAACAGCTCAGATAACAACTCGCCTGAGAAATATTATTCCATATGTCACACGAGCCACAAAAGAATAATGTCTTTATTTATGCAGATAGGTCCTCTGCAGTGTACAGCAGGGAAACAGAATATAATTTGGTGTTGGTACTGCTGAGAACAAATCATTCTCCCAGTAAAAGCAAATCAATTTGAGTTTGCAGTATTATTGTCTTATGTTGACAGCAGCTTTTTACTGTATGTGAATACGGCGTTGAGTATCTGCCCAGTACCCTATATATGCCTGTGACAGAAGCACAACTTGAATGGCAAAAAGGCTTTATTATGAAGATGTACATGGAATGGAGATTGTGTTGTGGTTGCAGTTCTTTTTCAGTTTCTGCTGTGACATTGTGCTATACATGTAGCTGGAGACTATGGATTAACGCTGATAAATTAGTAGTATACTTATTCATTAATTCCTTTATGCTAAGTAAATGACTTCATAGTAGAACTAATTTCATGTTTCAGTTGCCTGAAGGATTTATGTATTGCTTTTGTCTAGTTCAACTACTGCCAGATTTATTTTTAAATGATGAAAAGGTCCCATCAAGAAACAGAAATGAACACATGGGGTGCAGTGCTGGTTCGTTATTAGACTGCAGTGTTGTAGCAAGCAGGGTTTAGCAGCATCCATCATTCCATGGATTACAGTTGCATGGTAGGGTGAAGTTGGAACCAGATTGGGGGTATGGTAGGAACAGGGTAGTCATAATGTGAATGGGTAAAAAGTGTCTCCTATCCTGGAATTATACAGTCATCAGAAATCTACAGTCGAGTGATGCACTTTGAGTAGAGCACTTGAAATAACCTAGACCTACATTTTAAGAGAGGGAGTAAAGAGGACAGGGTGGTGGAGGGGGAGCTGAATGGCAGCCTGTCACTCCTCCTGCTCTCAACTCTCTGAAGGGTCTTTGTGTTTGATGGATTTACTGGTCTGACTCGCACTGACAGATAGATCTGTTATCATTTGCCCACACGTGGATTTCCATCTCTGGATCAGGATCACTTAACCTTTCCAGCTTTGACTGCACCTTTTGTCCTTCAGCGGGTGATACTCTCAGATTAAGATTGTTAAAACTGTAAATCTTTAAGCTGATTTTGGGCAATTTCTAAGAGAACTCAGCTTACAGTACAACCTAGTTTGGGTGTTTTCTCTATAGTTCTGCATAGACAGCAGTAATACAATATGTACCATGCCATTCTGCATCCAAGCCCCAGTCACTGACTGCCTTAAGAACATATTTGCTAATGCCTTAAATGGCCAGGATTTTCTGGCGGGTCAAAACCTTTACTAAATATTTCTATAACTTAACACAGCTAGTTTTTAAATTTAGTCCATTAAGTTAAAGATTGAATAATAAGCCTTAGGATGTAATAAGCTTAATATTTTAAGGAGTAAAATGCTGTTTGTCCTTTACGTTTTCGCCATTGTTAATTACACGAAGCAGTGGTTTCTATGTGTTCACTGTGTTCATTGGGTAAGAAGTGAGTGGGTCCTGGTTGTATGGGTCACTTGCTGGGGTCACACAAGGCCTAAAGACAAGCGTGAATGCCTTTTGCTGAGCTGAAACATCAATAATACTGATAGTGAAAAAGAAAAAACTTTTGCTTTGGATAACTGCTGTCTTGTAGGTACTGCACAGGCCTAACTTCCCCGTCACAATTATTTGAGCTTGAGCTGCTTCTGTTGTCAGTTGAGAGCTGCTAAGCATCAACACCTGTAATAGGTAATAATCCAGTCGGCCACTTAAAGCTTGTACTTTATCACTTGCATACAATGGAAAAAAGTAAATTAAATTGTCATTTGCCATTATTTATATGGCAATTATCATCTACTAAAATTTCATGATCACCCTAACATTATCGCTAATACTAGTATATTGATAAATACCCCCAAAGCAGAAGTGAAACGCATGCTCGCTTAATAGATGTGAGAAAGCAGATTTGTCAGATTTCCCATTCATATATTCATAAGCATTTATGTACTGTCCTCATACTACTTGACTGTCACACTCAATATGTTTAGCTAACATATGCTCTTACATAGAGCCAGTCATTACAACATTAGTTGTACAATTAAATAATGATAAATGAATTACTGGTTTGACTAAGATTTGGAATACCACTTGCAGAAAAAAAGGAGTCAAGTACATTTATTGTCACTTCAGCCATTTACATAGTACACAGTGAAATGAAAAAAACATTTTTCCAGGACCATGGAGCAACACAAGAACAAAAACAGAAACAACACTACATAAGTGCAAACAGGACAAAATACACAGAGTGCAAAGAGAGCGAGAGAGAGAGTGCAAGAAAAACACAAAAGCAACAATACAATAGGACAAAACAAAATTTAGTGCAGTCGAGTATTGTGTCAGATACTGTATGGTAGCAGCAGAGTCATTAGGTGTTGAAAAAGGCAGAGCAGAGGTAGAAAGCAATATAATTGGATAACTGAATACAATTGTTTCATTCAATAAATAATAATTGTGTAAATAGTAGCAGCAACAAGACAGAGGATGTGCAGTATATAATAAATAAAGGGTGTTTACTGTGTAAGTTGGGGTGTAAGTTGTTTGTTTAACAGTTCAGTGTGTATATGAATTGTGTTAGGAGAGGAAGAAGTTCAGTTTAGGGGTGTGTTTGTGTTTGTGTGTATTGGGGGGTTACAGTTTATGTTTCAGTTCTGACTGAGGAGTCTGATGGCCTGTGGGAATTGTTGCTCCCAGCTTTGAACTGTTCCCTTTTCTCTTAACAGCTGTATCATAGACCAATCATGCACTTCCCAAGCCAAGCCCAAGCAGCTCCACACAGAGAGGGCATTTTTGCACTTACTACAATTTGCATTGAGCAGTGTTTCATTTGGTTTATTGCTTCTCTCATTAAAAAAATCTTCCGTGATTGTCTTTTCATTTTCTAGCTTTAACTGCAGCCGCAGGCCGAGGGAAGATAGATGTGTGTAGTTACCTGTTGGAGGAGGGTGCACAGGTGCAGCAGGTGAACAGAAGAGGAATGTGTGCACTCTTTTGTGCAGTGAGACAGGGACACTGGCAGGTGAGTCACATTAGCACACTTAATTCAAACACTTTTTTAATCATTTGATCACATTAACAGACAGATATATAGGTACACATAGTAGTGGCTATCAAAAAATGGGATGAACCCACTGGAATTATCTGAATTTCTACATAAATGAAAGAAAAGACTAATGTTTATCTGCCTATGCTGTCTGCCAGAGGGCATTCATACCTGTCTGTTTACCAAGATGGCAGGGTTAAACTGGTCAAGTGTGCCAATTTATTGGTTTCTTTCTTCTCTTACATCTTTCCGTGTCAGATAGCGGATATGTTGTTGCAGCATGGTGCGGATGTGAATGGGAGTGATAAGCAGGGGCGTACGTTGCTGATGGTGGCGGCTTGTGAGGGTCACCTCAGCACTGTGGAATTCCTCCTCTCTAAAGGTCAGTTACCAGCTAAAATTATAGTTCAGGGGTAATGAAAGGGTCAAGAATTTATGCTTAACCGTGCAGTTTGATCAGTTTGTAAAATGTGGAAACATACAGAACACATGTTCAACATTTGCGGTATATAGTTACATTTTTAAGTTTTATTGACCTTGCTTCCAATTCAGTCATCATAAACAATATAAGTGAATTTGCTTTGTGGAGTAGGACTCTAGACCATAGTCCTGGCTATAGTTTCTGTTTCCAAAACTTTAATCTGTAATCTGTTTCCCAGGTGCTTCTTTAACATCTGTGGATAAGGAGGGGTTAACGCCTCTGAGCTGGGCGTGCTTGAAAGGACATAAGAACGTAGTTCAGTTCCTGGTGGAGAACGGTGCAGTCATAGACCACTCAGACAAGAACGGGCGTACTCCTCTGGACCTGGCTGCTTTTTATGGAGACGCAGAGATTGTAAGTTACCTGGAAACAGCTGCATTTACACCAGCTGTGGAATAATAACATCCTTGCAGGCCATTTCGAGAAACAGTATTAACCTTTTTATTTCATTAGTTAGTGTTGTTGAGATAAACTTGTGCGTAGTTTGGCTGTGTAAATAAAAGAACAAAATAAGAAAGATTTATTTAATGTAGCATTGTTATTGATGTTAAGTACATATATTTTTATGTTGGAAAAAAATGTTAGGAGACTTTTTAATGTTTATAAATCACTATTTGAATACTGTGTTTTGCTGATTCTCTCAGAAATGTTTAAGTTAGGACATGAATAGCTGTTACTTCATCAGAAATCAAGTATTATTCCTGTAGAATGTTTAATGTTATATTCTATGTGTAGGTGCATTATCTGGTGGAGAGAGGAGCTGTAATTGAACATGTGGACTACAGTGGCATGAGGCCTTTGGATCGGGCAATAGGCTGCAGGAACACTTCAGTGGTAGTCACTTTACTCAAGAAAGGGGCCAAGCTAGGTGAGCATAATCTTATGAAACACATTTACATTTGTATAAAAGGAACTCTTTCTTTTTACTTGATTGTACCAAAAATCTTAGAAATATATTTACATGTTTTTATTGAGTTATTCTTCTTTAGAATGTATCACAAAACATGTAACATACTGACAAAGAAGTACAGAATTTCTAAATATCAGTTGTACTCAAGATTCTTTATTTGTCACATGCATAGTCATACAAGTACAACACACAGTGAAATGTATCCTGAACCGCTCCTTTTTGACTGTGCAAACTCACCATTATAAATGCATGTGGTACTGTCATTGAGGAAGGCAGATCGCTCATGACTGCATTTCCAGACATCCGCTAACGAGATAAGGAGAACAGCGGTGCATTTTCTCTCTGTGACACAAATAATCACACATGCACACAAAAGCAACACTGACCATTAACAACAGCCTTACGGCCACTGCTGAATAGCCCAGGCTTTATTATAGTCCTGAAAATGAGAGCATTACAAAACCAGGTAATGATTCCCATTCACACATATTGCCCTCATAAACCTCAGTATTTAGATTATAATAAATAGGACAATGTGGTAATAAACCTCTATGCATAGCTGGAGTCTGTGAGGCAGTGTGTAACTGGAGGCCATTTCCCAGCATTCCTCCTCATACTTGTGTTGTTTACTGTGGTTTCTTTAAAGAGACAGCCTTGGATGAAGCTCATGTTAAGACTTTATGGTCTATATAAAAATATCTAGAATCAAAGCTATAAAAATAATGCATGCAGTGTAGTCAGGTTCAAGATGTCATTCTCTTTGCTGCACTGTATTTTTTTCTCTTTGCATGTCTTTCGTTTCTACACTGTTTCACTCTTTTCCCCTCTCTTAACTGCTTTCAATAAAACCTCTCATAAGGCTACAGAACATCTCCTTATGATCGAACAGGTACAGTCATTAGGTAACTTTACAAGTATGAAAGTGACATTTTATCTGCTTAGTATTTGAAGGGTTGGGCAACCCACCTTCTGTCTCTCCCTAACTCTGTAACCTAGGTAACGCAGCCTGGGCGATGGCCACTTCTAAGCCTGACATCCTCATCATCCTGCTACAAAAGCTCATGGAAGAGGGAAATCTGCTTTACAAGGTAAAATCAAAGATCAGCATTCAAGGTCATACATGGAAGAAAAAACCCTCGACAAGAGTCTGAGGGTGTGTGAACAATGTTTTTCCCGTTTTCAGTGGGAGTCCATGTTTTTACTAACCCCTTTGCAAAAGTTAGTACTCCTACTTGTCAACTCATATGTACTTGCTGAATGTGTTTGCTTGAGTTCACTTGAATACCTTAGGTGCTTAACATGTTTCCCACAAACACCGTTTGAACAAAATTTGATCTTTAATACAACAGAGAGCCAAAGTAAAGGTTTGATGGTAATGATTCTCCAACCCTGCTCTCATCTATGTGCCCTAATTAAAATAAAAATGAGGGTTCATTATCTTCAATTAACTTATCTCTGTTTGGCCCTCTAATCCATGAAAACCGAGTTTAAAAAATAACTGCTATATTAAATGATTCTTATCAGAGCAAGAATTGAGTGAAATGAAAAGAAGATGAAGAGCGTATGTATGTGATTGATGTGTGACATTTAAGAGATTGAGTTTTGTGTCAGAGAGAGAGGACAAGGCTGGAATAAGTGATTGATGCAGAGGGAATGTGTGAGGTACATGCTGGGAGCGATGGAGTATATGACTACTTTGTTTTTGATCTTTCTACTCTTCCTCTGTCTTTCCTTACCTGTTCGCCTCTTGTTCTAAATGCTTGCATTTGTATTTTTGCTCTCTCTCTCTCTCTCTCTCTCTCTCTCTCTCTCTCCCTCCCTCACTGTCTATCTCTGTCTCTATCTGAATCAGAGAGGTAAGATGAAGGAAGCAGCTCAGAGGTATCAGTATGCTCTGAGGAAGTTTCCCAGAGAGGGCTTCGGTGAAGAGCAGAAGGCATTTAGAGAGCTGCGAGTCTCTCTGTACCTCAACCTTTCACGCTGTCGCAGAAAAACCAATGTGAGGATCACTCTTTGTTCTCTGAAATAATATAGCTGTGATATTATACACTTTGGGATGTTTTTGATTTAAATATTATTTATGAATATGAATATTCCTTCAGATTCAATTTTTCAACTTTTCAACTATTCAGAGATTGTAACAGATTGGTTGAGTGCCTGAGCATGTGTCAGCTTCTAGAAGATACATTTATTTTCTTATTAAAAACTAGAATTAATATTGTGCAAATTGACTTACATTTGCATATTTCTTTATTAGAAGCACACTTAATCATTATTCATCTTATCTGTCTACAACAGATAAGTACATGTATCTAAGTACATGTTTTTGTTCTGTTGCACTGATTCTCGCACCATTTACCATTTACAAAACAGAGACTGCCCCAGAAACTCAGATTCATATTACATGAAGCACTTGGAATAGATTTTTCTACCACGGGAGCAATGAACTCTCACTTTAAAATGACCCATGACACAAGTGCAGTCCATAGCCAGTTTCCATTCTACATGTTTGATGAAAACAATAAAACCTCAAAATGCTCAGAGGAGCAGATTGAGTCCATTAATTATAACACCTATTATTCTGAGCAAATTACAACTATTCGGCCATCAGTGAAGGTTGCTGAAATATGGCTGAAGAGCATCTGTATTCCTAGATCACTGCAGAATAGAACTGATTTAGTATTTTAAGTCTTTTAGTAGTATGGTGACAAAACCAAAACCAATTGAGCTGGCCAGCCCTTTCTTTGAGACACTTCACAAACCCAGGCCTGATGAGCTGGCTTAGCTGTATGTATCTGATCAGATAACCAGTGTGCTTTCTTTTGCCTCCTTCCATGTCAGGAACCTTTCAGCTCAACAGTACATGTTAACTGTACTGTCTAAAGTACCTATTCTTTCTCACACAGGATTTTGGCATGGCTGAGGAATTTGCCACAAAGGCATTGGAGCTGAAGCCCAAGTCTTATGAAGCATATTATGCTCGAGCCCGAGCCAAGAGGAGCAGCAGGTACTATCTAAATAGCACTCTTTGTAAAGGCTTTGATAACAGTCCATTCGCTGGTTCTATGACAGAAAAGAAAAGGTATTAAAAGGACATGACCAACTTCCTTTCAGTTTCTGCCTGACCTCCCATACCTTCCCCACATCATCTTTTATCCATTAGTTTTTTTTCACACTCACTCCTCTAATTTTTGTTTCATGTATAGGCAGTTCACGGCAGCGCTAGCTGACCTGCATGAGGCAACCAGGCTTTGCCCCAACAATCGTGAGATCCGCCGTCTCCTGGCCCGAGTAGAGGAGGAGTGCAAACAAATGCAGCGTGCCCAAAACAAACAGCAGGAGGCATTAAATCAGTCTACAACTGACCGTGACTCTGACCATGAGCGTGAAGAGGGGGAAGAAGAAGATTCAACAGAAAACAGTCTAGGGAGGGACCTAGATGAAGAGGATTCCTCTCAGCTTGATGCAAGAGCCGAGCCTTGGTCGCAGAATATCTACCAGTTTAACCGGACACTGCCAGACTCTGTGGGCAACTGTCAGCAGAACAGCAGGCCAGGCTCTCCGCCTCACAGGCAGAGCCAGAGACAACACCAGCGGGAGCCTGTGGCCCAGAAGAGCCTGATTCTGCAGCCCACCAAACAGGCCCAAATTGTCAAAACCAACCAACACCTGAGCTCATTCCATTCCAGCTCTACACAGGGTCCTGCCACTAAGTCACAAACCCATGGGCCTTCAAGCCCGCTCCCGGAGCGCCATATGCTAAAAGCGGGGCCAGGCATTGACATAAGCCCTTTACCGCCCCCTAGTGAAGACAAAAGCCACTCATCTGCTGCCACAGGTCATGAAAGTGAAGGTGTCCACCTGTCTCAGGCATATTCCTCCTCCAGCTCCAGCAGGGCTCCAGAGAGACTCTCGGCTCACTCTGTGAGCTCTTTAGAAGGTCTGTCTTTGTCAGCATCACCTGGAGCTCTGGGGCAGGGGCAGGAGCTGAGAAAGGAATCAGCACAAGGAGCAGGCTCTGGCTCCGGGTCTCAGGCAGGCAGCATGAGGGTCTCAAGCTCCACCAGCAGTCTGGCATCCAGCAGCAGCCTCTCAGACAGTGGGAAACTACAAGGCCCAGATGTTCGCACCAAAACTACCATGGACAAAACCAAGTCTACCCATGGAGGCACTGTGGAATACAAACCCAGACCATTCATGGGCATAATGGACAAAACGGCACGCTTTCAGCAGCAGCAGTGCCACCAGTCTCGTGGCTGGCAGAGTCACTCCTCAGACACCCACAGCACATCCCCTGCAGGGCTAGTAGGAGCGAACTGTGAGTTTACGTACCCCAAACCCAGCAGCACTTACCATGAGCAGCTCAAGGCTTCTTCTCAGGGAGCTGCACTGGGGAGCCTGCACAACGGCAGTCTGCATGCTAAAGAATTCACAGACAAGTTCTGCCAGGCCGCCACCTGTTACAAAGAGTCCAAGCCAGCTGTTGCTATGGTGCATTCCTACATGGACAGTAAGCCCAAGCATCCCAGCTTAGCTCGAGATAATCCTGCCATTCATGTAGCTTCAATGAAACCAAAGCGATCCTTTATTGAGTCTAATGTATAGAGCCTATTCATAATACAACCGTAACCCACTGCTCCTTGCTCTCTTACAACTTCTGTCTCAGACACAAACTCACATCTGCACACAGACACACAACACACATCTCAAATATAACAAAGTTTTTTTTTGTTGTTTTTTTTTACTTTAAGGAGGTATTTTCTTCACTTTATTATAATTATAGGTTTAAATTTCATATCATTGACAAGAATAGCTTCTCATTACTGCTTTTTTTCTCCCCTCTCTCTTGTAAAACAAGTGTGCGCTAATGGGCTACTTGCTTACCATGCTTCAGCCACACTGGAGACTAACCACTGGGACTAACAGGGCACACAGAAATCAACACAGCACTTTACAAATCATTACTGCATATCTGTGCTCACAATGTATACACACACACACCCCAAGTGGGAGCTTATACTGTGGATATTCGCTGCATCATTGGTGCTGACAAAAGGTAAATATAAATGTAGAAATGAATGAATGAGGACAGTAGATGATGTCCGTAATGACAGACATTCCTGTGTTTTGACTAGGATCTTTAACCACTAGCGCAATGTTTCTCCAGTCCTGTTCTAGAGGGCTAAAGTTTAACATTACTCCCCTTATTCAGCTAACTAGGCCATTAGGTCTTTCATGAGTTGCTGGGGTGTTAAACAGACAAGGGAAAACACTAGACCAGGATTAGATTTGAGAAATTGTGCTAGCTTTGTAAATAGTAACACAGTGTGTATTTTTCAACCTGCTTATGTGAAGGTCTACATCAGTGTATATCACTTATTGAGTGTATTATGAGATTTGTTTTATGCACATTTTGGTTGAGATGTTTGAGGTTATTAAAAATATACCTGGTTTTTATGTTTGTATGTTACATATGGATTTGCCCATTAATGTTAAAAGCTAAAATTCTCTCATATGTGCTTGTTGTTTTGCTGTCTAGGATAATTTATTTACAGCACCTATGGCTTGGTAATTGTAAAAGCAATATATTTTATATAGTTATTTTTGCACAGCTAATAAAATATAAATTTCAATAAGAAGCTCTATAAATATGGCAATCACCTGGGTTGAAGTGCATGCCACAGTTGCCATTTTTAATAAGAGTGTTAATACAGTACACAGTTAAAATATGAGAGATATTAGGCTTGGAGGCAAGCAGTTATATTTTAATAAGTTTGTTATTTGCAATTGTTGCCATGTTTCAGTAATGTGCAGAACTGCATTCTCTTTAATTACATGCTGTAAAGATGCCATCATTCATAAACAGGAAATAAAAACAAAACTCCACTGTTAAAACAGCCACCCTGCATTACTGCCATTCTGTTCAGCTCATTGCTACATTCAGAGGAGCAAACACATGATTTGATTTTCAGTTCCTGTTTACCGTGACAAACAGCTAGACAAGCTACATATTTAAATTTGGGGAGGCAAAACACCTTTTGACTGCTTGCAAAGTTGTTTTTTCCACCAATAAGGTGGATAAGGTTGAGGTCCAACACCCAAAGGTGTTGGATAAGGTTGAGGTCAGGGCTCTGCGCGCCAGTCAAGTTCTTCCCCACCCAACACATCCAACCATGTCTTTATGGACCTTGCTTTGTGCACAGGGGATAGAAAACGGTCTTCCCCAAACTGTCCACAAAGTTGGAAGCATGGCTTGGGATGCTGAAGCCTTAAGATTGCCCTTCACTGGAAGTAAGGGTTCTAGCCCAAACCCTGAAAAACAGGTGTGTCCCAATACTTTTGTCCATACAATGTATGTACAGATCTATCCATTTCAGACATGTTCTTACAAATCAGCTTAGGTCACTTTTATTATTAATTCTAAATTATATTCATAAATGAAGCTTGATGGGCAGTTCTCCAAACCACAGACCAAACAATGGAAATCTTTCAGTGCAAAAATTCTAATTAGACTAGCACCAACCTCCACTTTCACTCGAAAACATTGTTTTGAAAGCCCGAACAGGACTAATCTTCGTTCAGTTGCAGTCACTGCATGGCCTTCCAGTGGTCTATGGTCATTTTTAGTGTTCTGTTGGGAGTGAGCATGGTGCTGTGGAGAGGCAAGTTTGTCATTGGACTGGTGTGATTTGAGGTGTTGATCCAGCTCTCAATTGCCTCTCTCTCATAGGAGTAACCATCTGTTTAGAGAATACAACAATAACATGAGCACTCTAATGACCTTGCTATGTGAATTTTGTGAATTGCATGCATTAAACAGTCACCTATACTAAGAGCATAAACGCAGGGACTGCATATGGAGAGCACTGCACTTCTTAAATTAACATAGCAGAAGCTCTTTTTTTAAGATATGCACAGATGGTTTTCATACAAAGGCTATTCTAGGTAAGGGAGGAAGGAGTTACATGGACCATTTAACACTTTTAATGTTCAATAATAAGCTCACAGACAGTTATAACACGTTCTGGATCAGTGTGCGGCTCTGCTTGTCTGCAAAGCCTTTTATGTGTTCTTTACACAACCCTAAATTGTCAAAGATTGGTTCTTTGAAGATATCTTTGAAGTTAACTGTTCAAATAGCACAGAAGAATGGTGGTCACTTTATAAAATAGGGACAGGAGTGTTAACTTTGACAGCCATTTTGATTTAATCCATATGTATATTAAAATACATTTTTAAGTCTAATTTTAGGTAAAGGAATAATTTGGCAAAATCTACACATGGTCTAGACTCCAGATTAAAACATCTCCAATATGTGTGACATGTATTGCTTATTTGGTTTAGTGCTGGAGCAAAAAGGCCAGTGCTGCTAACAAACAACAGAAGTCAATAGTCACCAAAATCTTTTCTGTAAATACATCCCCAAAGCCGCACTCAACCCACTTAAACTACATCAAATAAACTAGATTAGATTTTAAATTAAACTTTTTGCTGAACCATTCATTTAAAACTGATTAATACAGTGTGAAAGGCAGCTTTCTACTGGTAGATACCTGGGTCATTGCTTACCTTTGTAACACAGTATCGTCTGAAAAATTAATCACGACTTGATTTGGCCACAGCAGTGGAACAATCATTAGTATAGATCAAGAAAGAAGAGGTCCTCTAAAATTCAATTAGCCTAATATTTGTCAGTCCATTATGCAAAGCTCATAATGGACTGACAAATCATAAGTGCACTGCTTTTTGTCTGCTTGTTTATCTTTGGCATTTTTGGTTTGATCATAATTTAGTAATTTAACTGCTGAATGCTGAATAAAACAAATGCTAAATGATTTTTTTTTTTTTCATAATTTCTAGCACTACTGGCCACCCCATTCTCTTTCTCTCTCTCTCCCTTTTTCTCCAAAACGGACTGATTAAAGACCTAATTTAGCAGTAGGGGTGAGTAGCCTTAGGTTTTTGCCAAATTGTCCACCAACTTACCTGCAGCCATGACTGGATCCTTCATGACCTCCCGGTTGATTGGACACAGGAACTCATCTGGGACATCAGTGCCAGTCAGAGCAGACTTCAGCAGCTTGATCTTTCTCATAACTTTACCTCGAAGCCCCAGTGACTCTACAAGCAACATTGAAATTTAAAATACAGTTAATAAAATGTAATCTTTTAAAAAGACTTGAATCTAGCAATCATCAGTTTGAAACAGATGTCGCCAAAATACTGTACAAAAAAAGAGAATGGTAGACAAATAATGAACAAATAAAAAGGCATGAAATCACAAAGAAATCAGTGTCTTTTCCATCTTATTGGTTGGTAAAAGCGCTTGATTGTTTGAAGCAAGCTTTTCAGATTTCATGGCCAGACAGAAGGTTCATCTCTGTAGCCTCTGTAGAATCTCTGTAGAAAGACAAAAGGAATAAGCCTAGGGTCTGAGGGTCTGCCTCCATTCAGCCTCACAGACAAACCAGAGAAGAGATTGTGTGTGTGTGTGTGTGTGTGTGTGTGTGTGTGTGTGTGTGTGTGTGTGTGTGTGTGTGTGAGTGAAAGAGAGAGAATAATCCAGCTTTTTGAGGCAACTCTTTTTCATGTTCCTCAAACCATTCCTGAACTATTTTTCAGTGTGGCAGGGCACATTCTCCTGCTGAAAGAGGCCACGGCTATTAGGAAAATACTGTTGCCATGAAGGGTTGTACTTGGTCTGCAACAATGTTTAGGTTGGTGGGACGTGTCAAAGTAGCATCCATGCAGCAGAATATCCATCTCAATAGAACATTACCCAGAACATCCCATTTCCTCCGCTGGCTTGCCTTCTTAAAAATAGTGCCTCCTGGTGATATCTCTTCCCCAGGTAAGCCACACACACACACACACACACACACACACACACACACACACACACACACACACACACACACA
>JBBPCZ010000002.1:17127447-17142183 GCA_037974445.1 Brycinus macrolepidotus
GCCATACGTTGCCACCCCTCAAAAATTCCTGCCCCCCTCTTGCCACCACATAAATATTTTTCTAGATCCACCCCTGTTTGTGTGACTTTATAAAAGGATTCTGGTCTCACTTGAAATGGCATCACCAATCTTCCAGATATGCACAGTTTTATCCATGGACCCAGTGGCCAAAAACTGCCCAGTGGGGGAGAAGGCACAGGCAGTTACATATCTACAGCAGAAAGAGGGATGAAGAGAAAGAAGAGCAAGTAGGAGAATGATACAAAGAGAAAGAGAGTCAGAGAAAAGGCAGTGGATCACACAAACATCAACTATTAGAATTACAGTGAGACTCAATCAGGTAAAGAGAACTCACCGCTCATGCTGTGTTAGAGTGTGAAGTACAACTCCCTGATTCTACAGAAAAGGACACACAGCAACACATTTAAAATAATTTCCTAAGGATCAATGTATTGTTTTTATTTATTAAACATCTCTGCATGCTAATATCAGTTAGTACAGAGCTGGACAGACAAATACAACACATGGAATGCATGACTGAGGACATGTTGCACAACAATGGTTTACTCACTGCATCATATACAACCACTGTTTTATCCACTGATCTTCAGAAAGAAAAGAACAAAACACATTCACATACAACTCATGACACTATTTATTTAGTAGGCAGCTCTGTGAAATTTCAGTAGTCAAAGTATAATTAATATGACGGGTCTATGCATGGTAATAAATATCAACATATTAAGCTTCTTTTATTTTTCTCAATGATTACAGAGCAAAAAAAAAAACAGAACATGACTAAACAGATCCCTCTAGTGGTCAAAAAGTACAACAAAATGGTGCTGTAGAAATTCTCAAGAGTATGACAAAAAAGCCTAAAAAATATCAGTGGATTCATATGCAGAGAGGTCTGAGACTTACCCAGATACAAGCATTTGTCCATCAAATGAAAAACCACAGCACAGTACCGGGAGCAGCTGTGCAGTGAGAGTGTATACCAGCTTCATACTAAAACCTGTGAAACGTGCAAACACACAAATACTTATGAACACACAGAAGACACACAAGCACAAAAACTCTTCAAACAATCTGTATTACCCATTATTAATAAATATATTTTCTCCTGGCAGTCACATCATCTTAGCATAATAAAAAAAAATCCAGAACAATCATTTTGAAAGAGTGAGAACTGGTGCTTAAATCAAGAATTAAAATGGTAAGACAAGACAGTGCTGTGCAGGAACATGCTTAGTGTCAATACTGCTGGTTTTAGTTTGAGACCCCACTGTGTGAGACGATTTATCAGACCATTCTGGCGGTGAGATACACAGACATGCTGCAGAGACTGATAAAACCCAAAAAATGAGCATCATGAATATTCTATCCACACGCCTCACTCAGCTGCACTGCCAATTTCCTGAGGAAAAAAAATATATGGCAGCGCCCCTGTGATTGACTGCTACTTGTCCGTGTGTGTTCCATCCGAAACAAAAGCCTGCCCAACAGACTCAGCAGGAAGTGACGAGGGATGCACCTCCCAACTAGCCGCCACCGTTGCCATGGCAACAGAGAGGAAGAGCAGACAGTGACCTGCATGAGCAAGCAGCTTCAGGATGGCCCACAGAAGAACAAAGATCTATTACACACTAAAACACATGGTGATTTTATATTACAGAAAGTATCTGATCATAACCTTTAACAAGTAGTGCAAGATCCAAATACTCTTCATTTTGCCCTTTCTCAGTATTCTGCAGTCTAAAGTTTTTATTTGAAATTTATGCAGAGACCACTGCCCCCATTGGTATGCTTTTCCTGGCCTGTTTATTAGGTACTCTTACCTTGTATCTACACTCACTGACCATTTTATCAGTTCTACTTACAATATAGGCACACTTAGTTTACAGCTATAGACTGTAGTTAATCTGCAGCTCTGCAACATTTGTTAGCCCACCTTTAACCAAATTTCTGGGACCGCAAGACTCAACGTGGTTCAAATACTTTAGATAATCCACTGCAGATGTAAACAGTACATGGAAGAATAGCCATATATATTAAATTAAAGAAATTAGTGCAGAAGTTTTATCTTTATACTATTACTGACCCTTCCATGACTTAATTTAGAATGAAAGAACAAGAGAAGAAATCACGACACTGAATGCAGATGCAGATTTTGTTTCTTTTCTGCACAGTACTGCACTGCACAGGCTGTATGGTGGTAAGGGCTGCAAAAAGCCCAACAACCAAAAATATCCAGTGACCCTGTGGCCAAAACCAACCACTGATGAATAACGAAAAGTTGAACAACACAAACTGCAGCAAAAGATGAACAACTCTCTCTAATATAACATCAACATTGTTGGTCAACAAGGTAATTGTGTCTGATTGATTGGACAGACACGTGTGTATACACTGTGCTTAAAAACTCCAGCAGAACCGCTGTATCTGATCCACCAAATAGTGCCTGCTCACTGGTTGCCCTGCAGGGCGTCTGATCACCGATAGAAGAAGGCTAGCAAATTATTTAGAGAAACAGAACAAAAGGAACAATCTGTAAATGTAGAACTAAAATGCACCTATAGGGTAAGTGGAACTGATAAAATTGGCAATCAGTGTACATACAAGATAGGTGTACCTGACAACGAGTGTGTATACATAGGGAAAGGTGACAAATTTCACAACATATATATTTGTGTGTGTGAGTGTGTGTGTGTGTGTGTGTGTGTGTGGTAGCTGACCTAAAGAGGAGTGTGAGTCTTTGAATATGTAGAGTGAAGTTTAGACTGTGCGGTATGGAGCATGTCAGAGTAGAGTAGGCTATATATCATGATACTGATAGAGATGGGTTGAAATGATCCGTAATAAAGGTTTATGTATCAGTCCAGTGGGTTTGTTTTTCCATCATACTGATTAGACTAATGATGATAAAATGAAGTGCTAAACGGCCCACAATGAAGTGCTAAACGGCCCACAATGAAGTGCTAAACGGCCCACAATGAAGTGCTAAACGGCCCACAAACCATCACTGGTGAAAAGAAGCTGCCATGTCATTAGTGTGGGCACATGGTGAGGTACAGTATGTGGGCTGGATGGGAGGGCAGAGTGGACAAGTTACCTGCTGTTGCACACTGGGAAATTATCCATATTTTTAGCTGGCTGTCCTGCCCACCTGAAGCCAGACGAAACCTTGTCATCTGTCCATCTGACACAAATACAGTCACATGTGGACACACACACAAGCAGAATACAAACAACATGAACAAAAAGCACTATCATAACAACTGACTTTCATAACAAGAACTTTCATAAAAGGACTCATCATGGCGTTGACAGTAATTTAACCTGGAAGTGGAGTTTAATGATATTATTACCACCTATTGCTGCTGCCAGATGAAAAAAAGTGTTAGTTTTAAAATACAGAATGGCTACTCGATTATTAGGCATCGTCTTAGAATTTAACATCATAATATGTGTTAAACAATTTAACACATATTATGACCTTTTTTTATCTAGTCAGCTCCAAAAGTATTGGCACCTTTGATAAAGATTGAGAAATCTCACATTTAACTTAGTGAATCTGGACACCTTTAATAAAAAGGCATGGTTAGATCCAACAGGACAACAATCCAAATCCACACAAAAAAAGGTTCAAGCTTTGGATGAGGCCATCCTAGCCCCCTGAACTAAAACCCATTGAAAACCCATTGAAAACCCTCTTGATCTGGCTCCCCAAATTTCATAAGGCATTACATAAGAAGACTCATTGGTGTTCTGCTGGCAAAACAAGTACCAAATTCCAACTGACAATCTAACAAAGATTTTTTTTCACTTTTTTTTTTTAATAATAACTATGAGGCTATCTGTATTTTAAGACATTAAAGGATTCACAGGAACACTGTTCACAGGAACCCTACATAAAACTCTAAAACATCAAAAAGTGCTAAAAATACGAAAGAAAGAAGCATTTTACAGTTAAACAAAACTAAAGAAGTACACTTCAGACATCAAATGGCTGATAGACTACATTTGCATATAGAAATTTGTGTACAGTTGGCTTTTCGACAAAAAATTAAACAAATAATTTAAATAATTTCTACAAAGATGCTAAAGGAGGTCAATATGAAAAGTTTTAATTTGTCCAACCTAAAAAGGATGTGTTCCATGTGTCTTCAAAGTCTAAATTTAGAAGCACATGCTTTTATGAATCATTTTTAGTTTTGCAAACTTCCAGGATCCGACAGACATTAGGCGCTGTGGAGAAAAGTGTGTGCTCACCAACATCTGTCTGAGGGGAGAAGTGGCAGCAGGTGACTCCCAGATCATGAGCATCTTTCTCTACACACAGTTGGTTCATGGTTAGGTTCCAGAGTCGCAGGTCTCCCAGAGTTGAGCCCGTAACAAACATTTGCCCACAGGGGGAAAAAGAACAGGCCACCACTGTGCCCTCACATACAAGGCCTGATCTGCAGAAAGAGCATACTGTAGTTCAACACACCTTATTTATTTATTCGATTGTTTGTTTGTTTATTTGTTTTTATTTTATTTAACCAAGTGCAATCATACAATGCAGTTAGTTATTTAGGAGACACAACATAGGAAAAACTAAACGTCTTAGGGTACAGACTATGGATTTTGCCATCCTCTCAATGTCTATTTGGGATTTCCATTATCTTAAATCTAAAACCAGGGACATACGGTGAGATTTGTCCACCATCACGGGGAAACTGGAAAAATTAACATTATTAAAAAAAAATTTTAAAAAAAGGTGTACATATCCAAATAAGGAGGAAAGAAATCCAATGTCTCACTGACAAAATAGGAGATACTGAAGACCACTTTGGCAAGAATATGCTTTTTCCGTTTTCATTTTTTAAATTGTAGTTATATTTGCCATGATAATCTTAGCAACTATCAAAAGGACTCGTAACAGCACTTTCTGATTATCTTCTTTTACTTTTGACAGACATTTGTTATTAGTTGCAGAAGTGGGGATCTCTAAGGGTAGAGATTGGAACATAAACAGCAGTACTGAAAATATGTTCCACTCGCCTTGTTAAAGATAAAAGGAGGATTTCCCATCTTGTAAGGTCATTTTTTAATTTCACCCGTCAGTTTGCCATAGTTAGCTTTGAAAAGCTGTCATATGTTAGATGTGTGATATGTCCTAAGTATCTGAGCCCTAGGTTAGACCAGTGCAATTTGAAAGTGCCCACTAGTTGTGCAGGCCAGTGGCCCCCTAACATCAATTCCTAAGATTTTGGCTCATTAGGCTCTTTATAAAGGTCTCTGTCGAATGATGCAAAGGCATCGGTTATTTCCTTTGGAAGAGACAGTATATTTTTAAGCAAGGGGTGTTTAATCTTAACCACTCAGGTGGTCTGGGATTTATGGAGTTAAAAGGCTAACAAGCAACTGTCTCTGTTGCCCATCTCACTGTATCTCTTTTGGAAAATCGTAAAGCTCTTTCTGCTCTATATGTCATGAGCTTTTCTAAGGCTTTCCTGGTTTCTTTTCGTTCTAGCAAGATGTTATGTTCTTCTGAAGTTTTATGTTGCATTTCCAATTGGTTTCTTTTATCTTCAATTGCTCTTCCAGTCGTATTTTCTTTAGTCTTGATGCAATCTGCATCATTTTCCCCCTTGTGACTGCTTTATTCCCAAAGCGTTGATGAAGAGACCTCACCACTGTCATTTATCTCAAAGTATTGTTTTAAATTCTGTTTTAAATCTTGCACTACCGCTGTATTATCCAATAATGAGACATTAAGTCTCCAGTATCTGAAAACATTTCTTTACCGAAATCTGTCTTTAACACGACAGGGGCATGATTGATTAGTGTTATTGGTTCAATATGGCAGTCTAATACTTTATACTACAATTATTGGGAGAGACAGAAAAAAACGATCCTATTATGAACCAAAGTCTTTTCTTTTAGGGTTTCTAGATCTTCATGGGTCAAACAATTCTGACATTATGTTGTTAATTTTTTCTTGCACAACTTTATATTCTCCACCAACTGCTACCATGCCATTGGTCTTATCAGCAATAATATTTGCAATTTCCATACAAGTCCATAACAGACACTACCATTTCCCTGTTGTACCTACTACCATCACAAACCCAGTGCAGTTTATTAATGCAAGACTACACAGACTTATTAAGGGGAATTCCTGTACCTATTTATTTTATTAATCAAAAAGATCACTTAACCCACACGTGCATTTTTTATGTTTATGTGTACTGCTGATAATAGTAGCATATGGTGAATAGCGTGTGTGTACGCCTTATTGCACCCTGCCTGTACCTCTCCATGTAACTTTTAGAGGCACTCAACACTTTAAGCACCTGGTTGTGTCAAAGTAAGATTTTTCTAGAACATTTCACATCAGACCACTCTCTGAGTTACTGTTTACATCCATTTATTTAATGGAGAATTGTTGAAAAAAAGTGGTATTTCCTTTTAGGGACACTATCATTGCACTGGGAAATTGTTAAAATACTATTTATGAAAATATTTCAGTTTTTGACCGATAAGGGAGTTAAATATAGGTATTAGTCTATCACTAAATATTAGACTGTAAACTAACCATCGGAGGAAACCACCTAAAGAACAAAAACATTTGGGGACACACTTTGTGAGTTAGCTGCAATCCTTTTTTGGTGGTCCTCAGTAAGTAAGGCAGGCTCACCTTCTCAGGTTCTTCTCCTGGACTCCCCACAGCGCCACGGTGCCGTCGGAGGCCCCGGAGAGCAGCAGGGCTGAGTCCGCGGACAAACAGCACACCCTCACGGGGCTCCTCCCGGGGTGCTCCAGCTTGGCCACCGCTGCACCTGTCGTGGTGCTCCATAATATGATGAGAGCGTCTGTGGAGCAGGAGGCGAGGTAGGTGCCGCAGGGGCTGAAGCAGCAGCAGTGGACGCCGTATCCGTGTCCAGTGAGAGGAGAGAAGGACAGCTCGGAGAAATCTCTGGTAGAGTAAACACGGACAGTCTTGTCTCCAGAGCAGGTGGCCAAGAGCTCCGTGGAGAAGGAGCAGCAGTTCACATCATCCCAGTGCTGTTGCAGCTGGTGTACCAGGACGGCCATCTTCACCACGGAGACTTCAGAGCAGGGTGGTCAACAAAGGCCTGGTGTGGCCGCAGGTTTTCATTCCAACCAAACAGGAGCCCAGCTGATTCCCACCTGGTCTCAGTCTTCAAACAGTTGAACAGGTAAGATCCTGTTTGTTTAGAATGGAAACCTCCAGCCACACCCTTTGTGGATAAGGTTTGACACCCCTGCTTTAGAGCTTGAGGCAGTACTTAGTACAGCAACTCAGACTCCACTAATGAAGCCATGATGGTGGCTTTATGCACTTCCACTAGACTCATATCCAAATAATCAGTCTCCTGTTCTTCTTGGATTACAGTCCACCTGAGTGTAACCAGTTCTTCTGTGAAGCCTATGCTTCCCTCTCCACTGAAGTGCAGAAAAAAAGAGGGCTGGTTACTTATTAGACAAGGTGTGTAAAGTACAAATATGCGAAAAACACATGACATATTCCTAAGTGGGTGGTTTCACCTTTCCTCTATAACTATTAAATGTTTGTCCGCCTGTATATACACAAGTGTTTTCCAACCCTGATCCTGGAAGAACTATGTCCTGCACATGTCAGAGCTTTACATTTACTTTTACTAAATGTCATCTTGTCTGGTTGTTTTGTTGCTCTTGTGTTTTTACTTGCACTCTCGTTTGTCCCGTTTGCACATATGTAATCTAGTGGTGTTCTGTTTCTGTTCTTGTGTTGCACTGTGGTCCTGGAGGAACGTTGTTTCTTTTCACTGTGTACTGTGTGTATATGGTTGAAATGACAATAAAACCTACTTGACTTGACTTGACATTTACATTTACAGCATTTGGCAGACACTCTTATCCAGAGCGCCGTACATCTGTGCTTTGTAATCCACAAGAAAACATGTAACTCATACTAGTAAGCCTAGACTTAAAATTAAGAGCTGCTAGAAGACTAAGATTCTACCAGAGAAGAAGTTGGAACTCCACCAGAGAGTTTGTGTTAGTTATGTTAGTTCATGACGTGAACATGTAGGTGTTCTCTGCAGTGCTCAGTGAAGAGGTGGGTCTTCAGTCTCTGTTTGAAGATAGCGAGGGTCTCAACAGTTCTGATGACCAGAGGAAATTTGTTCCAGCACTTCAGTACCAAAGCTGAAAAGTCTTGATGTACTTCTTTGACCTTTGAGAAGAGGTGGGTCAAGTTGGGATATTCTTGATGCTCTAAGAGGGTGAGCTGTGATCCGTGGTCTGATAAGACAACTTTACAAGCTTTTGCACACGCACTTTCACTCTGTAAGAGGTTGTTAACAAGCTCATCAGGTGTGTTTGAAGCAGTAAAAAAACCTCAAATATATAGGTATACCTCCAGGACCAGGGTTGGAAAACACTGATCTACTCTGTTTGTAGACCCCTTCTCATTCAATGTTTTTTTGGAAAGAAATGGTAATATTAGGGATTGGTGGTCATCGTCTTCCGCCAAATGTTGAAACTATGTGTTAGTTTTCCATCACAAACGCCACTTCTGTGCATTTCAGAGGGATTGGATGGTGCTCCATCACCCCAGAGAATGTTGTTTGCTGCATAGCCCAGTGCTGGCAGGCTTTATAACCCTGGCTGATACTGGCATTGGGCATGGTGACTTTAGGCTCATGTTCAACTGATGTAGTGAGGTGGACAACACTGTTGTACTCTAAACAGGAGACTGCTGTATGGTTTCCCCACCCAGGCAAGTACTTCACCAATAGGAGTCCTTGGCAGAGACTCCTAATACTTTATAACATGATTAGAATTGTAAGTAGCACTGCATTAGTAAATTAACGCAATGCGTGGCTGCATCACCAATACTGAACACACCCCAATCTAAGTTTAGAAATGTCATTTATTAAGCCAGTGTCCTTCCCAACATGAGTTAAAATAAAACATTTTAGACCAGGATGCTACATCTTTACAACAGCACCAGTAGAAAACCTGTTCTGGAAGAAAGTTGTCACAGCACGATGGAAAAGACAGTGCAAGCATACACTAGGGACAGCCTCTTGTCCATAGCCAAAGCAAACCAGAAAGAGGCTGGAATTGTGAAGAAGCTCCATTAGGGCTCCTTTGTAGCATTCTTTGCCATTATGTTGTGTCTCCCTGCATGGCCTTGTACTGGCATTCTTTGAGCCTACTGGGGACCTGTGAGCAGAGGCTGTAAAAGATGTGCTGGCAATCTGTGTGGGCATCACAAGAGGCCTTTGTGTTCCCAAACTATTTTTGTTTTCAGAGACCACCTACACTGGGAACTGGGAGATAATCAGAAGAGAAGAGTTTCAGAAAATAAACACAAGTCTGAGGTCTGTCGGTGTTGTATGATTTGAGACAGTGGGTCTCATTCCTGCTGCTGAAGTCCAGCTGTCCTGCACATCTAAGTGTTCTCCCTGTCCCAACACATTCAGTATAATTTAAGGGCTTATTAATTAGCTGTTGAGTTTCAAGGGTGTTGAAGCATGGAACACATTAAAGTGTGTGGAGCAAGAGAACTCCAGGAGCAAGACTGAGAAATGCAGATTTAAGATTTATAAACAGCAAAACAGAAATATGCACTCTTTGATATATTTACAAAACGCTAGGCACTAATAAAGTGGTAAGAGACCACAGTGTTGAAGGTATAAACAGTGCCATTAACACTGTACTACTGTAGTCATTATCATAATGTTACCATTTTAACACTAACCAATCAGTCTAAGGCATAAAGGATGTCTGCAACTTTATGTACACATCATACATATTCCACAACAAATATGAACATACATGGACACTATGTACACACATGTAGTAGATTAATACATTTGTACACAAACTCTGTTTTACAGTATTGTCATGGGTTTTCTGGTACCACTAAGGTACCAATGTAAACAAATTTTTTTTGTTTGGTTTTTTTTTATTTTTAATTTACTTTCATTTCCGGGCAAAAAAAAAAAAACCCCACAAATGCTTTCATTATGACTTTAAAGCCTTTTTTCCATTTCCTTCTTTTCACAGAAACAGAAGACAAATTAAATCATAAATAATTAACAAAATTAAATAAATGTATGCTAATAATAAAGCTTATATTAAAAAAAAAAAAAGCAAAACCAAATTTTATATTCACAGGTAGATGAAATGGATAGCGCTATAAGGAAGTTCTTTAAAGGAAACAGAATTGGTATTGCACTTTAAAAGACACCCAATTTTGCTTGTAGCAAGCAAATCACCATCAGGAATGAGAACACAGGTGAACTGCTGGTATTGTGGTTCCTTTTAAACTGAGGCTATAAGAAACTTTTGCAAATGTGTGCATTCTTGATCACAAATTTGGAGCAGCAGTAGAAGTCTGTTGTGTGTGATGAGGTTGAAGAGTTTCAGACAGTTCTAGTTCATTTGTTTTAAAAGTTCGGTCCATCTCCGTTGAAAAAATCTCCTCATATTGTGTCCAGCACGGCCAATGTCAGAATTATCCTCATTAAACCTCTCACAGTTATCAAAAACCAAGTTAACGTCAATGATAAACGTCTCCAGATTCTGGTATCTGAAATGAGAGAACCAAGAGGTACCAAATTAAAGTCGAAGAACAGGTCCAATATACAGAATTGCCTTAATGAAAAGCCAAGACATAAACAACAGGAGAGTGAATTCCACCTCTAAAGCAAATAAATCCCTCAAAGTTAAATGTACCTCTTGTTTCAATTCTCACTTCTAATAAGACTGGCATTTGTGCTGAGATACATACTGGCTGTTGGAGAGTTTTTCACGGATGGTGGAAAAGTCCATGGGTTTCTTGATGACCTTGCGGTATCCAGGGACCGATTTAGGATTGACTGGTGTCATAAAAGGCCAGGCATCCTGATGAGACTGCAGCTCTGCCAACAGCAACCTGCACAGTAAGCATTCACATATGAAGTTCACATATGTCCAGCTGCATTTTCCGTTTTTCAGGGAAAGTTCCTGTAACAATGTCTGTGGCAGTATTTTAAAACAGGGTATACAGAAAGAAGTACCATGCCAAACAACACCAGGTGTAGAACACTAGCTAAAGAATAAGGTTTGTAGGTCCATTTGTGTTAAATTAGCATGAAGTGTCCAGGTACCTGCAGAGTTCTACATCTTTACTATTGTCTCTGGCTGTTTTGGCCTTTTTAACTTGTGTTGAACTCTCTTCCTTGGCAGCATCAGTGAACAGACTCTCAGGTTTTCTCTTTTTTATTTCCTTTCCTCCTTTTTTGGGCGTGCTGCTGGCACTGGTGCTCGTTGTGTCATCCTCTGAGCCATCTCCTGTGACACATGCTTTTTTGCTGCGCTTGACCTCTGATGGTTTCTTTACACCTCCGCTAAGGCGGCTGGCCTGCTTCTTACCCTTCTGGGATGAATCACTTGCCTGCAGTGAGATAGTGAGAAGAGGATGAGAATTAGTAAAGTTAAAACATGAACAGGCATGTGTGCAAGTTAACCTTTCCTACATTTCCTATGTGTAGTTCTGACATAAATATTGTTGAAGGCCTGAGGGTAATACGTATTTTGTTCTTTTTGAGATCAAAGCACTGCCTCCCCAACCTTGGCTATGCAAGCAGGGCAGAACCAGTCTCCTTCAGGGATGGTGCTGATCTGGGGTTTATGGCAGTATGTGTGGCATCCTTTATCACAGCCATCACACAGCAGCAGCAGCTCCTCATTGTCTCCCTTCCGGCACATCTGGCAGTACTAACACCACAACATAGCACTGAGACTCAGCAACAGCAAGGAACCAAACACTCCCCTAAAGCTTACCATGGATCCTCACTGTTGGTTTAAATTGCTGTTATTGTTCCTAGCTACCCTTAGAGATAAAAGCCTGAGAACTAGGGCTGATTTGAAAAGTCCTTACTAAGAATAGGTCTGCTAAGGGACAGTGAGGAATTTTCATGCACATATAAAATTAAGTGATTAGTAACGACTAATAACTACAAAAAAAACAGAAAATACACTATACATCAGTGGCCACCAACCCTGCTACTGGAGAGCTACATTATTGCAGCCCAAGTCTAACACATCTGTTGCAAATGATTAAGGGAACTGGATAAGATGTGTTCAACCTGGGTTGGAAGTGAATTCTCCACAAAGGCACACCTCCAGGAGCAGGGCTGGTATAGATACTCCACTACATACACACTATATACTACACACTAAACTATACTAGTAAACTATACATCTAAAACTATCAGTTAAAAGTTTGAAATAGTTTTTAGTAATGAAGGTTTTACCACTTTCATGATGGATCTCTCCCATGCAATTGAGCGCCGCAGTTGCTGCAAGCAGAGTGAAAGCTGGGCGCCACTGCGAACTTCATTTAGTGCTTTCCGCCACTGCTTCATCCCTGGAGCCAGGTCCTCCTCACCTCTGTTGAAAACAACCAGGGGAAGATTAATGCTGCTCAGGCATAGAGAGAACAACCCCAACCTTTCAGAGAGCTATAGAGAACGTAGAATAAATAGCAAACAGCAGTGCTCATAAAGTTGCCAAAGACAAAGTGCGTGCATCCACTCAGACAGCAATGTTTTAAAATGCACACTTGGCCCCACTAGGGAGAAGGCACATTTCACACATTTACACGCACACACACAAATTCAAGCACACTACAGAAAATCACAAATTGCCACAAAACACCAATGCAATGCACCATGCCTTAAAACACTAAGGACAAACCAGTGTGAAAGGTTTGCAAGTGCACACAGATGTATACAAATGCACTTGACCGTCACAGCGCAGAGACCAGACACAAACAGTATGGGGACAAAGGGACAGGGGTAGGCAGAGAGAGACAGGAAGGCCAGCTAGTGTAAGTGAAAGGATATCCTGAAAGTGAGAGCAAGTTAGAGAGTGCGGGCGAAGAGGCGCAGTTCTGGAGGGAACGATGATCCTGGATGACCTACCCATCACCATCAGCACTAGGGGATGGTGCAGGAGCTGGTACAGTGACCGTACCCACGTTATCCAGAGTGATCTGAATGGTGGTGCTTAAGGGACTCTTCAGGTACCTTCTCTCAATGTTCCGCTCCAGCTCAGACAGACGTGCCACAGCTATGTCCAATGGGTTATTAGTGCGCCGCACAATGCCCGTTTCTGATTTGTCCATTGGTTCGCTGCCATTTTCACTGACGGCCTTGTGCTGATAATAGACTAGGTCCTCTCTCTCACTCTGTGGCTCTGGGGGCATCCAGCCCTAGTCAACATGAGAGACATAATGACAGTTCCATTACCAAGACATCCATATGTACTATGTTGTTTATTAGGTATTCCTAATTTGTACATACACTCACTGGTCATTTTTATCAGGTTTAACTACCAGATCTACAACTGTAGCTCATTTATTGTTGCCCAAATTGTCAGTCACTATCTACCCTCTCCATCGACAGAAAGAGATGTTGTATATCATATATTAGTTCACTATTCTCAATATAGTTGTGACACCAACATTGTAGTGGCAAGTTAGTGTGTTTTGCACTGGTAGAAGTTTATCAGCCACAGCAGCTTTGCTCAAATTTTGAACACTGTATATTCACCAATGTATAAGACACACGTACCTTGCTGGTACAAGCTGTAGGTGATTTCATGGACAATTTGTCTTATTTATCCTCTTGCCCTTCATCTTTCATCAGTTTCTGGCCACAGGGCCACTACTGGCTGGACATATCTGGCTATTTAAAATAAAAGCAATAGTGCTGTCTCTGACACAAGCATACCAGTGCAACACTAATACCACTGAGATGGTCTCACTGTTTCGCTGAGAATGGTCCAGCACCCAAGAAATAACTGCTGTGGTCGTATAGTTGTGGTCCTATAGTTGTCCCTTTCCGCTCATTGGTGGGTTTGAGAGTGGCTGTGCCTAGCAGATGGGTTTACCATTGTAAATACAAAATGCACCAATACAGTTGACAAAGGAGAAATCTGAATAAATGAATGAAGAAACAGATCAAGTAAATATGTTTTAAAAATGTGACCATATTCTCCACAAGGAGGCAAATGCATACGTGGTACACACCAATGGCCTGAAGAATTGACCCTTATAGTAAAGGGGGTCTGGTGGTTCTATTTTGCTTTGGGGACATTTTTCTGCATGGTTTTATTCCACTTGTACCCTTTTTTACTGATCAATCTCATCCTATTAAGAAACATTTTTATCCTGATGAGAGTGATTTCTTTTAAAATGGCAGTGGCCCCATCCACAGAGAATAAAGGGTCACTGAATGGATTCATGAGAATGAAAATAATGTAAATATCTTGCAGCAGTATTCACAGTCACCAGATCTCAGCTCCGCTGAATGGCTATTTAAGATTTTGGACAGACATGTTATGCTGTGGTCACATGAGTGATAGAGGAGACAGACAAAAACCTTGTTTCTTGTTGCTCGTTCCTATGTTTTTTTGTATATATCTCTGTAAGTATCTAAAGATAAATTTGAACAGTATAGGAAAACCAGACACTGAAACAATGAGCTTTTTCCTCGTGTTTGGAAGCTAAGCATTTTGGATCATTTGTTTCAGCGACGTGTGTCACGCTGTCTCCTTTTGGTAGTCGTCATGTTGCATTGCTCAGTATTTGCGTAAAATAGATGCCTAGTAGTGATGCGCGGGTCGACCCGTGACCCGCGGGTAACCGCGGGTGACCCGCGGGTGCGGGCGGTTTTAGGGCAGACA
>JBBPCZ010000002.1:17142301-17186402 GCA_037974445.1 Brycinus macrolepidotus
TTTTTTTTTTTTCCTCGGGTCGGGTCGGGTTTTGGGTCATTATCCACGCGTATTTTTGCGGGTTGGGCGGGGCGGTTTGGGTCTCCTGACGGGTCGGTTTGGGGCGGGTGTTAAAAAAAGCCGACCCGCGCAACACTAACGCCTAGCCTATTTCACCCCACCTAGTTGGCAACATAACATTCACTTGTTGCTGTAAATCAGCAACTTTCAGTGGAAATAAATGGCAGCTAGTCACTCTGTCAATCTTCTGACGCTCGTGTGACCACTGCATTAGGTAGCACTTTCCACCTCCGTCAAAACACCAACTCAGGTGTTCAGAATATCCAGAGACTTGTAGTTTCTATGTCAAAGCACACTGAAGCTGTTGTGGTATGTTGTGGTGGCCAAATGTTTTATTGTGGCTTGTCTTTTTGTCACCTGTCTGTATACAGCCAAACCAAATGGCTAATGAGTACAAGCACAAGGTAGGTATACCTAATAAATGGGGCACTCTGTGTATAAATACCAGAGTAGCACATGTTATCTACAGCTTGCTTATCATTAGGACAATTTTCCAAGTCTACCATGTTAATTTAGCAATTGTGTTTATCTGAAGATTTTGAAAGCAGGATGCAGAAGGATACTCACCTTGACCTGCAGGCTGGCTGAGGTGACTCTACGCTCAAGTTCCTCCACCTGCTGCAGCACAGCAATGTCCAGATCCATTGCATGATCCTCTACACACCAGTCCTGCACCGTCTCTTCACACACCTGGCTCTGTTTCAGCTCATACAGGTCAATCACAGCAGCTACACACACAAATACAAAACCCAAAGACAGCAATGTAGTTAGTCTATAAATATCCAAAAAGCAGTGACACTATACACAAGCTGTTTCATAGAGACCAAAACTGTTAACACGATATACAAGTTATACCATCTTTGTTCTTGGCACAGACTTGCATGATGTACTCCATGTGTTTCTGGATTTGTTTCTGTAGGACCTTCTCTCTGGTCCCACGAGGGTGCAATGCATTCACTATACTGCCCAATTCCTCAGAGTTAGATACCTTCCACCAGCCAGTCAGCATCTCTGGAGCAAACACACAAATCAGACACATGTAAACATTCTTCTAATGCATTAAGGGTAAAATCCTCAGCATGCAAGTCGTCCTGAGACAGTATGGATGTAGCAGTTAGTGTCTCTTCTACCTTCAGGAATGCACTGAGGGGAGGGGAGGTCCTGATTTATAGCCATTTCCAGAGCAGGTGATTCTGCTGCAGGGGGCTTATCACTGGACAACACTGGAGACTCACTCTTAACGGGACCCACACTGGGGGCCTGGGAGAGGTTCCCATTCCCATTTTCCTCTGCATCAGTGTACATCCCTCCCAATGTGGCAAATGTTGACATGCCTCCAAATACCATGTTTAGACCAGTAAGTCCTGTGGGCCAGTGACAAAATGGGAGGCCCAACATGTGCATGCCAGGCTTCATCTGTAGACAGAGACAGTACACTTTAAGGAGAATATGAATTTTAGAGTTGCTATTACTTTTAAGTAAAAAACACCTGAAAATGTTTAGTTCAACAGTTTCCTTTTTTTTTTTTACTTTAAGGCTCCCTGGAATAGTAAGTGCACTGTGTGCATCTTCCGTTGTGGGGGGGGGGGTTTTTCCTTCACCCCCCCCCCCCCCCCCCCCCCCCCAAACCTTGTCCATTTTTCTAGCTTGAAGTTTGAATGCAGACATTACATGATGGCATGAAACGTATGGGGTATATTATTTTTCCAACATAATACTTGTCACAGATATTTTTGTATGTTATACAATTTGTATTAAAAATGTATAAAAAGCTAGATGTTCCCAAATGTTTGAAGGACAGTAAATTACATTCTGTTAATGGGAAAACAAGAAACAAAATCCTTTACACACCTGTTGTACATCTAATGAGAAGTTCCTGATTGCTGCAGTAATGGAGGGGCTGGCAGAACAGGTGGCATGCTGGCTGGTGCCAGAGCAGAGAGAGGAAGGGGAATCAGCCCTGATGTTAGAGGCTGAGTTATTGTTGTTGGAGAGAGAAGAGTTTAGTTGGGTTGTGGTGTTGCTGCTGATGGGTGGCTGTGCTTTGGCATTGCAAGTCTGAGGTGATGGTGATGGTGTAGGGGTGATACTGCCTGCCAGAGAGGAATTATCACATGGCGAACGTGGCAGCAGGCTGAACCAGTGAGCATTTTTCTCTGTCAGAGCTCTGTAGAGATCACTGTGGAGCTGCTGCTGCAGGTTGCCCTGACATTCAGGGCTTACGAGAGGAGCAGCAGGTTCAGATTTAATTTCTTTGTTTGAGATGGAAAAGAGGCTGATGGGTAATGTAGTCTGGCTTTTTGAAGGCACGTGGGCAGCAGAGGTCAGGGGGCCTTGGGGGTGGCTACTTGACTCAGGGGACATCTTTGCCACTTCAAGTAGTTTGCTGAGTTTGGAAAACGAGCCTGGTTTCTGCAGGAACAGGTTGAGTGAGTCTTTCTCCTGCTGTGGCTCCAGAGAAGTTGTTTCATTCTTTACCTCTGGGCTGCTACATGGAGGTTTGTCAGCAGGCACTTCCATGGGCTCCTCTTTCACTTGGATGTGCTGAACATTGCGCAGCCTCTCCCTCTCTCTTTGTAGCTCTTCCCGCCCTGAGCAACCAAACAACATAACAAAACCACAATCAGTCATGAGGTCAGCTCTTCCTTTTCTGAAGAGAATCTGTAGTGAAATAATGTGTGTAAACCACCTCAAGTAAAGGGGTGATCTAGAATGATTTTTTATGATGACGATGTTAGATGAGCTTGGATCAGCTCTCTTATTCTAAGCAGTTTTGTTAACCCCATCACAGAATGACAGTAAAGTTAGACTTACCCTCTCCACTCTCCACACCTTCAACAAACACACCTCCACATTGGGGCAAAACCCAATAACGCCTCTTGTAGCGGTCTTGCCCGAACATCATTGAGCGCAAGGAGTGTGATGTCTCAAAAAGTTTACGCCGGATCTGACTCTGTTGCTATGGAAGATAAAACCGCAATTTCCCAATGATGGTACCTGTCTATTGCAAGTAGCCCTGTATCCCTTTTTAAAAAACAGGTCAAACTAATAAAACAACTATTCTTCTTACAATGTCATTATCTTAAATATGTGAATATTCATTTCTAGACAGGTGATTATTTACATTGGTCAAAACAATGATGCTGTAACTTTAAGCCAATCAGTGTAAAAGTTTCCAAAAGCCTTGAACCTAAGATGCACCAGTACTGCCCTAATATATATAGCAGCAGGTTGATGGATCATTTTTTATTTGATTTGTACTTGTAACTGATTGCTTACCTTGGTTACTTTCTCAATCTGTCTTTCTAGTTCTTCTACACTGGTTGTCTGATCCCCATCATCCTGCAAAATATGTGTTTCTTAATATTGCACTGATATCCCAAGCTGATGATCAAAACAGACAAATCATTACAGTCTGCATGTTGCCATAACAACTTTCTTGGGTTAATTAGGTTTTTTTTTACAAAGATCACTTCTTTTTGGCATGTTATTTGTTGCAGATCCATTTATTTTTTATTAATAGCAGTGAGAAATTATCCTTTATTAATAACAGTGTCCAGAGTTACACATTCTGGTAACATTTGTTTAATGCCTGTTAAAATGTCATCAGTAAACCAATCCTACAGTAAATACCACAGCAAAGTAATCTAAATACTTTGTTATATTCGGATTAGTTGTCTTTCTAAAGTCACATAATAAATACAGACAAAAGAAAAACAAAGATGGCATTAATTTAATACAAGGCAAAGAAGTGTTTATAAAGGTTTTACAAAAGTGCAATTGTGCAGCAGTTAAACCAGTTGTTTTCAGAAATAATTTTTACAGAGATCACAGCTGCATACCTCTTCTTCACATGTGTCTGTTTTCTTTCCTTTCTTCAGTCCCTCTTCTTCTTCATCATCTTCCTCCTCTCCCTGGTCATCACTGTCATCGTCCTCGTCATCGTCATCGTCACTGTCTCCTGCTTTCCTCTTGCGCTTGCGGCTGGAGCTGGGGGTCCCCTGAGCATGACTCTCCTCACCTCCTACACCATTCTCACGCTTCCCTGTCCGCTTAGCATAGATACTTCTCAGCCTACACACACACAAACACACACAATCTTAGCCCGGTGACCGACTTGTCAAGATTCTGGAGTGAATCAGTATTTGTAATCAATCAAAGTGAATGCTATTTCTATGGGCTTACTTGCGAAGGCTGCCCTCAATGGTCCATTTGTCTCGCCGTAGATTCGCCATATGGTCAATATTTTTGTCTATTTCACTGCATGAAGACCAGAGAAAATAATGAAAACAAAACTTGCAAAAGATTCCCTCTTTGTTATTACTGTCTTTATGAACAAGGAGGTTCAAGGGCTTACGTGACCACATTCTTGCTGCAGGCCAGCTCATTGACCAGGAAGGCCAGCATGGAGGCTTTCTGAGCAGGAGTGTGGGCCTGGAAGGCTTTGGTCCTGAGGCTCTCCACGAGTGGCAACAATTCAGCCTGACTGCACTGAGCAGACATGTAGATCTGCAGAATCTCAGACACATTCTCCTGATTTATCACCACGCTGGACAGGTGCTCCCCAAGAGCTGTTTTGGCCTAACGTAAAACAAGCATAGCAAGTGACAGATAGAGAAATTATATTCTTAAATAAATGTGGATAAACAAAAGAAATAAAGAAAATGATATCATTTTTTAGTTTTTTAGGTCTAGACCCCGGCATAGGCTCTGGGTACCTGGGACCCTATTGTGGGTTAAGCGGTTACAGAAAATGAGTGAGAGTGAGTGAGTTTGGTCTAAAGAGCAGGATGACTGTTTCTGTGAAACTGTTGAAACTGGACTTTACTCATTTGATTCAAGATTAAAGAAGTCCATCCTGCTCTGATTACTCCAAACTTCCATGTGTGTGGACATGGAATGTTTGAGTCAGCAACATACTGTCTAAGACAGAGATCATGTGTTTTTGAGTGACACTGTGTATGTGTGTTCTTTACTTTGTGTCCTGGAGGAAGTCCAGGGTCACACACTGCAGCAGAAACCAGGTGTACAAGCAGGTGCTGAAGCTGTGCTGCACTGGGGCCCAGGTTAAGCAGTCCAGCCTGCAGCATATGCAGTGTAGGTAACTCAGTGCTGCTGTCCAACCCCAGCACCTTCCCAAAGCAGCGCAGGAACTGCATCACCATCAGACAGTCTGCAAAGCAGGTACCCGGCAGGAGCAGCCCTGGCAACCTCGACAGTTCCGGCAGAGCCTACAAAGGGTGAGAAAGGCTGAGTATCACTTTTCAAGACACTTACCCACCCACACCCACAGATACAAAACAAACAGCTACAGCTATAGATACTGAAGCGGTCTCCTTACCCTGAAAAACCATTGTATTAACTGCTACGTGCAGTAAAGCTTGAAATATTTGTCGGAACCTGATAGGACCCAACTAGTCATGTTGGAGTTCTCGCGGGGTCAGATATCATTTCTCAAACAGTTACGTGGCTCATGTTGGTTCAAATGTCTGTCACTACAAGGGGACTTAAAAAGAGGCATTATTAGAAATGCAGAGTTTATTTGATCCCCGGTGGTGCTGCAGCCATCTGTAGCCAGGAGTTCAAAAGAACACAAGTGACTTCTCTTCCTGGGTGGATATGATGACCTTCCCTCTCCCCCATCAAATAACAGACCTGACAGTTAGCTTTCTTTTCCAAGTGCTTTATGCTGATCAATGGCTTTGCGTTAGCAGCAGCTCAAAAATTTGTGGTGCCTGGCTTCAGAGAAAGCATGTGGTAGCCTTCACCCTCCCAGCATTGGTGATATTGTGTGATAGGGAAATCCTAGCTTGTGGGTAAAACTGGAGGTGACTAAATTGGGCAGAAAATCTGGAAAAATCCTCCCAAAAAATTGAAATGCAGAGTTTTATTTGGTTTTCAGTTGGTGGTGGCTTTGAACCTTTTGTGGCTAAAGTTCAAAACCTGGTGTTTGGTTAGATTCAGGTAGAATGTCATTGTGCTATATTTGAGTTTCAGTTTAAAATTTCAATCCCGATTAAACCTCTAGCATGTATTTCATGGTAGATCAAATGAAGGAATACATTGCCGTCTTCCACTTCAAGGTATAGTAGACATATAGCCACTAGATGGCAGTGCTGTGCTACACATCCCTGTCCCAAAGTCCAATTTGGCCTGTACTACTCACACACATCAATGCAATAAAGAATGCAGGCAAGTGTAACAAAGTTAGAACCACCTTGCCTTTTAAAACAAGAACAACAGTAATAAGATCTTCTAGCAGATTTGTAAAAAGAGAACACTCAGAAAACAGGGGTAAATAAAAAATCCTTTTTCCTCTGTCAGTGACAAGTAATTACCTTCTGATCTGCCAGACACAGGTCTTCCACAGGTTTGTTGAGCTCTTTGGCCATCTCCAGCTCCAGCCTCCTCAGCTCCAGTTTGCGTTCTTTGTTTAAGCGTTTCTCATCTCTCTTCTCTTGCTTCAGGCGTTCTTTCTCCTGTGGCAAAAAGCAGTGAGCAGTGTGTGGCATCAGCCAAAGCACAGCACAGTGGAAACCATTACAGTTCAGCCTAGCAGTTTCACTGTGAGACACTTAAAGGGTAGATTCACACTTATTCACAGTCAACAACTAAAGGAAAGCATGTGAGGCTGGCATTAAGTGAAGTTGGACTAGAGTTTGGTAAAATTATGTACTACCCACCATCACACATACAGAACAGAAATAAAAGCACGTAACAACCCCCACCAGCCTCCCCTAACCAAGTATGAGTGGTTATACAATTAATACAGCCATGCACACCTCTGCTCTCTTCCGAGCCTCCATGGCTTTCATCAGCAGCATGTGCTGCCTTCGTCTCTCCCGCTCCTACACCATCAGAAACATGCACACACAGAGAGAGAGAGAGAAATAAGCAAAAAGTAGTTTGTAATATCCTTAGCATAATTCATAACTGAAACATATAAGTGGAAAAGACTTATAGATGGATTTAGTCAAGCTTAAAGAAGCAAAATCAAAAACACCAAAGAGGAAAAGGGCAGCAGGCAGATGCTATACACACAGTGCAAAGCATGTTTAAGGTTTGAGTCAGTACTGCTGATTTGGAAAAACATGCCAGTATCTGCAGAGCTAGCACTGCTCAGTTCCTCAATATTTAGTGCTAAAACTTAAAAGAAGGAACTGTGTTTAGTATAGACAAGTGTTATTCATTAAACTGCAGGCTCCGAAGAATTGCCCCTAAGAGCAAAGCAAGCTGAGCGAGAAGAAGTAGAGGAATCCTCTGCTGAAAGTACTGTGGCCTTCCATACAAACATAAATCAAGAATTAAATGGTGATTTGATGGGAGACTAAATTGAAACTCTGTATACAAACATTTTAAACTCATTCTAAAAGACAATATAAATTATAAACAAGTAAACGGTAGCAGTAAACATAATTCTATAAATCTGGAAATAAAAAGCACCAGTGCTGATCAGTTTATATAAACACTAATCAGCCGTCTGAGCACTTTGAACTGAGTCTAACGTTCATAGATTATTTCTCTCTCTGTGGAACAGAGTATGCAATGCAGAGCCATGCACAGGAAATGTAGGGGTGACAGCAGCCTGCATACACAACACAACAGACAGCCACATCACAACCAAGTCACAGTATGGTGGTAGATGTACAAAAGTAAACATACCCATACCATATCTAGTCTATGCCTCTCCAACTCCTGCCAGAAAGAGTTGGCAAAGGATTAAGACAGAAAAAACAAAAATTACAGTTGAGTAAACCACTTTCATGAGCAATTCCCCAAGCGAGCGGTACCCTAAACATTTAGGAAACGGGGTGTCGGAAATATTCAACAGTGTACAGTCTTTCTGATTGAGAGCCCTCTTCCAGCAGAAAGAAGCTGAATTGTTGGAGATTAAGTGACATTCTGAAGTGTAGGTTGATGAGGCATACCTGGTGCTTCAAAAGCAGGGCCTGCTGTCTGCGCAGTTCCTTCTCCTGCGTGGAGACAACACAAATGCATATACTTGCTTAGAGTGGAAAAGGGAGAGAGAGACAGCAAAAAGGCAAGGCAAATTTTCTCTTATTTCTGCTGTGAAATTGCAGAATCTTCACTGGCAAATGTGTTGATGGTGGTGATGAGGGGACTACACATACATAAAATCTGATACAGGACTGCAGTAGTCAACACAAGTTGCTGTTAATAAACAACAGGTCTGTTTATCGTGTCTAAAGCCAGCTAATATCATGCACCAGTAAATGGGTACCCTGAAGCCATACAAGCCCTTCATTTACACTCAAATAGATAAACGCTAGCAGAGTAGCTCATTAAATCTGCCCACATACATGCATTGAAGTAACCTCCCTTAACTGTTACTACCTCACCTTTATTCGTTTTTCAGCTTCAAGTATTTTCGCATTGGCGGCCTCTTCTTTCTTTTTCCTCTTGGCCTAAAAGTGCACAACAGGGGGTGTGGTGTCATTTATCAAACTAAGATCCTGAAGAGAAAAGCTGATCCAGCATCATTATTTGCCCTTTATTGTATAATAATCATTCATACAGTATTTAGTTTTCTTTGAGCACTCTGTTCTAAACAGGCTGAAACCACCAAGTCTCAGAACACAGTCAAAGCATTTCAGTATCAGATTCACCATCCACCACTCAATCACGGAATGTGGGATGCAGATCTTTGGTGAAAGACACTTCTTTCTCAATAAGCAAACCGTAGGAAATTTCGAAACTAACAAGAACATTGTTATAACTGCCGTGTTCAACAGCAATCTAAACAGGGAGGTTTTTCTGTTGAAAAAGAAGAAGAGAGAGTGAGAGCAAGGGACTGGGGTGGGTGGGGGTGGGATGAGTGAACTGAACTCCTCTAATGTGGAAACGGCTGTTTAATATTACAAGCATGTACTTCAGATCAGAAGCCAATCATTCTTTGATCCCATTAACTTGAAAATGGCAAAACACTTCAAGAGATTTAAAGAGAAGCAAAACCAAGAAAGAATAATTAAGTTTACATTTAAATATGTAATTACATGCTATGAAAAAGCCTGTTAAGGTTGGCTGGCCAAGCGTGGCAGCTTCAGACTAAAGGCAACAAAACTGCAGACACACAGACACAGTTCTGGGCTTGTTCCATCTACTTCAGTTTCGTGAAAAGTGCTGTACCAGACCTCACTGGTTTGGGGCTAAATGAACTACAGTGCTATTTTTTGGCATTCAGAGATGACCAATATTTAAAATGACTAAGACTATGACCTGTGAAAGGCCCTCAACATTAAATTATAAGCTTATTAAATTGCTACTTATTTATCATTTTTTCCTGTTATTTGCACATTCCTGTAATTGTGCTATTTGTTTGTAATGTTTGCAGTGGTTTATTGTTTTGTTCATTTGACTTTGTGATTTGAACTGATGTCTAGTTTCCTTTCTTTCCTTTATGGCTTGCATTATTTTGTTCATTTTTAATTGTTTTAAAGTCTCCTAAATAATATACCAAGTAAAAGCCTGTTTAGTTTTACCTCCAGTATCTGTTGAGCCCGAAGTTCCTTCTCAATACGAATCTGTTGGATTCTCCTGATCTTCTCCTGTTACAGAAAGGGGAGGGCATTGGATGGGGGCAGAGACGGGTAGAACATGAACGAAGAATGAGAGCAAGAACAAGAAAAAGAGTGAGAATGATATTCAGTTTTCTTCTGAGAAACTTTTTTTCTGCTGACTTTCAATAGCCCTTCAGTAAAACAAAACTGTCTGAAAATTTTACTTATAATATGAACTGAAAAACCATTGTTATACAAACACACCCATATAATGAGTAGAGAATATTATGTATAGAGAATAGTCTCTTGGTGTGTTTTTTGTCAGTATCCCTACATAAAGCTTGAACTTTCTGCTCCCACCAATAGCAAACAGAGTGTTTAGGCTAGCTGACAGGCTAAATGTTGCTAGTTAGTGCAGCACAGGAGGAAACCTGTGGGGTTTCCTCTGAAAGGAGGTGAGAGGTGTTGGGGAGGAGGGGGGGGGGGGGGGTCAAAATGGTGAAGTCTGTCCCTGCTGCTTCAAAATCTTCAGCTGCTCCTTCTGCTTCCGCTTCTCCTCAGCTACCAGCAGAGCTGAAATTATAACTCCGGTTTAGGTATGCAGCTCCAGCTACACATTATAATTTACTGAAAGTTGCATTTTTGGATGCAAATCCATTAATAAATGCCTGTTAATATTATGTACTCACAACTAATTGGCAAATGAAATAAATAATCACCTGGAGAAGTAATTAGCCACAGATACATGCTTTGTCTCAGACTGAGCACTTTTGTAGTGTACTAATTACTTTTATTCCAAGTAGTGTGTTCACACAGGTAAATGCGACAGGATGTTATGTACAGCTAATATTTATATGACCTGGAAAAAATGAACTCAGCATGTGCTGGCTGCCATTCATTGTGAAAAGGGAGGTCAGGGTAGGTACTGGCATATAATACTTAATTTTAATAAAATGGAAGAATTGTAAACAACTCACAAAACAAGACCGCCACTACACTTTACAAATGATGGTTAGGTCTCTTTGTCCATCAACTTGAAAAAATGAATGAATAAATCGAATTGGCAGTTATTTGTATAGACATTATTTGAGTAGGCTTCCATAACGTTATGTAACATGCAGTAATCTGTGTTTCCAGTTTTAGTGCACAATGTTACTGTTTTTAGACCATTTTAAGACAATACTATGTTACAAAAATCCCAGAACTACACAAGGCAGTAAATAAGCGTATTCTGCACAAACACAGTGAATAGAAGTTGCAGTAGACTTTCTGCAATTGTACATCTCTGCCCAAGAGAGATGCAGGGCATAATGGTTTTACCTTGCTGTCTTTTGGCCTCTTTAGCAGCTCGTGCAAGTGCCTGCTTCTCCAGCTTTCGCATCAGCTTTATCTGTGCAGCCTGCCGTGCAATCTCTGACCGAGAGGAAACAGGAAGTTGGGGGTGATTATTCATTTACTTCTTAATGCCCAGAAAGGTTGACGAGTGGAAAATACAATGTGCATGTTGCTTTTGCCCAGTGGGCCAAATTATTCTGTTGTAACGATTTGCTAAGGGTTGTGATATAGCCCTATTTTGTAATAATTTAAAACAGCCTAGAGGAAAGACTGTTCACTGGACATCACAATCATGATGAGAGTAAATGAAGTAGGGGCTGATTGATTAGAGGCACAGTCTCACCCTGGGCCTCCAGCCTGCGCAGTATTTTAGTATCTGCAGAAGTAGCAGCTTCATTCTCCCCCACGTTAGGCAGCTTTCCTTTCCTGTGGCGAGAATGGAGCAGGTCCCCACCAGAGGCTTCTGATGGATGCTGGAACTCAAGGTTCTTGGGACGGCCTCTCCGACCCTCCATTGCTAGGATCCGATGAATGACTTCATCCTCTTTCAGTAAACACCACTGTAAACCCTGGAAATCAACAGTGCATAACCAGCCAATCAACACACAAAACACAAGTATTCTCACCTAAACAAGCGTTGTCAGCACAGCGCTACTTTCACTGATCAATAATAAAATAAATCATGCACAGAACCAATACTCATTTTATCTTAGAATAAAATATGTTTGTACTTTTGGCTTTTTCGGTTAAGCGGTTTTATCAGTGTTTCCTGTTCTAGTGCTGTTATTTCAGAAACTCCCCCCAACTGCTGAAATATTGCATAATTTACTTTTAACTGTCAAGGATAGAAGATTACAACAGGACATTTCCCATACAATCAGACCGACGCACGTCTCTCAGCGAAGGCCAGAAACGTCTGAGATTCTGAGAGAATGTGCTATACAGCTGAAGATTGATACAAATAAGAAAGAAACACAGGAATATGAAAATCTAGTAATCACCTCCGGTCCTTCTCTAGCTTCAAAGAAGTCTCCAACCCTTATTTTGGCACTGAAGCTAAAATGGTCACGTGTGATCTCACTTATTCCATTTCTTGCTAAATACTATGAAAAAGAAACAAAGTCAGCTTAAAGAAAACATAAGCAGACACTGAGAGCAAGTAATTTTGATCACATCCAGCTTATGAGAGCTGTTTAAACACACTTGTTAGACTTCAAATGAGCTCAGGAGATCTAGGTCCAGAGATCCCAGCATAAAATGTAAATGATCAGCCAGTCATCCTAATGCAGTACTGATCCTTACCTTCATGACATCCGGGTATTGTTTAAGTTTTTTGCCACAGGGGGCATAGTAGGCGACCTCACCCTGCACTCGCCCACAGATACTCCTGATACGCGTCTCTCTCTGCCACCTGGAGAGAAATGCAGGATTGAAGCACATCAGAACAATCTGAACAGAGGTAATACACACACACACACATATGCACATGGATAAACCTGGAGTGACCACTGACAGTGACTCTTCCACCTTAATATCCTATCTTTGGGTAACTCAGTAATTCAAATGAAGTTACACAGCCTTGACCAGCTGTGACATATACTGGGATACTCCACACCTGGTGACCACCAGACCCTATCAGTCTAGATGGATGGATGGATGGATGGATGAATGGATCAAGGGCAAAGGCCAGAACGAGTGCCATTCTCCTTAGTTCTCCTCTGGACAGGTGCCATGCCTTTAGTCAAGCAAGCTTGAGCAAGAATTCAGTGGAGCATGGACTGAAACTATTCAGCACACAGTCCTTCCTTCATGTTCCTTCTCTCTCCATTTTATTCAGTTCTTTTTTTGTTTTGCGTTCATCCTCCTTTTTTGCTATTGCTTGTTATTACTTTCCACCAATCATCAAAACAGCCTTTCTCACACACTCAGACTTCTTATCCATGTTTATCCACATTTCAGCTCTTTAACACTCCATGGATCTCTTACCCGTATTCAAGAGGCCTTCGCAGTGCTCTTTCATCTGTCACTCTTCTTCTCTTTCTTGAGTCTAAAAGCCAAGGGTTATCAGTAAGTGAAAATACACAAACAATTTCTATCAAAAACCTAAGTTTTTCAGTGTACATTATTACCTAGAGGTGTGGGCAGACTAAATGATGAAGATGGGGTGCTGGGATAGACAGGGGTCCCAGAGCTGCTCACAACAGTGGTCACTGGTATAGCTGAAAGCTTATGGTTTTGCAGATGGAGGGAGGCAGTGCTGGTCACCATGCCAGAAGTGCTGTCTGTCAAAGAGGCTGAGCTTTTAGTGAGTTTGAGTGGAGTTCTCTCATTCTCTGTATCAGTCTCAATTTCTTCATCTTTGTTGTCATCACTGTCAGAGTCACTATCCAGAATACTGCCAGAGTCTGCAGAAGAGAATACAGAGGGAGAGACTTTCTCTAAAACACACTAATGAATCTAACTTTAATCAATTTAGACTATTCAGACTAATATGGTAATTATTTTTCAGCAGTCACAAATAACAGAACACATTTTTTAATTAAATGAATGGTTTGGCAAAACCATATACCCCAAATGTAGTTCATTATCCAATACATGTTCAGTGTTTAAAGTTTGGAACTCTGGCTAGTCCAGCTAACAAAAAAATGAAATTTTACCTCACAAATTAACATTATATCAGCTATATGGCAAAAATATCACACTTCAAACAGCTTTGAGTACAGCAAGCTCAAGCTTATGTGATTTCTGAGATCGTATGATAATCTATAAATCTAAAGAAGCAACATGTCATGGATGATCGACTCCTTGTTAGTTTACCTGTTAGACTGTCATCTGAATCCTTGTCATCTTCATCCTCTGCCTCATCGTCATCCATTGCAGAGTCATCTGAGTCTTTGCTGCTGGTAATGTCTGACTCTGTTCTTCTGAACACTTCTACCAGGGACTGGAGCAGTTGGCTATGAGTCCCTGACCTGTGCACAGGCCTGGAGGCTTTTCTCTGGGCTGCTCTTGAGGCTACCTTTGGTGAAGTCGAAGCCTGGCTTGATGCAGTGAGTCCAGAGGAATGCTCCTTGGTTCCAGTGGTCAGGTTAATGGGTGTGTTGAAGGTATTGACAGCTGCTAGAATAGGTTTATCAGGAGCTTTGGAGCTGCAGGGACGAGGCTTAGTGATGAGATCCAGTGGAGCGTCCTGCACAGTACTCGGGATGACCCCATTAGGATGGGGGTTTTCCAGCAGGGTGGAGGACAGGAACAAGTTGGAGTGCTGATAATTGCTGCGGGGAGACTGGAGCTTATGGCTGTCATGAAGTGTGCTTTTCTTCAGGGGTTTACTCGCTTCCTTCAGCTGTGGGATGAATGCAAGTCTGAAGTGTTCCTGAAGACAGACAGAATAAAGTACATTTAATAAAAGAGCAATTAGTGTATAATTGAGTCATTTTACATTTATCGGATGTAAATTAGGGCAGGGGTTCAACACATCAAGTTATTAGCATAAAACGATTGTCAATAGTAGCAATAATAGCAACACCACATATTGTTTTCAATTATGATCATATTAATTCATTAAAAAAAAGTTAAGAACATTTAACTTTTATTTTTATTAACTGTGTATTGTCCTTATGTGTAAAAGTGTAACAAAAAGGGTGTTTTAAAGTATGCTTTCATGGTACCACATCCATCATAGCATAATTATGAGTCCAAAATGCTAAAAAAAAGTCCAAAATGGGTCATTGTAATTAAAGTGATTAGAATGGGTAGGGCCTTCACCCTGCTTTGATACAAGCATCCAAACCCACCACACAGTTAATTGGTTGTCTGCTTGATGGCAGCAGCAGTGTTTGTGGCAAGTTAACAGTGCTGTCGCTGTCAATCATGTACAATAGGCATACCAGTGCAAAGCTTCAATGACAGGCTAAGGCTTAGACCCTCACACATGCAAACACACACATACACACACACACAGTGACCTTTTCCAGGCTGCTTTCCACAAAACAAATGGCTCAAGAATAAATTATATAAACTGAAAAGCAAAATGAATTAAAAAACGGGTGTTAGACTAAGCTATGTATAAGGGTGGATCTTGGGCATACATAATACACAGCCAGCTTACACTGCAATTAGCTGTGCATGCTTCATTATAACACTATGTGCTATGACCTCCAGTGCTCCACACAAACACCATGAAACTGAGGTAAGAGAGACTGGGGCACAACACATTTTTGTTTTTGCTAAATAATTAAAAAATTATTACATTAATCATTATCTATAATTATTATTTCATTAATTATACATTAAAACAAACTTTGTTTTGAGCACCTGTCCCATGTAAACAATTCACCCAAAACACTAGTGAATGAGATGAAGGTTTAATCACTAGACTGAGGATCTTGTTGCAACATTTGCTAAATAAATCTGGGACCTGGACTCAAACGCAATTATTTCAATTCTATATACAAACCAAACGGACATTCTAACCTAAATGACTGGCCTGTCACAATAATTTAATTTTAGCGGATAATTAATTTCCACATAAATAATTTTGATTAACAATTTGCCTTTTTTGTTGATTGTATTCAACTATTGAAATACAAGCAAAATATTTGATTTGCTATCTTGCTTCCTGGCTTTCAAAACGTAATAGCTTAACATGACAACAGGCATATCTCAAGCTCAAATAAACAAAAATTACTAAAATATTTGGTAGCTCCAAATTGGCAACAGACATATCACATACTGGCCTCCAAAGGAGTTACAGAATTAGTCAGCAGATAGAAACCACAAACAACTGTGTAAAATAAATACAGTGAGATTAAATAATTATGGTCAGATAAATAATTATGTAATCCTTGTGACAGGCCTACTAAATATAGAAAAATATATGTATCAGTATAAATATGACTAGTTTCAAATAATAAAATAAACAGATGCATTAATCTGAACAGCCAATATCATCATGCTAAAAATGAAATACCTTTTTATTCCTATACATAATACATTTTGTGATAAATACACAGATGGATCTAAAAAATTAACTTTTGATTTTTTTTTTAAACTAACTGTACTGCTGTGTAGAGGCCATTAAGCCTGGCTAGCTCTCACTGTAAGGTATTTATATGGTTCAAAAAGGGGTTATTATGGGCACAAAGAAGGTGATTAAAATAACATAAGCATGAATTCTGTGACTTGTTCACACAACTCAATCATTGAAAATCAAGGTGAATCTCAAGAAAAAAAAAATTCTGTGGTACAGTTCACCCTGAGTTTGGTTGTGTTTTGTTCTCCCTAAATAAGAGTGTAACGAAGAGAGAGAAAGAAGGAGAGGGGAGAGAATGAGAGAAAAAGACACTGGAGTGGCAAGCACCTTTTTCAGATAAGCAAAGTCATCCGAGTGCAGGAAGGGTTTGTCTGGGGCACTCCTGCTGGCCGTCCTGAGGCTTTCAGGGAGTAGGGAGGGAGGTCTTGGAGAGGAGGGCCTGGGGGGCGAGGCCAGATTTTTGGGTCCGTGAGAAGGCGAGACAGTGTGGGGTTTAGAAGAGGAGGAGAGAGGGGGAGGCTTTGGAGAGACCGAGAGAGAAAGCACTTTTGGAGCTGGAGAGACAGAGTGATGCTTTGGGGATAAAGAAAGAGAGTGAGATTTGGGAGAAGAAGAAAGGGATATGTTTTTTGGAGAAGAGGAGAGAGAGGGAGGTTTTGGGGACAAGGCAAGACACAGAGGTTTAGGAGAAGGAGCTGGAGGTCTGGAGGAGGTGCCTCGATTTCGGTTGGGCTGGGTGAGTGACAGGAGGGGCTTGGAGCTGGCTGCTAGTCCTGTAGCTTGGATGACGCTAGTGTGTTTAGACCTGGAGTTCTGGAAGAGAAGGGGACTGGCCTGAGAGAGTGTGAGGGGCTGAGAGGAGGTCTCCCTGGGGAAGTAAGAGGAGAGCAGGCTGCTGTGATGGTCCAAAGAGTGAGAGTCTGCTCCAGCAGCAAAGCCATCCTTCACTTGGCCTGTCTGTGGTGAATCCTGAGAGGCAAGAGGACACGAGATGTTCATCAATCAGGTTAATTATTTTGGTACGATTAATAATTATACAAAATGTGACTGGAAGAACTATTTACACAGCAGTTGAAGAAAACAATAAATAATACAATAAAACAATAGTTGAATGCAATGTAAGCAAAATGCTGATGTATTTGTACTTCTGCAATCATTTTCAAATCATATTTGAGTGTATTTGTAAAGAATTCTTCATGTTCATGTTTAGATTGAGACTACTCTACCCATCTCATATTTTATATATTATTATAGTTTAATATAAATCATTACAACATTCCAAATCTGCTACCTTCATGATGTGTTAATGCATTTTTATACTCCTAATACAGCTTCTCAGATTCTCAATGGAACAACCACTGAATGGACCTCTTCTTGAAATAGGTAGGTCTGACTCATCTAACACCCACACACACACGTACTTTACATGAATCGTTTCTGACATTTCATGACTCAAGACCTTTAGAAAAAGCTTTTCGAGACGAAACAAAAAATGTTCCCCAATCATCCAAGGTATCTATTCTTATTATATAAGAAGAGCACCACGCCACCCTTAGGGATTTCTGCTAATATGGATGACTACAATTCAAGGAAGACTCTAAAGTACCTTAACCTTCTGTTTCACTCTTTGGTCTTGCTCAGAGTCCGAGTCTTCACTGGCAATGCTCAGAGCCTCATCCTCATCCTCATCCTCATCCTCATCATCATCGTCCTCTAGATCGGCCGAATCCAAGCTGCTGAGTGTGTCGCTGGAGCTGTCAGAGCTGCATCCTGACCGGCTGTCACTGTTACTTGAAATCTCTACCATTGTCTTACACAGTTTCTGTCAGAGAGAGAGGTGTCAATCAATATCAACCCATGCACATATACACACTCCTCATCTCTCTTTCCCCACAGACACATGCACACCTCATCCATCAGTCTCATCTGTGCTTCCAGCAAACCTATCAGAATTATCCTCCATAAATAGAACAACTGGCAGATTTTTATGACAGCCAGTAACTGGAGATCCTCTGCAGCACATTACTTACCCACTCACCTTTGCACTGTGTAATGATATTGTAATAAAGATGATAAGATTATAGCTGGTATAGCATACAGCATGGCTGATAAAGTAAGACAGCTAAAAAAGGGGTCAGGCTTAAAAAGTTTTTACTTATAGAGGGACAGACACTCAAACCACTCAGACACTCAAAATTTCTCATACATTCTTTTGTTTGATACTGAAATAATGGACCATTAATGTGGAAAGACAACAATAGCAGTCAAATCTGGGCTGGTACTGGTTTTACCTTCTCCTTTTTGTGTCCAGATTTCTCTCGAGCTCGACCTGTCTCGTTTATGTGGTTCCTGCTGCCGTTCTGGGGTTTCTTGTCTGACTTGTGAGTTTTGACATGGTTGTGAGTGGGTTTTAGGGTTTTGCTGTGACTTGAGGAGATTGGAGTAGGTTTGGGGATTTGGCTTTGTGAGTTCAAGCCTAGTTTAGGGGTCTTGGTCTGTTCAGAAGTTGAAAGAGCTGGTGATGGGGAGGAGGAGGCAGAGCTTGCTCCAGAGGAAGTGGACTTGCCATTGCCATTCACTGTGCCATTCAACCCTATATTATGAACATATATGGACACACACATAAATGATAGAATGGTTAAAAAAAATTGCAACACTGCAGGATATTACAAATTGCTGCATTTAGCTAAAATATGTAAATATGGCATTCCTTTCAGTTTCAAACAACTGAAGGCCATATAAAGTTACGGTCAAAGCACCTTAGCTCTAAGCTTACCTTAAGCCTACCATGCTGCATCCTCCTGGGGACAGATAAGGCTTAAAATTTCAGATTCATAAAAAGCTAAGTGTTTTGCCAGAGGATAACAGCAATCATTAAGTAATGGCAAGCACCTGTGTTCAAACCAGAGTGACCTCAAGAGGAATAATTTTTGCCTCTGTTGGCAATTATATTCATTTCATAAGACTTTTGAGCAGTGCATAGTCTCCCTCTGGCTCTAACACTGAAAAGGCTCTTTCTTGCTGCTAAGTGTGCTTGAGATGCCTGAGAAAAAAGTATTATAGCAACAGTAGCTAGCATTGTACTGCCATCACAATACACACAAGGACCTTAACCTCTGAGATGTCAAATTGTTGTTAAGCACTGGTACCTTTAGCAGAGGCCTGTGTGCTCTTGCTAGGGGTGTGAGGCTGTCCAGGGCTGGGGTCCGTGCTCAGGGTTGGAGGGGTGAATAACGGGGGCAGGCCTAGGAGTGGGGGAAAGAGAGCAGCTGCTCCATGAACCTGCGCATCTGATGGGCGCCACCAGTCTGAGGGGCAAAGAGAAGACAATTCTTCCTTAAGGAGTTTAAATTACCGCCCAGGTTTTATTCTATATATATTCTGAAGATCAGACACACTAGAGCATTACAGTTCACGTATCAAATCTGACTGTGTTCTCATAGGAAACACCACTCTTAGCCCATTTGGTCACTACTGGAACATTTAGAGGAATTCTCATTAAAAACAAATTGCAGAAGCGAAAAACAGTTACCCAGCTTTTTCGTGGACACTTTTATGCAAAAAAACAGATTAACTTTTCCCTTAACAACGTGATTGCCGAAAACTATTTGACATAGCTATTGAAAATCCACTGACAGACTATTACCACAAATCAGAACAGTGGTTTGTTTTCAGAGGGACATTCTGTTCAAGTGATTAAATGATGCAAAAAATACACACACACCGCAGTATGTGTAACAATCATCTCTGATTTTAAGCTGAAGTCTGCACACACGAACAACACATTACATCTGTTTCGTTGATTGCAGGCCATAACTGTAAACATGTTGAGAATTGTAAAGCTGAAACACAAAGAAACACTTCATCTCAGATTGCCAGAGCCTTGGAGATGCTCTCCAGCTGTGAAAGTAAACTTTCCTAAACATCCTCTTTATGACCAATAGTAAACGCAGGCCAAGCTAGAACAACATCATAAACAAGAACATCAATGGAAAAACAAAACAAGTAAATTACCAGAGCCAGACAACCTGGAGCAAAACTTTCAAAATGTCAAAAATGTACCATAAAACACAAAAACAAAGCAACAGACTCCAGGTGAAGTCATCTTTTAAATAAAATCTGAGATTTACACAATTTCACAATATTTTACAGCCACATTTTCTTTGATCAGACAACATAAAGCACAATATTTAGAGACGTGTCTAATAGTTGGCCATGGAGGGAGTCAAAGCAATGAATTGACCCTAGAGTGTTTCTCTGTTGTAAACGTCAAAGCTTGCTGGCCTGATGGATAAGATGTGGTAAAGGTGATGCATGTGGATCATGTGGCATGTCTTCAACAGAGCTAGCAGAAAAACAATCAGAGAGGGAGGCACGCCTGTTTGACAGCTGTTTGATTTTGGAAATCTTTGACCAAACCACTGATTTTCTGTTTAATGTATAATGTATCAAGGCTGCAGAGATCCTCCTTCCAGCAATCAAATTTCAGGTACAATTCCTAATGTGGGTCAGATATATGACTTCATACCTGGGAATGTTCCAAGCTGGGGATGGGAGGTGAGGGCTGCTGGAAGCCCCAGTGTCCCCAGGCCTCCAAAATGAGAACGTCCAGATAGAGTAGAGTAAAGGCTGAAGGCTGGATGAGTCAACAAAGGGAAGGCACTGGACACTGCTGACATTCCAAATCCTGAATCACCCGCCAGCCGGAACAAATGCCCTGCAGATAAAGAAAAATTAATGTAAAGTTTTGTTTGGCTAGCAAGTGTTTAGTGCTTTATAAATACCAACATATGTAAAGTCAAGATCACACAGGAAAGACACAAAATCACAGTGGATGTTAACCACGGATAGAATAAAGAACCACTCAAATTTACGCATTTCCTATTGAGTGGAATCCTTTTACTACACAAAAAATGTGAAGCAGTGTACATCTGTCCTTTGTGGTTAATAATACTCAGGCACAGAAAGAAATTGCCTGTAATAAATAACAAAGTAAATCCATCAATAGAGCCACTAAATGCCGTAAACACTCAAGAATAGTCGCTCCACCGACATCACGATGCAAACATCCTCGTCTTCACGCATTCCCTTCAACAAAACTCAAATACTAAATAACACTTCAGCTGTACCTTTAAAACTGTCTGTATCCTATCTATCTATCTATCTATCTATCTATCTATCTATCTATCTATCTCCATATGTCAAGCAGTGTGTGTGTGACAGAGATATTACCAAACACAAGTGGCTGGTAGTAACAACAGTAAGATATATATATATATATATATATATATGATTGATATATATCTTTTTTTATATATGTTTGATATATGTTTTTTTGTTTGTTTGTTTGTTTATTTTTTTTAAATGTATTTGTTCGAAACATGGACCATCAGGGCTCGATTTGAGAATCACTGCAGTAGAGGCAGTATACAATTTCAGCAACTTTTTTCAACTCACCGTTACTGCTATCTTGTTAATTCAGGTTGGTACTGGTGTTGACACCAAACTAGTGTACCAGATCAGTAAATCACTATTAAATATATATATATAGGCAAATTATATATTTTTTCATCTAATCCCTACTGCCATTTGCCATCACATGCTGTTATGATATATTTTAGAGGCTCATTTATTGCTAAAATCCTGAAGGCCTTGTACAGAATAGAAGACAGAAACAAAAGCCTGCATACTGCTGAGAGGAAAAAGGAAAAGAAAAAACCTTCAAGGGAAACAAAGCAGGGCCTCCCTGTGCTCTGTTGCCTTAGCACCCATCTACGTACACACCAGGAAAAATCTCCTCTTTCAATCTCATTCTAATGAGTTGCATATTTATTGGGAAGCTCTCCGAGGACCTGGGCATCTATAGTGCAGGAGAGACGAAGAGAGGAAAACGGCAGAAAGGCCAGCATCCATCTCCTCCTCTGCGCATTCTCCCCAGCACGCCACAATGACATCTGCAAATACCTTTTTAATATTAATGGCATCATTATCCCTAGCCTCAGAATAATTAAAGTCGACTGGCGCAAGAGGGGGAAAAAAATGAGGAAGTTCCACATACACGACTCCAGTTAGTGTTCAGTGCTCAGCCATTGCCCTGCTCCCCTCAGAACAGGGCACATCATTTGTCCCCATCAAGCAAAATCCATCAATGCGTTCATCTTTCATCGTGTGAGTGACCTCACGAGGTGAGAAGAGTCTCTAATTTTACTCATTTTTATCTCCTACTTACTGCAGTTTGGGAATAACACACCCAAAACATGCCAGCGAGTTTAAGCAAAAAAAAAAATGCTGATATGAATCCTCGCAGGTTCAGTGTCACTTTGCTGACTGCTGATTCTATATGCTATTGATTGTCAGGAGGTATTTCACAAGACAATCTAGGAAGAAGTCTACAGCAAAATCAGCAATTCCATGCATTAACAACAAAGATATAGGACACATGCCAAGCACGATCTTCAGGAGCTGCAATATCCCTCCATGATGCCCTGCTTCAGTGAAGAAAAGACTCACCATATGAATAAACAGCAATCTGCTTTATTCCACACACTCTGACTTCAGAGGTGTCACTGAGATGTCTGCTTTTAATCAGCATTCCGCACAAAACAGCTTATCTGGGCAAAAAAAAAAATCTTCACGCCTAGACACATTTTTGTGTGTATGCGTGCCTGTGTAAGTGTGTGTGCATGCACGCATGTCCATGCATAGAAATGCATAATGCAGCTTCTGAGAGACTTAATTGCAGTAGCATGCATTTTTTCCTTGTTGTGTTCTTATCATTAGAAAAAATATGTCATAAATCAGAGAGAATTTGCATGTTGTTATCTAGCGCAGGCAATCTAACAGTACATGAATGCCCACTGCAAAATGGCTTTAACCATAATTGTTACAAAAGAAAATCTCTCTCTCTCTCTCTCTGGTAAACAGGAGCTAAAGGCTGTCAGCAGTTGAGAGAAAAGGGAAGAGTCTTAGAGGGCTTTTTAATTGTTGGCATTCATTAAAACAGCATTTTCTCCTTTTGCAGCCAAACTGTCAGAAAGGTGTTAGACTGGGCTGCTAGAGGCTTTCTCTCGCTGCCTTAATAGCACACACATAATTAACACAGTACAATGTTCCTGCTTTCCTAAATGGCGTGTCTTTGTGTGTGCATGTGTGTACAGCATGGAGGGACTTCGAACAAGGTGAGTGCAGTATCATAATGTAGCCGGCAACCTGCAGCTTGAACTGAACTCTTGCCGAGCCACTGAAATGCAATCACTACACACAAGCATTTCAACAGTTAGATATATATTTATTAGCTTGCTTTTATAGAGAAAAGGCACATATTTCTACCGACCCTTGAAAACTTATTTGGCTTTCATTGAAGTGTTTAGAATAGGGTGCTTAAACACAATACCGCTCCCCCCCCCCCAGAGGAGGTGTCAAACAACATCATAGAATGCGTGTTTGGTTCCTAACTGCTGTATGTGTGTATAGATGTGTATCATACCACTCTTGCTCGTTGAGTTTGGTGATGATGCAGAAGGAGGTGCAGTAGATCTAATAGATGTCTGCGGGTGTGCAGGGGATGCCACTTTCTCTCCAGACTCCATACCTATAAAATAAAACATACAAAACAGGTTCATTTAGACACAGAGCCCTTTCAAATGGATTGTCAATTGGATATTATTACAAATACCAATAACTATTATTCTGTTTTCCATTAAAAACACACTTTAAAACTATAATCCATATATGGATTGCAAAATCCATAAGACAGTATCAAGATTGATCATTGAATTTACTTTAAATGGCCATGACATCAAGCAGGGCAATATGTTGTGCACATCTATGTTAATCTATGTAATTATTTGACATTATTTAGCAGATGTCCAGAGCTACTTAAAACAGTCAGTTAACACAGATTTAGGACTCCATCCCAAGTACCTCATTGTTTTCATTAAGTTTTTCCTGAAATTAAACCATGGTTCCTTGTATGTAAGGGGGTGGTGTTAACCACTATGCTGTCCATATTTTTTATGTAAGTTTAAAATAATGGAATATGCACAGGCTAATGAGAGGATGCTAACAGGTTGTAATGAGTGGTTAACATTTGAATATCAGCCTAATATATTAATAGCAAATAATACATCAGCTGCTGTAATGTCACGTCTTCCAAAGTCACAGTACATGTAATAATACCTTTCATTTTTTATTACGCAGTCAGAACTTCGTAATGATCACTGCCAGGGCAAAATTATTGACTGGACCTTACTCTCCTGGACTATATCATACCGCTTCAAGCTCCGAGACACAACTTGCTAATCAGAGTAAATAACTGCAGGAAATACTTGCAACAGTTAACACTTTAATAATCACAGTACAGGCCTGCATCAACAGCACAATGTGTCACATGTCCTCTAACTGTTTCTGGGTGAGAGTACAGGTCGCCTCTACACCAACCAGAGTCAAAGGAAAGCAATGTTTGTTTACATTTTGTCCAAAGATGACATTATCAGCATACAATAAGGAAATATCAGATCTGCTGGAGGACACAGACTTTAAACTTTGGCTGAGAAGGAAAATGAAAGGACCTCATTTCACTATACCTCGCTATATCATTTTAGAATAAGCGCAGAAACACTCAAATACTGCATGCTAAAGAGCAAACAATCAACATTTATATCCCACTGTCTGTTTAAGTGACACTTTTCCTCTATAAATTAGGCGTTAAAGAGCTGAATTATTCATTTGCATAACTTCAGTGCAGATGTGTGCATTAGTGCATATGTGTGTAACATTGCACCTGAGATCCCCCTTAATGTGGCTCCAGGCTGAGTTTCATAGACAGGTGTGTGATCATCACACATATACACGCAGAGAGGGTCTCTCTCTCTCTCTCTCCTCTCTGCTGACTGGAGCAATGCAGCAGAAACACAGCTTGACACTAAAACAGTGCACTGCATATCAACTACTGACCTTAGCACTCTCCCTCTCTCTCTCTCTCTCTCTCACCTGCACCATAGACAAGTGACGGTGAAGACTGAAAACATGATTGAGGAGGAAACTCAAATATACTCCAGACAGTCAGAGGAAACATAATTACAATGGTGCATTGGCAGATGGATTTTACTCAATGCAATGTAAATGCAGACAACTTCTTTGTTACTAATCACATACATATGCATCCACTGTGTTTGTGTGTGTGTGTGTGTGAAATTATGCATCATGCAAATATCATGAAGGACCATAAAAACTGGTTGTGGAATCATTTGCGCATTTCCATGGATTACAAATGAAAACTGTAATTGAGCAACATGGCTTTGCTGTGCTGCAGTTGGCCTAATCAGATTTGCTTAGATCAGGACATTTAAAGCCAGTTTCATGTTTTCAAATGATTTCCCATTCATCCACCTTTGAGAACATTTTTCATTTTTCATATTTCAGTTAAAACCACAACTGAAGTGCTATATTTTTTTCCTATTGAGTAAATCAAAAGTACAATAATAAATAGTTCAACTTTGTAAAGGGCTAAATATACCATTACATTATTACAACATGTCATATGTAACATATTTTAAACAATCATATAACATTATTATAGTATTTCATAGGTTTTATTTAGTCTCTTCACAAATGAAAAGTTCAAAATAAATAATTACAAAATAACCATAAATGTATAATTGTAATTTATATTTTATAATTACATATTTTATAGTTATATATTTTATAATTTCTAATAATTAGCCTAAATTTACCAACTTGGGGTAATAATTAGAATCAGCCCACTGCTAAGAGAGGAGCAATTAGTTTGATTCAGTTAATAATGAAGCATGCGGCTTCAGAGCGGACTACTACAGATCATGCTGCTGCAATGAGCTCCTAAACCCACTAGATTGTCACCTTGAAAACATGCACAACCCTGACACAATGCAGTCAATCAGAGGGGGACCAGGAAAAAAAGGGGGAATCTGTGACTTACGCAGTGTGTCACATGGTGACCAGTAACACAACTTTTTTGATTAATTTAATTAAAAAATTAATTCGACTTATTTCCTTCCAAACTAATTGAGTTTGACGTGTAAGGAAAAAGTGCTCCACGTTAGGAGGTCAGTTTGCTCAGATTTTATTTCTAATGGTGCTTCAGTGTGTGTATGTGTGTTTCTTGTTCTGCCTCTGTGATATCTGGTAAAGGATGGCTGACACTAACAGTTATAATCCCACAACACATCAGCTAGGAACAACACTACTGAAACACACACACACACACACACACACTTTTAACATTCAGTAGACATATCCCACGTTAGGCAGTGTGTTACAGTGTTGTTACTATGGATAACTACAGGTTTTACTTTGGGTCTTGTTAGACATAAAAACCTGTGATCTTGATTTCACTTAGTATTAAAAGCCAATCAATGTGATCAGTGGGTCGTCCAATCAACATGCAACACATTTTCTTTTTTTAATGCAGCTACTACATCCAAGTAATGATTGTATTTTATTTTCAAGAGCAATATTTACATTTTTAATTTTTGAAAAGTCAGTATGGTGTCAGTGCACAGTAGGTGTATATGGTCTATTGACACTGTCAGGACAAAACCTTGTGTCTCCAAAATGGTAACTTTACAGGAGATGGAAAAAAAAACAGAACTTTAAAACAGAAGTTAATGTAAAAAGACTTTTTTCCCTATAATGTTTGACTGTTTGTATTAGTCCAATCACTGTGACTTAAATACCATGTAAAAAGCAGCTGAAATTTTCACATTATATAAAAAATATTATAATGACAAAACTGGAGATTGGAGCCCTGAGAAAATCACTATACTGACTTTACTTTTTTGTCACAGAGCTTTCCCAGCATCTGAAGTTGCAAAGCAAGAAAACAATAATACAGAATTAAGCAAGTGTGTGCGGTCAGGTGTGTATAACAAATATTTTACAAGGATCAGATTTTAGCATTAGAGATCCGTGTCATGGTAAGATACTGACTTAACACAATGACATAAAAAGAGAAAAAAAATACAAATTTTGTGAAGATTTTGTGAAAAGTGATGATACATGTTTTTAAGTGAAAACATCCTCTACTGGGAACAAATTTAAAAACAGCCTTTTTAAAATTTGCCATCCGTGAAAAATTGTGTGTGTGTGTGTGTGGATTACTGTGTAATGAGTTGGCACAGCACAAGTGGATCAGACTTACTGTGGATCAGACTTACTGTTAGACTTCATCAACTTCCACTTCCTCTAAGCATCATGTGAAATTGCACACACACACACACATGTACCTACCTCACCAACCTTTCCAACATAGGAACCGTTGTCAGTAAAACACAGCCTGCTCTCCATCACATGCTGCCTAGTGTGATTAGGAGTGGCTTGCTGTAGAGCAGCATGCTCAGGATGAAAGGGAGCAACAGAGGAGCTAAAACAGTCTTCCTCTGCTCTCTCACTGCCATAACCTCTTCCATCAGGATCAAACAGCAGCTCATCAGCCCCTTACACTGCCCAGGTCACTCAGCCAGATGAGAGGTAGAGAGATGAAAAAACGTAAACAAGAGAAAAAGGGGGGTCCGAGGAGCGATCTTTTTACAGGAAACAGCACCTCCAGAGCTGCTTAAACACAAGGAGCTGAGTTCGTCTCTACCTGAGGGCCAGCACTGCTTTCCTTCTCAACAGTCTCATCACATTGGAGACTGTTAATAGTGAAGGTTTCAGTTTTACATGTATATTCCTAGAAGAAAAAACATTTTTTGGTATAAAACCCTTATATTATGTGGAGGCTCTTAAAAGGCTCCTCACACTGGGGTTGTGCAATATGATGACATCATTATTGTGATATAATATGCCACAATATGATTTTCTGAGCATACAACCTTCAGAACACTGAGAATCGGCAGGTTTCATTATAAAGAGATTTATCATCTATGAAATAATCGTCTAAGAGATTGAAGAGATCATAATCTAAGAAATAATAAATTAATATTTTATATAAATCATTATATTTTTGATAGATTGCCAACCTCTACTTTATACTCTCACATCTCATTTACAAACACAACACAAGTACAAGTAGTGTGGTTCTTGTCTTGAATCTATTGTAAAGGAAGCCCTAACCGTCTACAGCTTGCACACACGCATGCATCACCGTGTGTGCAGGCTACCTTATCAGTTAGAATTCCAAGATCGATCTAATAATAATAATCAAATTTTCCTATTTATTGGTGAACAATATATTATTGTATCATGCATCCCTAGTTCTTAACATATCAGGGAATCACAGTGTTTCATAATATTTACTTAATTATCCTTCTTGAGTATTACAAACCTAACATCTTGTTTTGTTACACTTTCCTCTCTTAAAACGGCACCAAAGGAAACCTTTCACAGAACTGTAAATGTTAACCAGACATAAATCAGATTTTAGAAAGGAAACTTACAATTTACTTACACTATTTTAATGTTTATGCATGCTGAAGTGTTCTTTCAAACTTATCTAAGGCACCTCACAAATGACAATATTGTTGCAGTTACTTTATCTGATCTGCTCCACTCTGGCTGGAATGATGTCTGAGAATTTCTGTTGGAAAAGCCCTGGTGCATCATTGACAGATCTAAAGGAACCCGGCACCTCATGCAGGGTTGTGAGGGTTGTAAAGTCAGAGAAATGTTTTGCAGGTGGTTTCAGTGAAGTTGTCGCTTCCTTAATTCCTTCCACATTGCAGAAACAACTTCTCAGAAGCTCAACATGTGCTTATACCAGGAGAGCAGTCCCAATGCAGGTTCTAACACTGCGGTAGTAGTCACGGCCAGGTGATGGGACAGGAGCACCTCCGTAACTCCATCTTTCTTCACATGGGTGACTCACACTACACAGGGTAGGATGGGGTCTGCATATCGCTATGAGTGGGAGCTTCATGAAGCCTGCTGGTAATTTTCTGAGTGTGCTCACGTGTGTATGTCTATGGGACTCTGGTGAATACTATAAACTGAAAAAGGCAAATGAAGTGAGGCATGTGGGTCCTATCAGACTAAAGTGGGTGAAGAAGGAGGGGTTTATGCAATGGAAACACCCACACTTAAACAGACTTGTTTTTTTTCCGGAGGATTGTGATTTTAGGGGTTATTTTTGTAAAAGGGCCAGCGTAGCAGTTAAAACCTCTATTTATCTGAGCCAAACCATCCTAATACCAATCTGTTATATAAATCAAAACATTTTTCAACACATAGAACACCTAAAAAATGAGAAAATCATATCAAATCAGAAAATGTGTATAGTTGTTTCCTTATTCAACACATGAAAGCCAAGAGGTAATGAGAGCTAAAAGGACTGAATGAGGGAGAATGAGGGAGAACAAAAGAGACACTAGCACAGAGAGGAAAATATAGACAAAGTGAGAAAAAACAACAATGTAGCAAAGATATAGACACTGATTTGTCTAAAAAAGTCAGCCTATACGTGTATATCATCAACCATTTAAGTCTGAAGCGCAGACTATAGAGAATTCAAACTCAATCGAATTCTAATTCAAATTCAAACACTTTGGACGCTCTGGGGATTTGAACGCTGAGATCTATGAATGTTTACAGAAACTTTCTTTACACTGATTTAATTATCTAGTATCACAGAATGAGTTTATGATTGTTTTTTTCCAGCTCTTACGATTCTTGTTCTGCGATACAGCCGTGGATGATACATTTGAAATTTCATTTCAGACTTTGAATTGGGTTAAATGAGGATCAGAAGGCAATTTCTTCTACACAATTTCTTAGCAGTAAACATTACAGCTGCATCCTTCATGCAAGTTAATGCTGCCATGAAATAGGTACTTGTTAAGAGACAATAACAGCATGTTACTATTGTAAATGACGCAACAGCTCATCTCTGCCTTCTTGTTTACTGCTGAAAGGTTCCAGAAATGTTTTTTCTGTCTTCAGCAACATCAGCACGATTATCTGCTGGTGATAAACACAATATGAAGATGTAATATCCACAAAAGGGCCATGAAACGGGAGCACAAATACTCAATTTAATTTTAATCAAAAGCAGAGAACAGACTAATATAGCACACCCATGCGGCGTCGCGACCCAACTGTAGTCACTCTGCAGTAATAAACTCCACAGTTCAGCTTGGTAGGGTATGGTAATATTGTTCTAAAGATCATAACAGTAATTAGTCTGCACCACGAGAAACAGTGCTGAACAAGGCTTATTTATTTAGAAATGGGCTGATATTCCATGTTTATGCCTATTGGGGTGGCTGTAGAAGAAATGATTAGCATTTTAGCTCTGCTTAAGATGAAGGGACAGTATGGCTGTCACATTAAAAAAGAGATGTATAAATTCAGTTGGCGGGGCAGAGACAAGGAGAGAGAGACAGACAAACAAGGGGGGGAAAAGGATGAGAGTAGAAAAAGAGAAAGAGTAGACCTCCACCAGCAGTCTAACTAGAGTCTTTCAGCGCTGATATGCATAATGTAGATGACACGCATTTGAAAGGGAAGACAAAAAAAGAAGAGACTGCTGGAACAATAAGGGTTTCAAAGAGCATCTGCCTGGAAGCATGGCCCAACTCTGCACTATAATCCAGTATTAAAAAAATCAGTATAAAAATCAGTATTATTAGGAAAGAATCTATCTATCTATCTATCTATCTATATATATATATATATTGTTTCCTAATAATACTGATATATATGTGTGTGTGTGTGTGTGTGTGTGTGTGTGTGTGTGTGTGTGTATGTGTGTGTTTCTGTGTGTGTTTGTTTCTGTGTGCGTTTGTATGGGCCCCATTATTTTTGGCTAACTGTAGCCAGCACCAGTTGGAGGCTGGTCATCATCTGCCCTGTCTCTGCCTTTGGCATGATCTCACATGATACAAAAATACTGTATCAGAATATATAACATAAAATAACAATTACTTTATCACAGACATAAGCAAAACTGTCATAATTTACAGCCTGTGTCTTTCCTCCGTGCCTGCAGCATAATGAATAAGTAAGCAGGATTTTCAGTTTTCTGACACCTGAGACAATTAACTGAGTACTTGAGTACTCATACACTGATCTCTAATACAGGAAAGGGTGAAAGCGCAGGACTACAGACTACAACAGCCTTTACATGCAAACACAGACCATCAGAAGGAGCTGCAGACTGAAGAGTGAAGGTGGGAAAGGGTCTGTCTGTGTAATGATTATCTCTCATTCTGCAGCGCAGTGGAAAAACAGCCCACCCCTGGGGCTTTCTCCCTTCTCTAATTCACACTCTTAACCACAGCAATGTCATCTTCACTAGAAATCACTCATTAGAGCAGAGGACTTGAGGGAGAGTGCGAGAAAGAGAAAGAAAATGAGAGAGACTGATGCATTAATGTCACTGAATTATAAATGTATCAACACATATTAAACTGATTCTATAACATCATTACTGATAGAGTCCATAAACCGCAGAGGTAAAATGCTTATTTGGTGATAAAGGACAATATCAGTTTATGTAGCCAACATTCTGAATGTGACCTTTCAAACTACATTACTTGTATGAAACTGTGATCAGGTATTTCTCTGTTGTGTAACACCGGGATTCGGAATGAGGAATTATCAAAAATTCCAAAAGTTACATGTTAGTAATAATTTATGTAATAATAATTTAGCTAATTATGAAAAAATACTGCAATCAAACTAAACTGCAATCAAACTAAACTTATTTTCAGTTTAGCTTGACTAATTTAACACATACGGCAGAATACTTCAACCCAGGAATGTCTTTACCTTATTCTCTGCTGTTGAACACACTGAAAATAACGAACAAATGATCTCCTATGGGATGTTGAAGGGCTGAGAGAGCTGCAATGCTCAGAAATATTTGGATCGGCAAAACAATTTTAAAAATAACAGAAGCATTGCAAAGACCCATGTCTGCTTCCTTTAGGGTAATTTGTATTTTTCTTTGATGTTTTATTCCCATATTTTTAAAACCTAAAGATGTCATGCACTGCTTAAGTTACACAATGTAAAAATTGAAACGATATTTTGCATGGTGTCAGGTATGTCATATATTTGCTGAATAAAACAGCACTTGAAACTCAAAACACCTCTCTGCGTCCTTGCTCATATATCTACATCAGAGGCTAAACAAAGCTTGTCCTATAGCCTCTCTTAAGCTCTTCTGCTTGGTCAACTGCCTCGGCCTCTTTCCGAAACCGGCACAGGTCTGGCTTGGTAATTAAAATCTCATTCAAGAAGATGCACCCTTCATTTGCGCTAATGCTTTCATTTCACATGTTTGGATTAAAGCCTAATATAGATTTAGAAGAGAGTTTTGTGTGAAGGACACAAAACTTGCAGGGAGCTCTTATTCAAGGACAGAAGAACACAGTTAGGCTTGTGTAGTCTTGTATAAGGTATTGAGTTAACACACGGCAGAAGACAAGGTGAGGGCAGACAGCGGAGAGAAGAGTTCAGTGGTGTATTCAATATTGAGATTTTCTTTGCGGCACCAGGTCTGGGTCTTTACACTGACACATAAAACAGTAACACTTTGAACATGTTAATAGATAAAGGTCCAGTTTTTAAAAAAGAGAAGCACATAGGAATTGACATTGGCATCTGTATGAATACATGCATAACAAACAAAAAAAGACCTTGTATAAAAATTTTAAACATTAATTAACATAGACGTTTTATTGAAAATGTGGCAACCAGGCACTGAATAACTGCCTAAGAAATATGGAGGTTAAAAACACAAACCTTAGCAACAAAACGAGGATGCAAACACAGCCTGAAGGATAAAAAGAAATCTGTGTTCCTGGAAAGAGTGCTCTCTTTCTCTTTCAAAAAACAAAAAAGGAGAGAGACATTAGGTCAGTTGTAGCTACCTGTATGGACCTAGTAAAGCAACTCAAATAACAGAAAGCTGCAAACAGAGCCTCGGGCTATTAAACCTACAGCAGAAACCAACAGGAGTACAGGTTTCACCCGATGGGCTCATTTGGCTAAAAGCGCTTGGAGTTATTTTCTCTTCAAATGATCTTGTTCTCAGCTCTGCTTGACTTCCCCCACCAGTGTTATTGTTCTTTCTGTTGTCCCAGATGCAGCTCCACTAAACAAAAAAACAGAACTGCAGCTAATTGCTACTGTACTGTTCCGCACTGGCACACATTTTCTTGATGAAAGTAGTTAAATTACTCTTTATTGTGTAAATGCAATCATTAAAATAATCTATGCTGAGTATTAAGCTGTTAAATATGCGTACTTGCTTAAGAACTACTATGTCTAAATGTTTAAGAAGTGTCTACATCTTTACTTTTAAAAAAGATCTATGAATATGCATAATTATGCAAATCAGGAACACCCCCATGTCCTCCTGCTATTTCAGTCCCATCCCTTTACCCCATAACCTTGGTTACACTCATATATACATCGTGGTGTAATAGGATGGTAGCTAATCTAATGATAGCTAGCACCTCACAAATTGTTTTTACACAGAAGTCATGCAAATCTTGCTTTTTATCTAAAATATAAATAATAAAATAAATGAATAAATAATTAAAATACATAAGAAAAAAACAATATACAATCAAAAAAAGCTGTCTAAAATGAGATAAATGCCACATATTTGCACACAGTGAAGATGCCAACATTTTGAGCTGGATGAACGACAGAAGCTAAGTGGCACTACACCCATCCACCCCTCCTCTCCGTTTTCAGGATATTATTCTCCATGCTTGAGCAGACACTGACCTGCAGTTGCCAACAGCATCCATCAGCAGAGTTAAACCCAAACATATTCTGCTATTAAATCAGATAAACCAAACCAAATTTTGTCCAGGGCATGTGGACAACTACTGTGATAGATTCCGGCACATTATGTCACAATAAGCTTTTCTGAGCAACTAATAGATTTTAGAGCTGATCTGAGTCATGTGAATTAGTGTTTTTTTCATTATGTTTGTATTCAATTCTATATTTAGCATTAGAAAGCTTTGCCTTTTTTTAAGCAACAAAATCTGTGGCCTAATCTACAATACACTTGAATAAGGACAGCGATTGTTACTGCATGGTAAAAAAAAAATGAACAAAAAAAATCAAAGCTGGTTTGATTGGTTAGCCATCCACATCATCTCGCCTCACTGCGCACAAAAATGATTCACACATCCATTGGAACTAAAGAGAGCAGAGATCAAAAAACAGAGATGAAATCCTATATGTGGGAGAGCTTAATTTTTGAAAGTCAAGACCAATGCTCAGCACAAAATATATGATACGAGGTCGGTATGAAGGTATGATAAGTTTGAAATATAGAAGGATAATGATTGCTGCCATTATATCCTTTCTGAATTACCCATAAAGCTGTGTTTTAATAAAAGGCCATAATCGCCACTTCTATGGCAACATGTAGCACTTTTAGCAGTTCACTATTAAAACAATGTTTCTGCCTACTGGATGTATATTTGCCGTAACAAAAATGGTACATGGTTAAACATATGTTTTTGTAATGCTGATTTTGAGAGAGTATTCAAGAACTCATTTGGAAGTACCAAACAAAATCTAAAGCCCTGTAAAAAAATTTTGGGCCAGCCTGAGTATATATGGTCATCAGTTAATAGACCAATTGCATGTTACATTACAAAGACAGCATGATTAATCATGTTTAACCGGATTTAGAAATGTGAGAAATACTACTGTGATGTATATTACATATCTTGAAAATGTCATATTTTCCCCATCTTGTCCACCTCATGGCACTGCACATAAGCCCGGAATCAGCTTAAAGAATGCTTTAGCATACAGCCAAGACAGAGACAAGATTATGGCCATTATATCTCTTTCACAGAATGTCACCATTTCACAGGTTTTTCAGGCTTAACAGTACCACAATATTGAATTATATTAAAAGCACACCAGAAAGAGCACTAATGCTTAGTTGGACTCAGGTCACATGCAGCGATGCACAACATAGCCTAATGTAACTGTCCACATAAATATGTTCCCGCTATAAATCAGCCAGGAATCTTATTCTTCTGCCAGCAATTACATTAAATGCCACATGTGATCTAAACATAACCCATACCAAGAATTTATTACTGCATTAATGATTAGCATGGCATTACATTTACAGTTCTAATTCAGTAATATATAGGAATGTTCCAATAATCACCCAGGCATTTTCTGAAAAAAGGCAGTTTGTTTCTGAAAAATATAAGCAAGACTTTTTTGTATTCTGAGGCAGTACACAAAAAATAATTATCTCAGGTTAATATAAGCCAGTGTAACCTTAAATTCCTTCGATTTCTTCAGTGTGTGGAATTTGCATTCATAATGAAGTGAACATGGGCTCCAGAGAATAGCCTGCACACAAAGCAAAATACAAAATATGTAGCGAAGGAAATTTTCACTTGCACTTTTTGCAGAGTGCAGAAAAGCCCAGAAGGGTACACAGCTCTGGATTTACAAAATGAGCTATGAAAGAAGGGAAAAAAGTGTGTCAGAAAAAAAAAAACAGACAAAAACAACCACAAGGTTCATTATAGTCACGCTTATGACTTAAACAGAGCCCCCTCCCTATTCCTTTCAAACCAATTACAATGGAATTTACAGAGCACACGACAGGCAAGCTGGTCTTTGTGGACTTACATGTGCATACAATTACTGCTAAATAAATGAATAAACCAGCTACAGCTAATTCCAATATTCCGCAGTGTGGTCGATGTTTTAATTCAGCATGTTCTCAATTGGTCATGGAACAAGTCTCAATTCATGAGCATACTAGATAGCCTTCAAATCTCATCTCCTTTCTGCTCACCGTGGAATTGAATTAAAAGAACACATGCTCTTAGCTGTACCTGGCTAAAAAGTCACACAGTGAAATCATTTTTATTCAGCAGCAATGACTGAAACAGAGTGTCTCTCATTTAACTCATCTGCTTTGAATGAGAACCATTAAAATTCACAAGCAAGGTTAGCCCCAGACATGCCCTTGAGTTAGCTAAATGACGAGTAAGAGACTGCGAGTATGCTTTTAACATTGGATATTGAACACGGAACCGAGTTTCTAAGAAGGGGTGAATCCATTCAGATCCCGAGACCCGTCACCATACCATCTGGTCTTGATTTAACAATGGAGCGTTTAGTCAAACCGTATGTTTAACCACATGAAGTGAACAGAGTGGAGTTTTTAAAAATGGTGCAAAAACAACAATTTAGTATTTTAAAAAAATATCCTGTACAGGAATAGTCCAAAATATTATTAGTAAACAGGTAAAATTCATTCCAAAATTCTTCTGCTAAAAACATACACAGGTTGACCTGCAGCTAATAAAAGCAAACATACAGTTCTTACTTTTTTCCCGCAAAAACATATATTTATGACATTCTTACATAGTAAAACTTGCAGTGGGCGTAACAGTAGCTCAGAGATTAATATAACAGCTATTACAAGCATATAAAGAAATTGCTTAATGAAGTATTAAACAAACAAACCTGAAATAACGGCGCAAAACTTTTGAGTATTCCTTTAATACTTCAGATATAGGCATTTTCTTAAGTGATGTCATTTGACTTCAATTATAACTTATTTAAACTTTAGTTAGTCTACTGCACATTAAATATCAAATATCAAACATTAAATATCAACAGCACAATGTGGCCTTCGCTATCCTGTTTTACAGCAGATTCTGATCTAAATTGCACTTTATTTAACTGTGATCCCATGACACACCCACCGCAGTCAGTGTGCTATCACTGCAGTACTGCTGTGAGTGTTCCAGGCTTGCTGAGGTCTACAGAATCTACACTGTTCAGAAAAAAACGCACTGAGTAATGAAGACGTTTTTTTTTTGTGCATCCCTAGTTTGCAGCAGGTAAAAAAGTTATATGATTGTTAACTCCACCACAACAGTCATAACGGTATCATAAAGAATTAGGGACAGTTATTCAGCAGATAACTAATGTTTAGATTTGGACAATATTCCAGCTGTGCCATTGTGTAAAATTTTATTTTATTCCCTTAATTTTACTGCATTTGTTAACCTCCATAAATAAATATTTCTCCAATCTTATCCATCTGTTCTACTCGCAATTGCACTATTTTATTAATATGTATCAGGATCAACCGGCATGTGTATGAAAATAGTGCATATCAGTACTGGTGCAGAATTCCCACATCAGTGTATTACTACTAAGAATGAAGCATTCTCTAAAGGAAATGACATTTCACCATGGCCATAACACTCCTGCAGGCTGGATTTCACTGCAAAGAAAAGAAGTACACCCTATCCATTAGGTATTCTGATGGCCAAAATATATTACAGTACAATTATAAAACTCTCATTTATAAAATATCTCATTAAATGATACAATCTCTAGATATAGGTCAGGTGTCTGTATGAGTAACAGAAACGTCAGTTTGAAATTAAAGCTCCCCTCTAAGACTTTATGATACTCCAAAGGTACTTCTAATAGTTAATAAATAGGGCATTCTAGGCTCTTGGCAGCACGCTAAGACCAGATGCATGGGCTTCATGGGCTCAGTCTTACATTCTGTACAGTAGTATTTTCCAGAAAAATCCACACCAGAAACATATTAAAGCTGCACTCCAGACCATATCTTCAGACCTCTTCACACACCTGCCCTTGACAAATGTTAGGTGTAAAACAGTCTTAACCTTCCTAATGTTCTGCAGTCTCTGGTGGAGCACATCAGTGGAACTGTGAAAGCTGTACTTGGCAACAGCAACCAAAAGTCAAGGTCAGGCAGGGGGTGAGGGAGGGGATGAGATTTTGAAAGAATGAGCACAAATCTTCTTTGAAATATGATATGTCAACAAACTCCTTTTGTAGCTACTTACAAACATCCTGCCATTCAGTTGTGTTAACGGATCACAATCAAACCTTCTCACATCAATCCCAGAGAAATCACGGACAAAAGATAAATATAGGTCAACTGCAGAGTGAGAGATTATAACACACATCATCACTGTGTGTTGTACAAAGTTAGTCTAAGATCAAACAGCATCACACGCACACAACCACATGAGAAAGAGAGAGAGAGAGAGAGGGAGAGAGAGAGAGAGAGAGAGAGAGAGAGAGAGAGAGAGAGAGTTCTTGACTGTATTCTTTCTGTCGAGAGAAGCTGAGTGATGTGACACACACACACACACACATACACACAGTGTTTAACCAGCGTTATAAGATTTATTTTGGGGTGTAGCATGGCTGAATGTCTAATGAGGTACAGATCACAGAGTAGGTTAAGCTAGAGGAATCTCTAACGAACAGAATCTCTGACAATTCTAACATCTTTCAAAAGATTTACAATTCAATTCAATTACAACTCATGAAGGAACAATACAGCGCCTCATGAAAATTTAAACTGCACTATGATTCGATTAGATTATTTTGGCAAGATCCAGAATTCTTTTTTGTTAATTCACTGAATGCACAAATGTGACCGGAGGCACCAGGGTACAATAAAACCATGAAAGGCATCATTAAATCCTCTTTTTGAAGCGTTCAGGTATGACTCTGAATTATTGTAAACATACACTGGATACACAAATGTGACTGCAGGAACTGTTAACACAGTAGCACAAAAATAATACAAGCAAGATTTCTGCATTTGGAAAAAAATGGTGGCCATGAATAAATGAATGCTGTACTAAATATAATTATAATCAATTATGACTGGTTATAACATTTCAAATAAGATGGACGTGAACCTCCACCTTCAAACTGGTGCATCTTGATGCATCCACATACTTTTACATTCTCTAAATGGCACTGTGGAAAAATCCATCTATGCATAGAGCTGCTATATAAAGAAGACAGGATCAGGAAATATGAAGAGCAGTCCCAATTCTTTCAGTCTTTATATACAGAGAACCTAAAAAATCGGATCATGTTTTGGACAAAACTGCTGATTTTTACACTTCGCAGGACATTCAAACATAGATGTAATGTTTTTTTTCCACAGACACTGCTGATTCTACAGTGAAAACATATTCTTATTCTTTGTCTTTTTCTTAACTTCCTTAGTCCAAGCCTAGGCTTTACATGTGGCTGGGAAACCAGTCCTGAGGGTTGATTTTGTTACAAAAGCTTTCATTAACTGCCTTCTGCTTTAAAAAAGTAATACACCCCTTGAAATGCATATGTCCACATTCCCATTAAACTGCATTACAAAAGAGAAAAAAGGCTACGCAGCAGGAGCCTGTACCATGAAAATTCAAAGCAAACAAATTGCCTTATTACATTACTAATAAATCAGGAACACCATCGTACCCTAAACTGCCACCCTTGGCCAATGCATGTACACACACACAAACTGCGAAAGAGTTTCCTCTGTACTGACAGATTAATAACCCTGTGTGTGTTAAATAAAAATGAACAGCTCTGCAGTAGTCTGTGAACACAGTAACCCACAGTCTTGCTGTGAGGCATAAAAGCTCATCACACCTAAATATCTGCTGAGCAATCTCTGCTGAACACACTGCAGACGCTAAGCTGGGCGCCGTCGTACCTCAGCACTTACATATGTGCTTCGCTGGTCAGCCAGCTTGGAGAGGCGTTTATAAAAATGGACAATTTCATTTGGCAGTTCTTGCTGAGTGAATGAGGCCTAAGGTGTGTGTGTGTGTGTGTGTGTGTGTGTGTGTGTGTGTGTGTGTGTGTGTGTGTGTGTGTGTGTGTGTATGTGTGTGTACACATGTAAATGTGTCAGTAAAAAGCAGTGAGGCCAGTTCAATGGCAGCTTAAGGAGACAGTAAAAGCTGTTAACCAGAGAGCAGTTGCTATTCAAATGCGGGGTACTGGTCAAGCTCTAAATCTGTGTGTGTTCGTGTGTGTGTGTGTGTATGTGTGTGTGTGTGTGTGTGTTTTGCAACACGCTCACACATGGAATAGCTGTTATTCACACCCCCTTTTAGCCCTGCTCCACATTCAGCAATGTCAATGAAAGCCCCCTTCATTTTCTTCATCTACATTTTATAAGTATTTTTGGGTAAACAAAAAAAAAAAAAAAAAAAAAAGAAAAAGAAACAAAAATATTATGATTAGCATGAAATGGGTGTAGAGGGCTTTCATTAATGTGGGATATTGTGCTAGTGGATTGTAGTGTACTGCCAAATCTTTCACACTTCCTGCACTGCACCTATTTAAGCTACACGGCCCCCATGGGCAACATCACTGCTGCGTATACTCCATTCCAAATCCACACAGCGGCCTTTAAATAAGCAATGAAAATGTAAAACCCCAATATGACCCAACTGCCTATGACTACGCTTAAAGACAAACCACCACATGTAACTAAACTCTTTCCAGCACACTAATCCAAAGATGGGGGTTTTTCATCTCTTTTGCTGAGAAAAGGCACCTGAAATGGCAACAATTTCCTGAATGTGCAGACGATGACAAAATACGATATTCACAGCAGTGCAGAGGAACACACCATGCATATCAATGAGTCTCGCTAATGAAAATCAGCCTACATATTAAACCCACACCTCACTGTCACTGGCCTCTTTGCATCATTTGTTCACGGGCTGCATTTTCCCTCTTGACCTTTCGATATTTTGTCCTTCTCTGGTTTTGCTGTCAGCAATATGACTACACATGCCATTATGTGATCGCACACAAAGAAATGTCGGTTATATTTACATCAGAGAAATAATTGAGGCAGACCTGTGAACTGTGATATGAATAAAGTAATATTGTATCTGCACACAGGGAAACAACAAATGCATGCCAATTTATTTTTATTTACTCCCAATTTAAAACAAGCAAACAGTTAATCCCACTTCAACAGGACATCACTCACTGTCGGAAAACATTTACTCTACATTTGAATGATGAAACTTCAACTAATTTACATCCCAGAAACAGAATGTTTAAGCCATTAAAGGTAATCCATTATACAAATCTTGTTTAACGATCAAGGATGTTTTGTCAAATTAATTATCTTAATTGTTTCACAGGACAGGACAAACACAGGCACCAAGCAAACCACTTTACACCCATTAAAGTGAGAAAGAATGCACTTTCATTTTAATCCAAAGCAAACACTTTTGTGAGATGTGTGAATTTGTGCACACAAAGCCTTAGATCTGTTAAAGAGATGAACTCCTACCCCTTCCAGTCGCCACACTGGAATGGTGCAAGAACGCAAGAAAAGCTGATTAACATGCATGTCTCCCACATCAGACTTGCAAACACAATACACCCCTTAACATCAGCCCTTGTCGGCAGACAGATTACCGTTAAACATGGCATGTTCATGCAAAGGGGACATTAACCCTTTCTCTCAAGAACTCTAGTTTATTCTTCCCCTCATCATACTTTGATATGTAAAAAATGTGAAAACTCAAAGATTTTAATTATGTTCATTACACAAACTACCATTTAAACCAAGTGTGTGAACAGGAATGTATTTTACAGTTGAGTAGCTTTATTTTGCTGCTGTGTTTAAGCTATTTGATAAAAAGGCCTTAGCGATCCAAATTCCATTTGGAGAGCCACTTCCCATGTGTGACACAATTACCAGTCTGCTGTTTCTGAATCCATACTCTAGCATTCTTACTCAGACACAAAAAAGGCATTTTGATCCTTTTCCACATTCCTTGTGAACAAAGCACACAGGGTAATTGATCAAAGTGCGCAGGCAGAATCGTCGCAAGCAGGGGAAGGTCACAGGCCGTCAGCATGGGGGCTGGTGGGGGAGAAAACAGCAGCCGTGCTCCCTGGCTGCCATTTTTCTTCCCTGACAAAGACTCCATCTGCCACTGAGCCATTTGCAGCCCGCAAGTCAGAATATCAATGATTTCCAACCATTCCGCAAGTCTGCCTTCACCTTGGTGTCACCTCTATCACTGCAAGGAAGAGCTGACGGCAGAGATATGTTCTGTCTTTCGCTCGGCCTGTCTCTCTCTCTCTCTTTCTCTCTCTTTCTCTCCCATCCAGCTAAATGGCATTTATGCTGCTCCTTGAAAGGATGGCATTTTTATCAGCTCTGATATTATTGAGGCCATTTTGAACGTGCTGTACTAAGGCAGCTGAATTTTCATACCCACTTCAGGAGTAAATTCACTTGAAAGGGGCAAACAAGGCTGGGGGTGAAACATGGAGCACGGGTGATGGCAATTCAGAGATGCTGTCTATAATCAGGACAGAATGATTGCCTGTGTGTGTGTATTTAAAACATTTCATTGTGCATTCAGGACGTGACCACTGAGTGTTTCGGCAGGTCTCTGAGGCCGGACTCATGGCGAAGGAAAGAGGCTCCTTCTGTCCCATCTCGAGCTCTCAATGGCTTTATTAAGGGAGGAGGCAGGCAGCTGGCTGTAACAAGTCAATGCTACAAAGTAAAATTCAATTTCCCTTTTAACCATCTGCACATAGAAAGCACAGAACAAAAACACACATGTCAGACCATGCTGTCTTTTGACTTCTCCACACAAGCAAGGCCTGTAGTCAACTCATGGAGCAAGTAACACCCCACAGAACATATACACATACACATATATTTACATATTCAGACATGATCCAAATATGACCCATCTACTGATTCAGGCTGAAATCTTCAGATGAAAATGTTACTAAAAGTATTACATATATTCTGATGAAGCTTTTTTCTATTTTGTCCAGTCATATAGCAATAACCAAATGAACTGCACTTTAAATTAAAAAAATGCTCTTTTAGTTAAAAACTAATCAATAGAATATTCAACTTTTGCTTTTGGTTGTTCAGTGTTTTTCTCTAGTTTCCATAGAAAGTTGTCAAGATGTACAAATTGCCAAAAAAACGGCTTTCCTATGAAGTCAAAACAGGTGTGTTTTGGATCCTGAAATCTTTGAAAACACACACACACACACACTTCTGATCTTCATCATATAACACTGGTGCCCCTACATACTGAACGTGCCATCTCTGTTCTATGACTGATCAGTAATCACCTCAGACCTTTTACTGAGCGAGAGCCCTGATTAGTTCTAGTTTATCAGGGATAAATTAGCGGGAGGATGCACAACTGGCCAGAGCTGCCTTTTATCACAAGGCCGGTAATTAATGCCCTGAGGCCGGCAGTCATACCTCCAGTCTTAACCAACACAGAGTGCTCTTAAAAAAGGACCTGCACCAAACTAATGAGATTAGCCAGAGGAGAGGACTCATGGGGTAAGGAAAGTCCCTACTGTGCCACAAAGCCTTTTTACACACTGCCTTTGCCTTTTCTTCGAACACTAAGGGCAAATCCAGGAAGGCTTTACACAGCTTCCCCATGAACTCTAAGGCAATACGACTTTCCAGTTCAGAGTCATATTTCACTAAAGTGCCCTACATAAGCAAGGTTAACTGTGTTTCTTCATCCTAAACAGCTATATCACACCACACTGCAGTCTCTTAGTGTACACTGAGCAGGTAATGAGTAATGTGAAGCACAGCCTCATTAGAGGCTGCCAAAACAGCTAAGGTTCACTGGAGCAGCAGCCTAAATTCACCATGAACTCAGAGCTTCCTCATACAAACACCCAGATGCCTTTTGAGCACTTCACAAATCTAGAAGTGTATCTGTAATATAGTTTTAAATTTTGTTTCAAAATTTAAATGAATTTTCAATTATTATTTTTTGTTTATTACCAATTATCACTGGAAACAAATATATTTTTTTCCCTGTGCAAGGCATCTTTAACAAGAATCATGCACTGGTCGGGACGTAAGGATGTCAGGTAAGGATGCTAGCTTTGAAATTAAATCAAAACGAGGATCAGAAATATCTCCTGTCTCTATAAGAAACAGTGAGAGAAAGAGAGAACACTGTAGGTTGAATTATATCTTCTCAACACCAACACCCTGGAAGTGAGGTAGGAGAGAGCAGGGCACAACGCATTTTGGTTGTTGTTAAATAATATATATATTAGTGCTGGGTACGTTAACGCGTTATTATCTCGTTAACGCATTATTTACTTAACGCCGACAATTAATTTATCGTGTTAATGCAGGTTTTTTTATTTTTTTTAATCCTTTTATTTTGAAAGTGTGTTGCTTTTTTGTGCTGGGGTGCGAGAAGCACGCAGTGCTCTGAGTCTCGGCTGGTTTTCGCGGGATCAGGCATCCCATTACTTTTGTCCATATAATACAAAATGGGGGTCAGGCGTCCCATTACTTTTGTCCATAATATGGACAAAAGTA
>JBBPCZ010000002.1:17186637-17196732 GCA_037974445.1 Brycinus macrolepidotus
ACACACACACACACACACACACACACACACACACACACACACACACACACACACACACACACACACACACAGATACATATAAACATATGATCCAAACTTAACCGTTAACCAATTTTCATTTGCATCTTTTGTGCTAGAATATCCAGTGGGAATTGAATGAATAATATGAATTATTTCAAGCAACAAAAATACACCTTGTTAAAATCTGTGAGACAATTCCTGACCAATGTAAATCTTGAATTCATCAGTCAGTGCTGTGAAAAGCTGCATGAGGGGACAAGAAGGAACGAACCATTTCTCCTGTACCTGGGGCTTTAGACAGACACTGCCTGAATAGCTGAAGTGTACGCCACTCTGTCTCTATAACAGGAACAGAAGAGTCCCTTTAACCTCCCACTGTCTCTGTCTGAGCCTTTGACCAGCCCTGTATCATTTACTGAGTCAGCCATGCAGGCACTGCTGAAAAGTACAATGTGCACAAGGGAAGTACTTTCACATTCAGTCACCCAATTGTTACCTTTCGTTTGACAGTAATTTATTTAAAAACTATCCAAAGCTGTCTTCTCCCACTCTAAAGCACACAAAATAACCAAAAAAAACACACCAGGACAGAATTATAAAATAGCCTAAAAAAGGGTGAGGTGGCAGAGAAAATTGCCAAGACAAGCTGTTTTGATTGAGGCTAATGGCAGAGATACATCATCTTGCACTTAAATGGTGCAAATCAAATAAATCTAAATTGAGGTGCTGGGAGACACAAATAGAGCACCATCTAACAAGCAATGCCCAATTTGAAAGAAAGGGGAATTGTCATGTCCTGATCTCAACTGGTAAACATCAGTTTCCTGGAAATAATTCATGTGTTTAATAGTGTGCATTCAACAGGAACTGCAATAAATCTGTGACAAATCTGTGACAAAAACAGAGAGCAGTATCTGGAGCACAGAGGCTCAGACACTTACTGACTGAGGAGAACTTCACTTCAGCATAAGGATGTCAGTGGTCCATGACCTGCAACACACACACAAAAACACACAATTAACATCAGCCATCATCAGCTATTTAATCAACTAATAAGGGTATAATGATTTTGATACAGTTAAAACATTTCAAAAAAGTAAACAAAAAAACTGATTGCTGTCTTTAGTGTAAACCACTGTCAGTGATCAAGACAAACTAGCTGGGTGTATCCCAAATAAGCGTGTAATGTTTACAGCTTAGTCCCACTGTTTCATTAGGTCACTATTTCACACCAGGACAAGCTGCTTTATTATCCTTTACCTGTGTAGTGTGTAATTAAAGCAAACTAACAGATTAAATATTAAAACTCTAACAAAATCTTGACCTCAGAATTGAAAATCATATTAAATCTGAAAATGTGTATTGTTACACTCCTGCTGATTAACACAGAAATATCAAAGCAAAAGTGTTGATATGAATCATGAGGATTAGCCATATCAAAAGAACAGCAGAAAGCAGATGTTACACTAAACGGCAGGGTTAGGAGCACAAAGACACAGGCTGTGCCTGCTTCATAAAACACAGGTGGATCATATGACATGCATGAGGAACATTCACGAGAAAGGTACTTTTTTTCAGAAGTAGAAAACAAAAAGAAAAAAGAAAAGCGTTTTAATGGAAAAAAAAAAATCTTCTGGCACATTATACACAGATACTGTTTAATATAGTAGGAGGATTCTCCAATTTTCTTAAACAACAACATAGCGACTATCGAAAGTCAAGATCCCAGTGCAGTAACATGCTAAGGGCTGCACATAGACTAGATTAACAAGCATTTTCAGTGGTGATTACACACTGGCAGATTACTTCAGCCTCCCTCTCTGTCTGATGCTCCACATATATATACCAGAAGCATCGCCAGCTAGTCCACTAATGTGTTCTGCTGAGCCAATATATTTCTCTAAACTTCATTAAGCACAGACCAGTCTGGGTTTTCTTCTGCTCAATGAGTGTGTATTCCAGCACCACTCTAAGCATTAGTTACACCTTACCTACACACATGCTTTACACTTCCACAGACACGATAAATATAGTCTCACAGTGAAACAAGTTTCGTATTGCTGTTACACCTGTCTAGACCTTTAGATCTACTGATTGCAAATGTCATGAAAGAATGAAATCTGACCACACCGCCAGAAGAACAAGCACAAACCTGTTTATGCAGAAAAACAGCGGGAGATTAAAGTTACAAAGTATTTCCAAACAGCTCTGAGCTTCCGGTTTACAGTTTGTGAAACAGTAGAAGATCCCTTTATTAACACCTCCTTTCGACATCATGTCTTTATTAATACATCAGATCATTTCTTTATGCCTTTTTGGATTTTCAGTACACATTTCACATTGTATGAGAGTCATAATTCAAACTCTACATCTTGGGGTTGTTTTTTGCATTTAGTTAACCTTACTTGGCCTTTCAGTGTTACAATGCCTGAAAATGATTCAGATCTGTACACCCCCCACCCCCCCACCAAGTCCAAGCAGTGTCCTATAGTCATGCTGTACCTTTGTTTAAACAATGATCAACTAGCAAAGATAAAAGTTCTCTCATTCTGCTGACTGAGGTTTTGCACTGAGGCTGTGGACCAAACACTTACCCTCTCGATATCAGCAGAAAATACTGCATTGAATATTGTAGCGAAAAAAGACTGAATCCTGTGACAAATGTAGCCTGAAATAGCACACACACTGTGTGATGTTATTAGCTGTGTATTTTTTATTCAGTAAGGTAGGAGAGTGTTTGAGTATAGCGTACCTTTAGAAGTGCATCTTAAATGAAGTGCTTCAATTAAAAATAGCTCTTTTTAAAGGGCACAAATCGTGGAAAAACACCTTTTCCTCACTTTTTGAAAGAGGCTGATGTTGTATGGTAACATTATAGAAGTTACAAAATTTACTGTTCACCCCTTTGTCTGTACACTCCTTACACAAAAACAGCCTACTTTTGATTAATTGTTCATGTAATGCCATAAAAACCAATTCATTTAAATATGCGTTATAGCAGTTTTGCTCTACTCATTCATGTTATAAGAAGTGTTTCAGAGAAGAGAGAGATGAAGAGAGAGAAAGAGAGAGAGAAAGACAGAAAAAATATAAAAGGACACAATGGTATTAAATGTTCCAGATGTACAAGAACATTTGTACTCTTTCAGATAATCTTGAGGTAAACTCAAAGTATCTGTTTAACTCAATTATGACTGAGCTCAGAGTTAGCTTATCCATGCCACACAAGAGTCTGTGAAGTAAAACATTGATGGTGCTGAATAAAAGTACAAGAACTGAGAGAGCAAGAGCCAAGAGCACAGATGATAAGTGAGAAAGAGCTAGCAGGTCTTTTTCAGATAGCAATCTAAACATCAGACCCAGCAGAAACCACAAAACCAACGGATCTTTTGCAGACAAGGATTTAGGGCTGAGTGATAATAGCAGCCTTGTGATAACACCGTGCTACAATATTAGGGATAGGTGAGAAGACCAAATACATGGTTCTAGATAAAACCAGATGCATCATAGAGAGCAGTAAATGAAGTGCATCTTAGAGGTGGACGAGATGGCAAAACTATAACGTCAAGATCTTTATTTTTTCGATACACAATATATATCAGAATATTCATTTTTCTGAGATTTGGCGTGTTGGAACAAACAAAAATAAACAGCAGTGTTACATTTGAAAAAAAAACAATTAAGTATCAGTCAGTGACTGTGCAAAAAATCTAAACAGAAATAAATATGCACTATTTATAATAAACATACTGTTCAGTGGTCTTTAAGTATTGATGACGTGTAAGCTTGTCACAGTTATTACATAATCACTCCCGACAGTCGTTAGATTTCATAATTATATGTTTATGCCACAATACCGAATAGGTATTGGGTACATTTTCTTTTGTTGGATTGACACAAAAGTATGTAAATAAATGAAAGCAGAAGTCACATTTGTGGGTCTTACAAAAACAACAAAAGTTTTAGCATCTGACTGGTGGTACAGAAACTTTAGAAGGCAGCAGTGAGTACTGTTTGTTTATTTGAGCTCGAGCTGTCACCTGGTGGCAGCTACCAAATATTGCCAGCTAGAAAGCAAGATAATCAGCCAGCTTGGCCACTTTAGGCTTGTCCTTTAATAGTCACATAAACATTTTCATATTTCCCATCACTAGCACATATCATGTATTCGAATGCAAGTACATATATCTTCTATCTTTTACTGCTAAACCATCTAATTCAGTCCCATACTCTTTGGAAAGATACAACCATGCAAACATAAAGACAATGGACTCTGCAGACCGAAATGATGAGGACAAGTGGACACAAGAGTCCAATGCAACTGAAAAGTCACTGAAGTTTCAAGAAGTCAAATCAAGCTAGACTAACAACACAGCTGTCTTATTTAGATGATTACAAAGAAAAAAATAGAGACAATACTCCTTACTGGATGTCTAGCTTCAATGCACTTCTGGAGCACATCTGTAGAGTGAGAGTCCGGCCTGCATTTACACCATTCAAATAATTGACTGTTTTATATAGTGTTTTTTCATTAAAATTCATCAACCTGCTCTGGAGTCTGGATCTTCAAGTCTCGCAGGTTGAGCATGCAGAATGATGAGCGCAACACTGTGGCACACTGACAGCTGAGTGACGGATAGCTGTTGAACCCAGCGAGCGGCCGGAGACTAACATGCTGCTTCCGAAAAGCCACCGCTGCTAGCACTCTCCTGCAGCCTGCTTAATTTAGCTCTAAATATTTGCCTTCCGCCAGGGAGCTGCGCTAGCCTGAAGGAGCTCGGAAGATTTCCATCAAAGTGCAACAACCAGCAGCAGTGGCAACACATCAATACCAGCCCAATAAAAAAGAGAGGACACATCCCCCCCATTAAATGGCTCTCCTGCACGATGGGCCTTTCCTGCCAGGTCACCTCAGCCAGCCTGCAGAGCGTGGAAGTTGGAGTGCTATTTCTCTTCTGCTCTAACGTTTCAGCCCAAGCCCTGTGGGGGGGAGTAAATAAGGTCACTGCCAGGCCCCCTCAATGAAAGGTCTTCTCCTGAAACTCTTTGAAGTGTCACACTGGCAGAGTTGGCTAATGTTACAGCCAAGTTACTCTCTGCCATCATTTAAAGAAAGTGACAACACAACCACCCCATTCCCTGAAGGAGGGTCTGCAGAAATGGTCCAACTGTCTAATAACCGTTTCGTTGGCGGAAACAGCCACCAGAAGAAGCTCTGTCTTCTCAAGTTTCTTTGGGACACGCAGCTGTAATAGTTTTTGGAGTCACACAATTTCCTGGTGTCTGAGGAGAATTCACACACCCAAAATGAAACAAATTGCATTTTATCAGGGAGAGTCATCTTGCAGGTTACTCCTGTAAAGGTACTTTTTTTTATAACTTTGAATTACTATAATTATTAAAAAATTAATCATTTCTACTTCATTTTAAGCATATTTGAGCCCATGCACAACCCATCCTTATCCAGTCTCGCCTTACTTTTCCACCCTATACACTTTATTTAATCTAGATCTTTAAACAGATTTAAATCTGATTATAAAAAATTAATTATTAGTCATAGTGATGAAATAATGTAGGTCTTACACTTCTGAAGTGGTATGCAGTATTTATGCTAATGTAATCTACACAAAGACTGGACAGACAACAAATCACCACTATTTGTGTGTACACAATCCTGCAGAATATGCTAGATTGCCATCACACGTAAGTGGCCCTAACAAAACAGCTAGTGACCACCAAACAACTATAACCAGGGTTTTTGCAAAAAGTACAAAGTGCAATGGTAGCAGAGTATGCTGTATCTCACTACCTACCAAAAGAAATTCTTGAAGAGTGTATTTAAGGATGTGGAGAAAAATTATTAATAACAATACAACTATTAGGAAAGACTTGTTTTGGACAGATATAGCAGAGAATTGGAAACTGCTCTAGAGGTACATTTAAATCCTCAGTTTAGCAATACAAATAAAGACTCACCCTCTGATTTACTGCAGAAGCTGGACTGAAAAATTACTGGTAGTGTGACTAAATAAGCCATTTTTGCTTTAGTAAATCAGGCGCAATGAGCTTTATAATAATTAGAACCCCTCTTTTTCAATTACTCTCTCTGGTTTTCCTTAAAACACATATTTATCAGTGAGAGGGGGAGAGATGCCGGGCTCAACATCATAATGACAGTCAGCCACAGACAATAGCTCTGTCAGTTGGCCCAACCCTACTTTCTAGTGTATGTATTCGCTGTCCATACTATTCCCACTCTGTCTGAACTACAACTAGCCTAGTCCACTCTAGACTAAAACACATGGTTCCACAGTTACACACTGACATGACAAGTAGGGGAATACTCAGTGTGCACGTAGACAAAGAGCAAACTGGACCATTATTGTTCCATTTCTAAATAGTATTGATAGATCCTGGCCACCTCCCACTTGTTCAGGGACAGACTCTGTCGTTTTCTTCTTCCATCATTTCATGCTGCGTTAGGAGAAAATTAAATATTTAAAATTGGTGTCTGCAGAGGCGGCTGCTAGCACAGCTAAAATAGACAGGCTTTGTGGCAGGAGTGACCAGATTTTAAATGCGGTGAGATCAATAAATAAGACAGGGATATGCTTGCTGAAGCACAGTCTGCGTGTGTGTGTGTGCGTGTTTGTATGTGTGTGTGCATGCGTGTGTGCAGAATGGTTTATAATAGGTACTGAGCCTCTGGGCTCCCAGGGAAAGCAGCTGTCCTTTGGTTATGAATATGCAAGACCTTACTCAACACACTGCATCCTCTCTCTCTCTCCGTCTCTCTCTCTCTCATCAATTCTTGTGAGTATGGAATGCACTATTCCACTCTGAGATGCTAATGGAGGGTAGCAGGAGGACAAACAGCCTAAACTACTGGCATTTTAAATATCACACCCATTTACACAGTAGGAGGCTTCAGCTCACAAAACATCACAACCATCTACAAGAGAGGAAGAAATAGATGGACAGCAGTGACAGCAGTGACGAGAGAGAGAGAGAGAGAGAGAGAGAGAGAGAGAGAGAGAATAATCACCCCATCTCACAGTAATACCTTTTTTACCTAACCAATCAAAAAGTGTCATCCCTGACCTAGAAACGGACATGCACCAAGGCTTTAATGATCTGGCACATCAATCTAAAAAACAAATAGGGGACATTGAATTATACAGCATTAACCTCCAGGGTTTGACTGCGAAGGCCCAGGGCTGGGCTGTCTTCATGCAGCCAAGATAGAGGCCAGAGAACCAACACACACACAGGCACCTGTCACACTGTTGAAGCTCTTGGCCTCCACAGCAGGAGAGCAACGGCTCTGATTAATGAGAGCAAAGGCAAGAAAGAGGGGAGGAGAAGGGAGGGGGAGCTAGATGTGAGATGCTTCTATAGTGAAAAAATAAGCAGAAAAAAAAATCCCTCAACGATCCAGGAAGGCTGACGTGATTTCCGATGGGTTCTTTCTAAACAAACCTAAATACACCATGTTCTCCCTTTTTTAGACATTTTTTTGTATATACGAGCCACTCAGTTTAACAACACAAACTCTTAAAGATGCTGTTCACGAGTTTTCACAGAGCTCAGAATAATTAAACATACAACGGTTAAGAGTCATCTTCTCAGGTGACTTACCTGACCCAGGTAAATGCTCACAAAAGTAATGCCTTGACCCACTTAAGGTCTAGTCACATGTAATTCTTCTTGCCAGGAATTGCCATCTACATTAAGCAAACCTTGAGTGAGATCTTGGTAACAGACAGTGAATAGTAAACAGTCAAAACCTGGTGAATAACACAGAACCAGCTTGGGCACTGCGGCCACCACATTCCACAACGCAAAGCAAGGGTCAGATTAAATGTGAGAGATGTGTTGTCTTAATTGCTTATTTGTACTGCAATCTCAAATACAGAGAAAAATGTGTTGCATTCAATTTCGGAGCTTTTAAGAAGAAAAAAAAATTTAAATAAGGGTTTGAATTTAAAAAGTACTTTACCAAGCACCAGCCTACTTCTATACCTTTGAGGTCACAGCTCCTCTGGGAGTGCAGCACATTCAAACGGCACGCCGTTATTTTTCATAATCTTAAATAACTGACTGCAGAGTCCAGGGATTTGCAGTAGCACGTTATTGTTTCCTTATTCTGAGAGCATTCTCAAGGACAACACTGTTGAATAAATATGAGGGAAATGTGATGACCTTCTAGCTGTGCATCTAGTTATTGGTTGATTCATTGGCAGCGATGACACCCCCCCCCACCACCAGCCATTTATAATATGATTTAGCCTATCTGGCCTGCCACGCTCTTGGAGTTGTGTAAAGGATGGGCTACATTTGAAAAGGAAGACTCTCTATGACCGTTTCTCATTTTGCAGCTCATTGCTATTACTTACCAGCAGGAATATTGACCACTGGAAGGGACAAGTTCATTTGCATTACGCCAGCTAAGAAAGAGCACTGCTGAAAAATCAATGGTCCCAGTGAATCTGGCATTCTTTTAAATTTAGATTAGGTACGTGACGCAGAGTAAATCTGCGCAAAGGCAGCCCACTTTGTAATTTCACCTTCGCACATTTACTGTTTCACAGACTCACATGGAGGGAGTTGCGTGAAGGTACTGCATTTTTTTTCTCCTGGGAAAAAAAATTCAACCACAAAACAAGCCATGACAACTCTGCTCACTCCCTCACTTGCTCTCTCTCTCTCTCTCTCTCTCCAGCTGAGGTACTACAACGAGTATATCAGGACCTTCTTTTGTGTTCAGATGCTTCGGCGCAAAAAGCAACAATAGCCATTTGTTTGCACTACAAACTGTGAGTGAGCGAGTGCGTGTGTGCCTTAGTAAGTGAGCAAGCCTGTGTGTGTGTGTGTGTGTGTGTGTGTGTGAGCAAGAAAAAAAGGAAGGGGGAGGTTTCAATTCATTTCCACTAATGGTTTCCAAGCATCTCCACAGAATCAAGCAGCTGTCAAGTCAATGCATCAGAGTGGCGAGCTGTTCTCCCTGAAGAGGAGGGAAAGCACATCAGGACGCTCAGCAGAACAGATGCTCCTTTCCCTACATTAACCTCGCCATACATTCACAAACCAAACAAGTAAGAATGGAGCTTGGAACACTGAATATTAACCCTAAAAGCACGATAAAACTAATTTATAAAACAAAACACAAAACATTTTACAAACTAATGCCACATTTATGTAATAGTGTATTATAAGGGCTTGTGTTGGATAACAGGTGCCTCATATTACACGCAGAAAGATCATATTCACCAACGGAGCATTTCAGGCACTACCACTACAGCCTACGTCACTCAATTTAGTGAGACTCTGGAAATTAAACCTGTTTCGCGGATCAGCCTCACCTTAGCCTATGACACAATGTCCTGCTTTAAAGATAAGCACGCGGCTCAAAAGAATCGTACTCTTATGAAAAGAACACACACTATAGACAAACAGGTCCAAAGAAGGAGGCATTAAGTTGATACAGACTGTAAAATAAATAAATGTCATTCATAATATGAATTTTAATCTCCAAATAAGACTAATTCGGGACATTAATCTTAATCTCCAAATAAGCCTAAACTCCCTAAATTTTCAGTTAGAATCACTTCCAACATCATCACGGACGTCAGATATTCACATATGTACATCATCTGTAGGGGTCACAGCTCACCTGTTATCTCCTGATTTTTTTCTCATCGTTGCTGCAAAGACAAGCATGATTTTGCCCATTCCAGTAGCAAACTACCCTATAATTAAGTGTATGAGGCATTGCAGACATGTAGGATATTACAATTGAAGGTACATTATGTCCAGAAGCTTGTAAAAATCCCTTTTAAAATGTATAATTTACAAATACCCAATGCCCAGCGTTGAGGGGTTAAAAGCCCACCAGCACTGGACTGTTAAAGCAGTAAAGTGTGTTCTCTGGAGTGACAGAGCTCCATCCAATACCTCTGAGATAAACTGGAGTTTGACATCCAGAACTGATCATCCAATATCAGTATCTGACCTCACTAATGTTCTCGTGGCTGAATGCAATCAAATACTCACAGCAACGTTCGTACCCCCCCC
>JBBPCZ010000002.1:17255669-17266963 GCA_037974445.1 Brycinus macrolepidotus
TGTGGGTGTGTGTGTGTGTGTGTGTGTGTGTGTGTGTGTGTGTGTGTGTGTGTGTGTGTGTGTGTGTGTGTGTGTAAAAGGGGTGGCTGGTTGACAGGAAGTCTGAAGGGGGAAAATGAGATTTCAAAGTCACCTCGCTGGTCTTTTAGTCTCAACAGTCTCGCTAATCAGATACAAAAATACAACGAGACTAGGTTGTTAAAGGTCTTTTACTGTATAGGGCCTTTATAAAGTTACTGGTCCTCCACCAATATGTACCGCTAGTCCTTCTGGATCTATCTGACCTTGGAGATGTAATTTTTCATTTGAGATTAAAACGCAACGCTTCCATCAAATCCCATCTATCTCCTACTGTCTCTCTGCCATGACAGTCAATGGCCTATTAGTGTCTCTTAGACCCCTCATCCACAACAACCCACCGACTCCTAGTTGAGTGGATTCCGTCCCATCTCTTATAATAATTTCAAACCACCCCACAGTCTGACAGTCATTATAACTAATCATTTATTCACCACATTACTCCCGGTTTAGAGCGCTAAAAGGGAGAGATGTGCCTGCAGCCCAATGACACTCAGCTACTGAGAGAAGCTTACAGTCATTATTTTACACAATCCCAGACGCAGACACAATGCAGACAACAAAAACCTATGGATCACCAGGCCTGAACGATTTGGGGAAAATACCTAATTGGGACTCTTTTTTATACTGTGTCTATGGTTATTTTTATTTAAAATGTATCAAATGTATTATTTCTTGCTATTTCCCACTTTGAACCTAAGAGTGATTTTATAAATTATAAATATTTTACGCAACAAATACTAGTCTAAAAACTTGCAGCCTAGTCATTTGAACAGCACACTCCTGCAACCTGTGATTTCCATATAAAATATGATTAATCTTACAGGCCTATAGCTCAATTACTTCATCTCAAATTAGTGCTGGCTTCTAGCACTGGTAACTCCACTGTGACTCCAAAACATCACTGTATTTTCTCACATATCTCTAAAGACCATAATAATGTTACTTGTGGTTGGTGGTCACAGTGTCTGTGTGATCTTACGACTGGTTTCGCATCTATATGGAACATATCAAACAAGCACTGTGCCGCTGAGGCTGAGCGGATTAAAGCCATATACGAGACCCAGCGTGTGGCGACTGGAAGCGTGCTGATGCAGAGGATTGATGTTTACGTATTTCAGACCATATTCCCCTCCTCGAGCCGTAATCGATCTCCATTTCGGAGCAGCACTTTCCTCTCAGAGCCCAACTGGGATTAATGAGTCACAGCCAGTAATTCAGACTTGCAGGAGGTCCTGCTCCTATCTCTTCATCAACTTTAGTAAACATGAAAGCCCTCTGAAGCATTACCACCTTGGTTCAGAACTAGCATTTTGGTCCACAGCCCCCACAAGTCTCTCAGTCAGTAGGACTTGGGAGAGAAAAAAAATGTATGTGTCAATAGCAGATCAATAATAGCACTAATGAGAGGAAGTGGAGTACTCACGGCTGGCAGAGCTTGACCAGGTCATGGTCTGTGGTTGCTGGGGGCAACCCCCGAATGTACAGGTTGGTTTTGCTGAGCTGCTCCCATCCTGCCGTGCTGCTGCTACTGCTGCTCTGATTGGTGCTGCTGTTGGTTCCAGGGCTGGGTGGGGCCATGGGCTGGGACGAGGGGCCAACAGGGGGCTGCCAGAAACGACAGAAAAACAAAATAGGGTCAGTGTGAAGAAGCAGAACAACACACCAGTGCGAGAGGTAAACGTGGCCCTTAGATCTGGTGGAGAAAGAAAATGACAGACAAAAGGACAGGTTTGCAAGCCTGTGTTATTTTGGATTATGCATGAATACAATGTGGGGATGACAACTGGGACAGTTATTAGATAAACAAAAGCTGATTGTGGACTGCAAGGAGCTAAAGCTATGGGCTAATCCTGCTCTCTGCTGCTGCATTCATTATGTGGATTAAGAAGGAGAGATGGAACCTGGGTGTGAAAGCCTATTTTAGAGTGTTATTGATCAAACTTACAGTAAAAGGACTAGGGTTGGTTTCTGCCAGCATTTAAATCCTAATGAGTATGGGGGTGGGGCAGATACTAGATCAACAATTGAGGCCTGGGCTCTGGAAAGCAGGCTGCAGTAGAGCTTAAAATACATCTAGCCTGTAAAAACATTTTGGCTGTGTTAGCTGACTTCTTGTCATACACACAGGACTACGTCTTAGTTAATATCTTAAGATAAAGAAGAACTTTGTCATCCTAGCTGAGGAACAAATTGTTCCTCCAGGGCCTTTGGCACAACATACAAGAGGGGTCAATGTTTACTGGGCCACACAGCACTACTCACCAAGACATTGACTATATATAGTGCAATTAAAGCAGTGATGCACAGTCCAATGGGTTTAAGGATACATCCGGCTCACCAGTGAATTTCATTCACGAATAAAGAAGAAATATTGCTGTAACCCTTGTCGTTTTGCAAGTATTAAGACTAATGCTGTGGAGCAGAAGTGTGACGTATGACACTGAACGTGCTGGTGTGGTTTAATCTGAGACTGAGAATGTGTCATCGGACGCTGAACATGTTGTGTGGGTTACGATGAGGCTGGGAGTGTGGCAAACAGGATTAAATGTGATGTGGTGGTTAAACTAACTGCCCCTTTGGAGTTAAAATCATCCAGCTGCATTATATCCTTTGATGTTAAAATACACAGCTGCATTAGACAGCACAGGAGCAATATGACGATATTTATCGTTACAATAATTGCATCACATTATGTCACAACTTCCTGACCATTTTGTGGACATTGTTAGTACTTTAACACTGACCAACTGCATGTTTCATTACAAAGAGAGCATGAATAGGTCTGCTTAAGTGGAGTTAAGTGGAGCATAGTGTGTGAAACCTAAATACTGCGATACATATGTATTTTGAAGATGCCTTGAAGTATCACAAATTGTATTCACTTCACCCACCCCTCAGATAATAAAATAGAATGAATAACCATATAATTAATAGAATGCAGCTGATATCACTTATTCTTACAGTGCACATTTACAATACACTGTGCCACTATGCTCTTTTACTTAAAAAGTACTAAACCTCAAAACACAACTGCAACACAAAAAAAGACCTCTGAAGACAGCTGAATGTGAGTAAGGAGCTAGCTGATTAAATATGAAATACCATTTCTCAATTGGCAACATGAATGCCTTCCTATGAGAAGCATTTTGCCTATGTGCAGTCTTGATTAAGGCAGTCTAAAGGAAGAAAGCAGAAGTAGACGGCTGTATCCATGTCTGTAACCTGACTGACTCCACACTGTCTGTAAGTGTGAGTGAGGATGAATATCTCGCTTTCTGTGATCCCCATCTTGTCTGAAGTCTGCTTTCTTCACTTCTACTCTCCAAACAGTGAAAAGCAGGTGCTCTGGGCTGTGGAGCTCTGACCTAAGAGCACAGCAGCTTAAGGAAACATCTTAAAGACCTGAATGTGTTTCTGCAAGGTGTGCAGGACTATCCATGTACGCTTTTTTTTTTTTTTGTCAATCACCTGTGATCCAAAGAAGTGTGACATGTAAGTAAAGTTAGGCACTATGGCAAAACGTTTTTATTGTGATACTTCAAGAAAATTCCATGGTTCCATCAAACACTGAATACCATTTTTATTTCAAATGTGACACACTGCACTAAATAAAGTTAAACAGGACAAATTATGCCATCTTTGTAATGACACGCTATGCTCAGAAAAGCTTACCATGACATAATTTATAGCAGAAACAGTAAAAGTCACTATATTGCCCTACCTTACATGTGTGTGTGACTGAGTGAAAGAGAGAGAGTGAGAGAAAGAGAGACATTTAACATAAAACATATATTGAACGGATCTACTAGTTCTAGGCTACAAACATAGACACACACACACAGGAAACCACTCGCATGCCAAGGTCTTTACATGCAAACCAGTCAGAGAGACATGTCTGGGAATGAAAAGTAAGCAACAGGAAAAGAATGACAACACTGAGTCAAGCCCTGCAGTGTGTGTGTGTGTACCATACAGAAACTTCTCCCAGCACTTATATCTGGATTTTATTTTTTTTAGGCACGAAAAAACAAAAGAGGTGTATGCTTTAACCTTATCACCCAACCACAGAGCACAAATGAAGTACTTTGAAGAAATTCACTGCACATACAATTTAAGAAAGAAATTAACTCATGTGGACATAAGAGAAAAATACTTAATCCAAACCTCCCAGCAATAAATGTGCTTGGCGTCAGTAGGATTACTGAGATTCAACAGATAAGGACAACCTTTCTTTTAAAGCATGATCCGTGTTCATGGGTCTTCTGCAGTTAGCCATAGAAATGCGCAACACTTCATATAGGAACATAAACCCCTTAATTGGAATCATGCTCTCTATTCAAAGACCACACATAGCAGAAAAAATCTTGGGGGATATTTGGGCAGGCTTTGAGTGTGCCGGTTAGATGGCCCTATTATTCACATTATAAAAGAGCTCTTGTGTGGCAGAGCCAATCACTTCCGTCCTGTTTGCATGGACACAGATGTTCTGAGCTGGGTGAGCTTTTCCTCTTCAAGTACTCCCTCTGTTACACTCTGATTACCCCCTTTCTCTGCCTTTCTCCGTATTTTCGAGCAGTCACAAGAAAGAGGAAGCATTTGGAATCCAAAGAATGAAGCAGTGACAGAGTTGAGCAATGGCAGGCTGAGCGGGCTCCAGAGGCTCTGATCGTCTTTCCAGCATTTGCACGTTTCCTCAGTCCTGCAAGTCAACACTCACTGGCAGGGATTTCAAACCAGGAGAGGTGTTTAAGGCCTGCATCCTGACCGCCTTCCTCTTTTTTAGCCCATGGACTGCTTCTCAAAGGTGTGTGTGGACTAGCAACCAAAGATGAAATTACCACGTATCCAACAGAATGAAACGGCGTCCTCGGAACAACGGCACATTGGCAGTACATTCTGCTCTTGCTCTCATAATCCTTACACGTTTAACCTTGCTTTTGGCCAAACCTGGTCAGCGACTGCACGGCCAGGAAAAAGCTAGCACTTGTTTTTTTTTTTGCTGGATGATTTCGCACAAAAGCTGCTTCTGAGAATATAGTTGACTGCACCACCGTGCTCATTACTGCTCATCTTGAAAGTATTTCTGAATCGAAAGCTGAACAGGAAGCCTTAAATTTGCTTTGTGAGGAGGGGGGATACCCTAGCACCTGCTTTCCACTCAAGCCTGATAAAGAAAGGACTCAGAAGTGTTCTACCTGGAGTAAAGATACAGAAAATGGGTAAAAATGATTTCAGGGAAATAACATCTCAGATAAAACTGATTTTTTAGCTAAATGTTACAATTCTAAAGAAAAAGCACAGACATAGAGAGGAACACATCAGAAACATTCCCCTGTGAGTAATGGTGATATAAAAGAACTACCTGAACAGTTAACTTGGACAGGTTGAGCTCTATTTTCATGGTTTCAAAATGACCAACTACCAAAGAGTTCACTGATCTCTCTGGTGTATCTCTTTATTTTTATAATTTTGGTAAATACCGACAAAAACTAAAACAGGAAAACAGACCCTCAAGTCGAGTGATGTTCATTCAGTTTATCTACAAAAGGAATGAGGATGAACTTTATAGTTTAGCAGTAGAAAGTTAGAGTGATGCATGTAAACCACTTGTCTGTTGTGTACTTAAACCTGTTTTACTTCTACAGACATAGGTCATTTTTCAGTTCTAGTGAGTTATTAGTTTGAGGCCTGCTGTGATTCGTGCTTCGCCATTAGCATCTTGGTTATATGACTGCAGTTTCGTGTTGAACCGCTGTTAAGGATGATGTTATTGTATCTGTGGCAAGTGTTAGTGAAAACTTTCTGTTGTGTTCCAGGCACTTTTAAAGCTCACATGCATGTGTTTCCCAAATACTGACCTTTGCCTGCCCATGCATAGGCATTTTCCAAATTTTAAGGTTCACCAAACAGTAATAAAACATTTCTATTGTACATAGTCATTTTTGACATTGTGTGGTATTGTACTGTTGCGCTTGTGTCACGATACATAACATATTGTGAAGCTGCTGACATTACACAGCTCTACTGCTGTTGCCATCACTATACTGATTCATGTTTAATAGCACTGGTAAGTTTTGTATCCATGATAACATGTTGCTTCATAAAAATAGCAGTGTTCCTCTTGCTAAACAGTTTTTAGCTTTTTCGATTCTGTTTTGTACACTTCACACACAGCATCCAAGACCTTAGAGTTAACAGTAATGTATCTTGTTGGGTTTAGAGAGTTGATAATAATATACAGTGAACAAAACAGTGAAAATAAAGAACATTTATGAGATTTTTAGCACAGAGTGACAGAACTCAGGAAGTTTGCAGTATTCATTCAAACTTAAATATTATCAAATACCATGAAACTATGACATCATGATATTGAATTTTTCAATACTAATAAATATCACCACCTTATTTCTGTATGTGTACTTCAAATGTAACTGATACACCGTAATAATGCTTGCACTGCACAAAATGCTTTGTCTCAAATGTTTTAGTTACAGGCATAAATCCCTGTCTGGAAGCTAAAATCTGCAGGAATTTCCTTTTAGAATCCAACCGTTTCCTTTCTCCACTCAAGCTGTCTGAGAGAGGCAGGGCGGCTGAGACAGGCCTCATTAGGGAACAAGGCATGACTCAGGTACGGCCACTGTGCCTCATTAGATTACTTACATGCAAATCTACTCAAGCTGGTTCAGTGAATGCTGACTTTGACTTTTCCATTGATGGTCAAAGACAACTGTCCAAATCTGGTTATTTGTGTCTTTTTCCCTCTCTTCTCTTCATCACTGATCAAATAAGGGCCCCTGAGATTTTCTGACTGAACTAAGCACGATTTAAAGGAACAGAACAGATGCCATCAAAAACAATAATAAGTAAGACTTTTGATATTTTATATCATTCACCAATTGTCAGTTGTATTTTCAGTCCAGCGTGCATTTAAGAGCGTCATCAAAGCCAGAGCCCTGCTGCACAAGGCTGAGATTGCAGGGTGCTGAAAAACAGGTCTCAACTCAGTGAAATCCAGTAATGCTGAACAAAATATCATTCCATTAAAGGTCTCAACACAAAGGGGGCATTTATGGCAGAAGACAGGCTCAAGCTCATATTCAAATGGCTTCATAGTATAATCTAAAAGATTTGCACAGAGGCTGAGGCTGTGACATGACAAAAGAGACAGAATAATGAGTCCAAAAAGGGGTAAGACTTCCAAAGACAAGAGCCAAACTCTACTCTAACACGGACGCAGTTTTTAGTTTATAAGGTCTAAATCTATCCAAATTCTGTATTAAACAAGAAAGCAAAATGGAAGCAGGATATACATTCTACAGGAAAATCCATGCAACAATCAAAGGAGTGTTTTGAAAGGATGCTAGAGCCAGAGGTTGATAAAGCAGGCCAAACCCAGACTCAAGTAAAAGCATTCAAGTATAAAAGAACTGAGTAGGCACTGAGGAACTTATGGAACTGGAATTTCTTAGTACATTCAGCACCTATCAGGAAAGGGACTGATGTCAGTTAGGTGCTATTCTTCTCTCTCGGTCTAAAATAAAGATATACATCTCAAATGTAACTCAGTAAAATGCATTCCGTTTATCACATACATATTTGAGTAAAAGTAGAACATATGAAGGAAAACACAAATCCAATTATAAGTTGGATTATGACTACATATAGCTGAGTAACTTGCTACTGGTCACCTTCGATTAGGGCATAATCAATCAATGTAAAACCAAACTTAAAATGTATCATTTGTTAGTAACTAAAATACAACAGATAATGCTTTTCTTTAGTTTAGGCCTGTCTGCTGGAGATCTCACAAACAGCCAAAGAATTTTGTTAGCCCTGTGACCAGAAGGTCATGGGTTTGAATCCCAGGACTGCTAGTGGCACCTCTGAGGTTCCCTTGAGCAAGGTATTGTCCCCACACACTGCACCCTGGATGCTGTGTTCCTGGCTGCCTGCTTGCTTGCTTCACTTGGTGCAGAGAAAGAATTTCACACTGTTCACACTGTGTGCTGTGGTGTGTTTACGTATGACAAATGGTCACTTTAGACTTTACTTTTGAGACTTTATATGTAATGCTGGCAACAGTAAAACAGTAGTCAGTAGACAACAGGTTTTCATTGTCTACTTCTTTGCTGTAAAACACCTTGAACATACAGCTCCGGAAAAAAATGAGACCACTGCAATTTATTTTTAAATCAGCATTTCTAAGTACGACAACCATTCCATGCTGTTGTCTGTTAAATTCCTACACAAGCACCTCATTCCGCTTTATGAGGTAATAATTAGGTGATCACCTGAATCAAATCTTATTTAAAGAGGAAAAGTATAAAAAACACTGCTGTAATCAACACTCTCCTCTTTGGATGGCAAAACACTACTAGAAGTATGTCAAAGGTAATTATTGCCATACTGTTTAAGAGTGAACAAGAGTTTTTGTTCAAGTTCTGTAAGCACTGCATCATTTCTCTTATTTTGATGTATTGTAATTTTCTTTAAAATTATCCTTTAAAGAACTATTTTTATTTGGAAATTATTGTTTTTTCCACAGCCGTATAAAAAAACAAAATTTTAAAAGCTTTTGGCCAAAACTTTCATGCCAACCTTTCTCTTTTTATTTCATGTAACAGCATTCATGTTTTAGAAGAATTGAATGCTTTGGACATGTTGCTACTTTCACTATTTTTGGGAGTCATTAAGTTTCTTTACAAAGGCATATTTTTACCTGAAGGCCTTTGCTGACATCTTAATGATTTAATTATGTTTATTTTTTTAATCTGCGGAATTCCCCTTTAAGGTTACATTACCCGTGCGTTTTCTGCCAAGCACAGGTCTAGTGAATTACAGCGAGAACTGTAAACATTTATTTTCTCTGTTTGGTGCAGTCCTAGAGGATGCACTGCTTAAAGTGCATGGTCATCTTTTTGAAAGCTTACACAGCAAACACCTTTAATTATGCACCTAAAACCATCCCAGAAGATTCACAGAGACATTGTCCTCGTGAGAGACAATAATGAAATAATACATTTCTAATGACATCCAAGCGTGCCTTTGCACAGAGTAAGAGCTAGTTCATTCATCTCAAGGCATCATTTGTTAAGACTACATTTGTCCCACTTCAGCACAGACTCTCTACCAGGAAGTGTTCCCTTGGTTGGGGCAATAAGAGGACAAAGAGCATCTTTGAGAAGAGAGTTAGCATTGCCTATTTTTTTTGTCTATTTTTTTTTCTTTTACAGTCTATCTTTAAGCCTTATGGTCTTCTTTCCTGGCCAGTTTTCAACAGGCCTGCATTTTCTGACCGTCTCAAAGCCTGTTTGTTCCTTATGGTTGTGTATTCATCTGCAGGAGTGTGTGTGTGTGTGTGTGTGTGTGTGTGTGTGTGTGTGTGAGAGAGAGAGAGAGAGAGAGCGAGCAGAGCAGAGCAGAGAGCGGGAGAGAGAGAGGAGGGGAGAGACCAGACTCTTATCGCCCTGCCCCAGACTCAGATAGCTCGTCATATCCGCGCTGGAAATACTCTGGCCTAACATTAACAGGCCTCGCCCTGAAAGCTCCTCACCTCTCCCTGCTCCTCTCCTCCTCTCGCACACCGTCACCCTGCTAAACCTGCCTATGAATATGCATAATCCTCTTGAGTCTCGCTCTGTCTCTCTTGCTCTCTCTCTATCAACCAATTAATCTGCTGATGTGCTGATAATCAGAATTTATAATTGGGAAGGGAGGAACACAGGACATTTTATTAGCATTTTATCAACATTTTAGTCTAATGCACAGCATCTGCAGAGGCAAAGCTATCTAATTCTATCAGGACTGACAGCTGAGACAAGGTCGTGCATGGCCGGCTCACCTGGCCTCAGCTTTACCTGAACTGTGGTCAGGGTTTACAGGTGCATCAAACACAGTTCTGATCTGTGTCTTGCTATCAATACAGAAAAAAGCAAAATGATTAAAAGTAAGTTGGAATGATTGGTTCCCAATGCCCAAACACATCACATTTGGGTTTGTAAATCTGACAACGGTTACCCAGTTAGGGAGACTTAAAATGGACAGACTGTTAGTAAAAAACAGTTAAAAGCATAGAAGTACAAATAATATAAAAGTTACATAGCAGTCATGTGTAAATGTCCTATAACAGAACGGTGTTTACATCCCATAAAGAGGAAATATCTGTTCTCCTAATGAACCACAACACTCTCCACAACCAGAAGGAAATGTCCTCGATGTAAAAGCCACAGAGGCTGTACAATACGCCACAATTCGTCTTAGCCTTGTTGGGACCTTAAATAAAACTATAAATTGAGGGCAAATTACATTTCATAAAAGGGGATTTGTGTAGTCAGTATCTGGCAACGCACCCTACTGCTGAGGCTGTTCCTCACCAGGTAACCTTAACGCAACCTTAACCTTTCGGGCGTTTACTTTCATAAAAACACTTTTATTAAAGCTCCATACAACCTCAACAAACAGCTGGGCTCTGCAAAATCACATTTTTTACCTGTTTACGATATGTAGTTCTCAGTGGGTTGCCAGAATTCGCAAAAATCATCCTGGAACTGGAAGAAGTATCGACTTTCCCCGATTCTGCTGTCAGTTGTTGTTGTTGGTGCTGGTCGTTCGCTTGTTAGGGCTAGAGTCCGAGAAATGAAGGGCTGGTAAAGTTGTACATCTGATTCTATACAACATAGAGACCCTACAGATGCTGTTACGGAACCTCACTTGTTACTTCGGGACTTATTTTCAGGACAGAAGTGTGTGGAAAAGCCCTGTATGGAGCAGAAATCCTCGGCTCGTCTCTATCGCCCGACCCGTTTGTTTAGCTCCGTTCATTGATCTGTACCGAGCTCCCCACACAATAGCCCCTCCCACTACGGACCAAACCATAGCGCTCTCCGCCATAGGGGTGGACGGAGAACTACAACACACTCACGAACCAACAATACTAGCATTTGTCACATTGTTTTTAACCGCTCTCCTTAAAAAGTAAATTTAAGTGATTATGTACGCCAAAATAATATATACAGTGACATATATTCTTAGAACGTACAGCTCTTCCCTTGAGCTCCCCCTTCTTTCCTCAAGCGTGCATACTTCACATTCCTCTGCTCGGCCATCAACTACTCTGTGGTTTAGAAATCGGTGTGTGTGTGCGTGCGCTGGGGGGGGGGGGGGGGGGGGGGCGTTTCGTCAAAAATTCCCCCAAGTGGTTTAACCCCCTT
>JBBPCZ010000002.1:17266973-17278652 GCA_037974445.1 Brycinus macrolepidotus
CCCCCCCCCCCCCCCCCCCCCCCCCCCCCCCCCCCCCCCCCTCCCCCCCCCCCCCCCCCCCCCCCCCCCCCACCCCAGTCAAAAATTATATAACGTAGTTGAACTACATTTCATATTTATAAAGATTTTTTAACAATTGTAAACAATGGCTAAGTGATATATTTCAGCTTGTCCAGTGAAATCTGAGCGGTTGGTAATCGTCTGCCAAAGCACATCTCCCAAATATGGTTTGTAAAGAGTGATAATTTGATGATGGTCAATCAGTTAGGAAGAGCCAAACTTGAAAAGGATAAAATGTTAAAGTAAAAGTTAAATAACCAAAAAAAAAAGTTAATGAAATGCTGTCATTATCACATCCCATAAATGAACACTTTCCACAACCAAAAGAAGCCACAATCACAATCAGTCTTTACCCGAAATCACCCGTAATTCCTCTAAGGCCTGGCTGGAACCTCAAATGAAAGACTTAGGATAAATCACATTTTACTGAATCGGACATCTGTAGCATACGCTCCGACATACGCAGGAGGTAATGCTGGGTTTAAACAATAACAGTCCCATGCTAAAGCCCACTTGGGGCATGGCTTTTCCAGCTTTCATAAGAATAAAGCACACCATTATCTTCCAAGATATCTTGGTTTGAGAAGAAAACAAAATGCTGATAAGTGAATTAGGACTTAAAGGCCATAAACAGTGCTAAATATGTGAAATCAGTTGCTTGAAGCATTCTTTCACTGTCCAGCAACTTGCATCCCAACAGTATAGAAAACTAACATGACATGTCTTCACTGATCACTTTTACAGACACCATTAAATTAACCACTATTCCTGAAATGCTCTAAAGGAAGCACAGAAAAGAAAGCAAGCATATGGCAATCAAATCACAAGTTGGTTCTTATTACAGTTCTTTCTTAAGACAATATCATGATAATATTGTAAATCATGATAAAAGATTAGGTAATTACTGTTAAATGTTACTTTAAAACATGTATTTGATCTAAAAGAGAGACAGAAATGACTAGCTTGCATTTTTCTACGAAAAGTCAGGCTCTAATCTGCCGGTCACTTCTGTCTCTCTTTTAAATTGAATAATTTTAAAAATAACATTTAATGTTAATTACTTAATGTTTTATCATGATTTACAGTGTTATCATGATACTGTATCAAGGAAAAACGTGTAAAACAACAGATGTACATGCATGTATTTAAGAGCAGTGACCTGATGGCACACTAGTCATTCATTTCTGGAGGCAAGCACGTTGAGAATGAGAGGACAGCACCATGACCGTTGTCATGACTTGTGAAGGTGCCCAGACTATTAAAACACTAAATCAGCTGTACAAACATCAAATAAAGCATGCGATCGTGATGTGACAGTGTAATGGGAGTTTGTGAAACCAGAGCTACTCTGTGTATCTACTCGGTAAATGTGTGAATCTCTGGTGAAACTGCAAATTGTTTGACTAAAATGCAGTGATGATATCCATGATAACAATATTGTGGGTGGGAATTATCATGATATACCCAATATCAATTCATCTTGCTCCTGTTTTTTTCCTGTTCAGTACAAAGTCTCTCTTTCTCACATTCACTCACTATATATACTTCTCTCTCTCTCTCTCTCTCTCTCTCTCTCTCTTTCTTGCTCTAACTGAAACTCTAATGGCTTGTCCTCAAACCTCAACCCGGCATTTCCTGTTATCTACTAAAATATCCCCCGACCTCAGCACTTTCAGTCTGCTGTTCTGAATTCTAATTTGACCTTAAGAGCACACTGCAATGTGAATAATCTCCAACGCTGCCGCTTTGTCCTGTCAGTCAGCTTTGACAACGCTCCACACATTTGATATTTCTTTAAAGCCCTACACAGTAAACCGCTGAGCCTCAGGGCCGATATCCTCCTTGTATGTTTGCGGCAGGGCCTTTGGATAAAATGAGATTACACAACATCTGTGTCTTGAGCCACCGCAAACAGAGCACAATACACACCAGGCAAGAACCACATTAGCTGAGCAACAACAAACTAATCACAGGGACATCCGATTTGCTCTAAATAGAATAACTAATAGCTATTTTGTCTCCTGACAGAGTGCAATAGTGATGCTTCGACGATCAGTCAGTATTGAGGATAAAAATGTTGCTTTACAAGAAAAAAAATGTATATAGTAGGAATGTAAAATTGCATTGAATTTGCAGTGTTATAATCAAGTATAATTACTTATTGTAATATTTGGGATTTTGTGTGGCCAAAAATTAAATTTGTAGGCTATTTTCAAATGAAAAAGTATTATAGTTAAAAGTTATAATTGTGTATTCAGTGTATTTTTCAAACTAATTCGGAATTATTCTCAATTAAAAATCACATCAAATGGCAGTGGAATTGGATGTTTCATGATGCACTGAACCATTCCCTAAAAACTGTTGTAATATATAACATTTTCTTTATTAGAACGATAAAACATAGTAAATGAAGTTCCATTCTTATGTATGAGAGCCAAACGTCTCCCTGAACATTTTTAAAAAAGAAAGCTGAGGAGGGTATAACCCTCACCCTAACCCTAACTGAATAGCTGCGGCAAAACACAGCACACAGTTTGTTTAATGGTTGCCCCACAAATTAAAAATCAGGTTCACTGCCAGTTATGGTAAAGACCTGCAGGGGAACTGTTGTCACATCTATTAATGCTTAAGTCGTTAATGAGTAAAGACATACTGTTATGGCAGTCCGAGACTAGTAAAAAGGTCCTAGTAAATCATGCAACAAATAAGAACATTTGCAACTCATGAATTTAGAGGAAGTCAAGAGTATGAATGCCCGTGTATAAATCTGAGGTTAATTTGGGGTTTTAGACTTAACTGCTGGAGGCTTACCTTAACCTTACTGAGCAATTTGTCACACAGATCTGTTCGAGTACTTCTGTTGTGGTTTAGCAGCGCAGTTTTTACACTGATTGACATGAATGAATGGTCAGATCTGTGGATAACACAGTGCTGCACATTCAGAAGACACATGGGGTCATGTCAGTGACCTACTGCCATCATTCAGGCGTGTGTGAGTGTGTGATGCCAGCAGGTCATCAGCCAGCGAGAGGAGAGAAAAGGTGGAATCAGCAAAGAGACAGAGAGAGAGATAGGGAGAGAGAGAGAGACAGAGAAATGTGTTGTTGTGAGGCCAATTATTTTAACACAAAATGCAGATCTACAGTTAAAAAAAACAGCAGTATTCTAAATATGACAACACCCCAGTATTTCCACAGCACCCCTGTTCTGACAGTAGGGCCATCTGCATAGCACCAAAATACATTCTGTTTTCAAGCTGTCACAATGTTCACAACTTTGCCTAGCACCAAGACCGTCTAGCAGGAGAATGTTACGGAACATATATGTCTGCAGAACAGTTAAAACAGGCTCGGCAAAGCACTCACTCATACTGACTGCTTCAATTGAGCAGTACAGCAGACTGCTGTAGCATGCTGCAGCTGTCCATGCAGAGTGTGCAGAGAAAACCGCATATATATAGAAATATATATATATATATTTCTTCAGATTCCCAGCCATATATTTTAAATACTTTTTTAAATCAAAATACACTGTACACTATATCAGTCTTATGCAGCCAAGAAAACTGTTTCAAACTATTTATCTCAGTATTAATTCTATTTTGTGCAGGAAAAATACAAAGGAAAAAAAAAAAGTAAATCAAAGCACAATGTTTTTGTATTTATTATGTATTAATATTAATATATAGTTAGAAGAATTGATTTGATAAACTAAGTATTCGATGGTAACTGTAAATTTGATTACGTGACTGAAAAAAAAATTAAATGCGTATTTTCAATGAATCTGCTTAGAAGTTACTTACTCACTGCAGGTCATTACAAAGCCTTGTTCAGCATATTCTCCTCAAGGGTGTGTGGTCAGTATTCATTTAGCTTTAGTGTATGTATCAAAAGAGAGGAAACCCCCCACCAGCATCATCTCACGATTAAGCATGTTTGTATGTTTGCAAAATTAATGTTTATGAAGTAAAATGAAATGTCTGTTCTTAGTCATGGTGTGTATACGATTACTCAATTAATCGTCAAAATAATTGCTAAAAAAACACTAACCAGTTATACCCGGCCGAGCACAGTGTTTGTACTGTAACATTGTACCCAGTCATTTTTCCCATTTGTACTCAATTATGTTTCCCATTTCAACAAAAAGAAACATTGCTACATATATCGTACAATTAAAATTTGCTTAAGCATCCTGCCATTATATTTTTACCTTACTGCCCACCCCTACTTTATATATAATTTTCTCAGATACACAAGATTTTTGCATAGAAAAGAGCGTATGAAAAAAGTCCAACACAGCAATGCTGCTAATTTCCATTAAGGGTAAAGAAAGTGTCTTCTCTTCCAAACAGCCAAAGCCTCTGTGATGGCATACTCACCCAAACACACACACACACACACACACACACACACACACACACACACACACACACACACACACACACACACGTACCTGCACAAATAAGCTCTCCCACAATCTGATAAATACCGATTGAATGCTTACTGTCTGCCTTTCTCTCTTTCTCTCTCACTCTCTCTTTCTTTCACCCTCTCTCTCTTTCACCCTCCCTCTCTCTGTCTCTCTCCCTCTTTCACCCTCTCTCTCTCTCTCTCTCTCTCTCACTCCAGTTGCTATGTTGTACCTCTCCTCCTCACGGGGGAACTAGGTGAAAATGAGCTGAGGTCCTCCTGATGAAAGTGGAAGTGGTGTTTGAACTCAGTACATTAGCTAAAGAGAACCTGGTCCACACCCACCGCTCTCCTCTCCCTTCTGTCTGATGGACGACTCCGTTCCCTCCCTTTTCTCTCTCACCACATCTCTCTCTCTCTCTCTCTCTCATCCTCAATTCAATTACAAAAACAATCCAATTTACAATTTACAATTTACTCAGACATGACAAAATGGTACCTCTCTCTCTCTCTCTCCCTCTCTCCCCCTCTCTCTCTCTGCTTCCTCTGGTTATAATGCACGTCTCCTTTTCTGTGACAGTCATAAGACGAAATGCTTGGTTTGTTCTGTGTCAGTAGTGAGAGTGTTTTCAAAATCCCCACGCGTGTGTTTACCTTCCTGTGTGTGTTGCTTGGCAGCAGCCGAGGGCCCGGTCTCTTCAGAGGCGGCCATGCGCTCATCGTCAACCCCAACAGCCACGGCACCGAGTGTGTGTCGTTGTGCATAAACACCCGAGCGCGCACACACACACACACACACACACACACACACACACACAAGCTACAACAGTTCAGGTTGTTTACGTGCAGGAGGGAGCACGTCCTACTGCCAAACAGGAAGACAGACACATACAGAGTGTGTGTGTGTGTGTGTGTGTGTGTGTGTGTATGTGTGTGTATGTAGGAGAGAGTGAAAAAGAGACAAGGCTGGGGGAGGGGCCAGAGTTCCGAGTATGATTAGAAGTACAACAGCAAATGTGGGAAATGCCCATGACATTAGTTTTACACACACTACGTAATAAATTAATGCTCTTTGGCTTAAATTCCAAGGGCCTGTATCTGAGCCCACACTACTCCTTTTCATAACTACATTAAACATATTATTTCTCTTGTCATTACTGAACAATTTATAGTAGTTACTGAATGACAAACCTTAATCTAGATATGTATTATAACTATCATTTTTAAAATATAATACACTTGCATTTCATCTAAAGATAATAAAGATGATGCATACAGGTTATTTTGTTATATAAGTTCTAGCCTAAATGATGTATCAAATCAAATGACGAAGTACTATAGAGATATGACACATGTATATACACACTATACATATAAAGGTGACCCAAGCTTACGTAAACACTGTCATAAAAAAAGGGCACTGTCCAGATATTTTTTAGCTCCCCAATGTACAAGCAATGTATTTGTACATTGTGTCTCCATTCATGCTCTCTAAGGAAAAGGGTATATTAGTACCTTTTCATAACTTAAACTTCTGTAAGGATAATGCATGCATACCAGTGTTTCCCCTATTTTTGAATAGGTTGGGCAGCTCACATGCCATCTGGCTTGAATGAGAAAGTTTTTATGTGATATGTGCTCATTTTTGACTAAGAGAAAATTCTTAATTATTTTCAAACATAAAAAAGAACGACTAAAATTAAAGTGGCATGGATCCAGGCATTGATATATATATGACATAGATGAAGATGACGCATACATGCACAAACTATTTTAAACTACTGAAAAGATAACATATGCACAAACTATTTTATACTACTGAAATGGTGACGTATGCACAAACTATTTTACACTACTGAAAAGATGACGTATGCAGAAACTATTTTACACTACTGAAAAGATGACGTATGCACAAACTATATTATACTTCTGAAAAGATGACACATGCATACACATACACTGCTATTTAAAGGGCATTGTCCCGGTATATTTTAGTTCCCCAAGGTACAAACAATGCACATGTACCATCAAAGGCACAGCAAGGTCCAATTCTGTACCTTAAATGGGTTTTATAGGTCCACTACATTCACCTTCCCACAGGAAAGGGGCATATAGTCCTTATACAACTTTTTCATTCGAAAAATAAAATAAAAAAGCCTTGAGCCAGACAGGGTGTATAGAGTCAGTGCAGTTTAAAATATATATGACTGTGATGTAATATAGTACAATGATGTTCCGTAACTAAAGGTATTTAAAACATACCCTTTCTACATATATACTATAACAGAGATATTAATTGAATTATTATAGGTTTAAAGGTTTATGAGATTGTAGGCAACAATTACTCCCTTGTTTCTGTTTATTTATTATTTTTGTCCTGAACTATATGGCATGAAGAAGATAGCCATTTGTCTACCTCACCGCTGGTTCTCCAAAGCCAGACAGCAGACAGGCACATGATGAGGGATAATGAGAGAGGCAGCTGAGCTGAGTTTAGCTCGTTACACTGAGGGGAGACAGCCTGTTGAACCCCCGCACCGCGCACACACACACACACACACACACACACACCATTGCATGTGACCCCTTTAACACAGCAGCTTCCTTCACCAGGACTCCATACACATCTACAACACAGTGCCAAAATAAGGTACAATACCTCAAGTTCATTTCTAATCAACTAACAAAAGATTAGGGTTTGGTACATAGAACAGTCAGTGTCTATTCTTGTGCATATTGAAGCATTATTTGTTTTTATTAAATCATAATTTTAAAAAGTTCAATTCAAAGATTTCAGATGTGTTTTGACCAGCCAAAATCAATCAATAACCTGCCAGAGCATGTGCATAATGTTTCAATATATTTCAGTACGCCTGTTTACAGCTTTAAATGAAATCAAAGTATTAAAATACATGCTGGAAAAGTCCCATTTCATAGTATTAAACCTGAAAATCAATGCATTAATAACACAGGCATGGTGCCGTTATTAAATAAAAATGAACCTGTATATTGCTTGAGGCAAAGCGAATGACACTGACATGTCAGTTCCATTATTTTCTGCACTCCCTGCTCTGGCCATTCCGTCACTGGCTCCATTTCTGTTTGAGAGCTTATCATTCTTCATTTGAGCATGAATAAAATATTCATCTTGTACAAAGAGCAATAAAGCAGTAAACACTTGAAAATCCCAGTCACATTCACCATCTGCAATGCAATTCCTTTAGCAATCGAACGCTGGCCACTGGTCACAAGCAACTCAGCAATTACACAACTCTCCTTTATTTCATCACGTATTAATTTAATGACATGTTTACACAGATCAACAAAGGCAGGGCTATTACAGGCTGACCTGTCTGTGTGCATCTCATTGACAGTGTCACTGCACTGATAGGCTGTTGGAGTGTTTTCCCTGCGCTGGTGAAAGAAGCTCTTGGCAGAGTAGAGCAGCAGTGCTGCAGGCACCATTGAGTGTGGGACCCTCGTTTTGCTCTTGTTAAAAAAGTTCCCAGAATGAGAATCATATGAACACAATGGGCGCTCTTTCAGCCCACAGCACAGATAATGAGCGCGACCACGCCGTGCTTTAATTGTGTACATTCTGCTGCCAGGCAACTCTTCAAACTTTATTGTAAACATTGTATAGGCCTTTTTCAGGCTCAGCCTAATGCCTTTGTGAGCGCGCTTGGCGTGTAACTTCCAATGGCAGCTAATGTGCTCAAGCCTGGCTCCTCAAAGGCCTGTGCTGACATAGCCAGCCCACCAACGAACTAGATATTTTCCTTGGATAGCATGAGATGGCTCCAAACTGTAAATTAAATGCAGGAGTTTTGCTGGTTTTCCTGCTCCACAGCGGGGCATTTGGACACAGTTCATCAGGATGGCAATGTTTAGACCTCAGAACAGCAGTAACACAGCTGTTCAATAAGTAGAACAACATTCATTTTTGCCCATATTAAGAAACTGGTGGTGTTCAGTATATGGGTTTGCTCTTTCCTTTAACGTAGTAATTTGTTATGTATATAAATGCTTGGCATTTAATTATATTACTGTTGCACTAAGGGTCCCTAACCCCCATCCCACTCCCACATCAGTGTATTGATACTGTAATGGAACATTTCATTTAGCGTTCTGCGATCCGGAATACATTTGTGAGTGTCAGTATTTAATTTAGCAACTTTTTTTGCTTAAAGATTTTTGGAGATTTAGTAGAAGTTTTTGTGTGATGTTTGTTAGAAGAATCCTGCTCCGTAAGCAGACAAGGGAAAAATAAGACGAGCCGCTACATTTAGTGACAAATTTCCCCTCTTAAGATTTCAAAAGATTTTTTTAAATACTTCTGTACATTAAAGTATGAAGGAGATCCGCTGTTATCCCGATGAAGTTAAACTTGACTCGATCTACACTCCAGTTTCTCAAAGAAAACACTTAAATTTTACACTGTCATGTCTAAATACAATTTCCTCCACTGTGATTTGTGGCAACACTCTCAGGTTTTCTCACTGTGCTAATTAGGGCTATGCACTCACCAATAGGCCATTGGGTTATTCTGTACATACACAGCAAAATACCCAACGTTTCACACCTACACGTACATTTTTTAGTTGCTAAATTAAGACTTACAGAGGTTGTTTATACCTATGTGCTCTCAGTGGTGATCACGTTCGGGTGTGGTCAGGTGTGAACACACCTAGGACACATTGTGCATTGTAATCAGATTATGATCCAATCAAACCACATTCAGAGAGCTGGTCAGAGACAGACTTGACTACATTCAGTACAAACGTAAATGATAGGCATTTTCTCAAAAAAAATAAAAAAGTTGAACTGAGTGCATGCCTAATTAAGTCTACGGGACAAAAAGTGTCATGATTCCTGTCTGCATGAGTAGGCGTGCCACCTTGTGTCATTCACTTCACCCCACCCCTGTTTCCTGGTGAAACCTGTGGAGCAAGTCTCAGCAGCTGGTTCAACAGAGTTGGTTTTTTTTTAATTACGTCGATCAGGAAAAAGAGATTAGAATGTGTTCTAATGTCTGCACAAAGGAGAAATTAATTGTCCCCTCCTTCTCACCAAAAACATGTGATATATCCAAAGAAATATTTTACATGACAGCTCTCCCTTTATGCATTCTCTCTGGTTTTCTATATCCGCATATAATCATGTAAGCAGAAACGCGTCAATTATGCAATTGGAATTACAGAAATGCGTCTACTGAGTGCTGACTAGCATGTGAAAAGATAAAAAAGAAACAAGCAAGGCTGGAGTTATCCTGAAACCACGCAGGTGAAAGAGTACAACAGGTGACAGGTAGTAACAGGAGAGAAACCAGTTTACCAGAATGACATAAGTTTTGATGCACTTTTTATGCTGGAGTGTCCATGCACATACAGTCAATAACGTCAAACATTTAATTTTACGTTATATATATGAAATCTATAACTACAAAAAGCATGCAATAGTGAGATCCTGATGTCGTGGGTTTCCTCTCTTTCAGTGATGAACACAAAAGCCGTTTGGGCGCTAACAGCGCACCCTTGGGGAAAATGCAAAACACGGACATGTGGATAACACGCTTAATTTTCAAATGACTTAGCAGATTCATTGAATTGATTAGAATTGATTATATATTGTAATTGACTATAGTCTATCAATTATGATGAACCTAATCCAGATATGATCAGTACTTCAAAGACATGTCAATGCAAGGTGTAAACAACCTCAAAATGTTCTTTTGAGTCCATCCAAACAAAAAAAAAAGAACATTAAAAGAGGTTTTTGATGAAAACGTGTTTATAAGAAACTGCTATCAATCTTTAGCCAAATCCCACTTGGGAGCATTAAATCAGTGGTTCTATATTTGGCTATTCCTATATATTTGGATCCTCATGTACATGTACAGAGCTGCCAGAGCTCAGTCTCAATGCTAATAGTGCCTTAAGTGTTTGTGAAGGTTTTTAACGGTGCAGCTCCTCCCTGTTACCATGTACTGTCAATACGTTGTGTCTCACAAACATTCAGCTCAAGATCAAAGCTCACAGACTTGACAGAGATCAGAAAAAAAAATCTGCTACTCATTCCTCGCCTCCTCGTCTGCCCTTATCTTACGAAAGCATCTGAACATGTCCCATAACAGTCATTTATGAGGGCCCTCACCCAAAATAGCACACAAAAATAGCAATTGAACTAAAGAGACTCTGGAGCAAGCTAAACAGCAGTCTAATTATCAAAAGACAACTGCTTTTTTGCTCAGATATGAGAGGGAGCAAAGACCGGACTAAAATAGCAATAATTTATTCATGTCACTCGATTGCAGTAGTTTGCAGTAGTTTATGGACTGGGTCGTCTTTGTATAGTCAAGAGCAGAGCGCTGTTTGGAGTTATACGTTCCATTTGTACATATGGTCTGCTGCACGTAAAGTTAACATGCTGTAAAACATCCTTCTTCCTCAACACGAACCAGCTCTTCTATCTGCAGTCCTGCACGCGTCGTCCCATACCGAGCTACAAGAGGCCCTGTAAGTCAGGCAAAATGCTTGTGGCCTCCTATATGTGAGAGAAAACCATTGAATTTTCTATTTATGGTCAATAGTCCTCTGCCCAAAGCTTAATCATACATTTATGGTTTATTAAAGCATAATGAATCAAACCCAGATGAGCTGAATAACAGCGTAATGGCCCACTCTTTGGCCCAATTAATAATTTAAAGAGGATGATGAGCCATGTGAGCAATGAGACATGTGAGCGCACTGTAAAGAGTCTCTAATGACTAGACTAATTTTTTTTTGGGCATGAATTTGGATCTCTAGAATTCAAAATGCTAGGAGAACACAGCACCACACATGCTCTCGTTCTGAAGATCAGTGGCAGGCAGACAGGCTCGGCTGAGATGACACTGCATCAGATGAAAGTGGGTCTAAAATATGTATCAGACAACGGATCAGCTCCACCCAAGAAATGCCCCAGTATTGATCTCGTCCGGGGCCGTCTGTGTGCTCTGGACCACATTATTGCCTTTCCCTTCAGAAGATACATCCACAGTCTGTGTGTGCTTGAAGTTTTCTTCTGTGCATGAATCATCTGAGACATTCATCTCGTCTGAAAGTTTCGCAACCAACCTGTTTATTCCAGCAATAATAAATCAGACCCAACACATCTGACCAGATGTTCACTCAGTCATGAATGACATTTAACTTCATTATTCTGAGACATA
>JBBPCZ010000002.1:17299578-17316623 GCA_037974445.1 Brycinus macrolepidotus
TATATAGTTTTTTTAAATACATATTTTGAAAACATCACCTACTTTTTACATTGTGTCAAAACAGAGCAGTTGAAAAGAAAAAAGGAATAGAAACAATTTTTCTCCTGTGCTTGTACTTATATTTTTAGACAGTGACAAATACAGTGATGTTGGTTAGAAGGATACAGAATTAGTTCCTGACTTCTTGGTGCACTCCAGCTGTTATATGGACTTATTCAATTCTATCAGCAGCCCCTGATTTAAGTTAATAAAGAACTGATTCTCTAAAATAGGTATTGCCTCATGACTGTAAATACCAGAGTTCATGAAGGAGAGGTTCAGAAAAGGTTAAGGTACACACACACACACATAAAACCACAATGTATCGTTTAGTTGCATTTATTCTAACGTTAGTGTCTCTGTACGGCTGCTGACAATGAGAAAAAACTGGATCTTAAAAAAAAAAGGTAACTGGGCTATCACAAGATTTGAGTTAATGAACTTCTAATGTTAACAGAACATAAATAAGTGTCTGACATTCTGACAACTTGGTTGAGGAGTCAGTTAAGTCAAAAAGTTAAGGCAACCTGAGGATACCGTTTTAATTAAAGACCTCACCTTTTTTAGGGTGCAGATTAATAACTTTACATATTGAAACATTTTTTGTCATTTAATCCCAAATATCAGTTCAGTGCCTAAGATGTATTAACATCTGTGAGCCAAAAAACATTCTTCCTCCAAATCTAGACTAGTGATTGGTGTAGTACATATGCAGAGATAGCCAAGTTATTCAGCAAGAACAGTAAACAACAACAAAACCTTTTTGTACATTATCTTATTTAAATGTGTTATTGTGTATATAATGTATAAAATACATACTTAATTGGTTGCCAAAAAAGAAGCAAACGTTGCCATCTAGTAATCTTGATTTGATTTGGGTTTATATAATTCATATGTTGTAAATTTAGTAGGTGTAAAGACTACTACAACAAAGTGGCTTTCATAACAACACCACGTTTTTGTTTAGTGGTCTTTTTTCAGTTTGTGTGGTGGGTTTGCAAATGCAATGTGTTTGGGGTTTTACGTTTAAGTTTGGACTCTGTTAAACATTTTGAGAAGGTGAATTCTGTTAAATAAAATGTGTTCACACACTGAGAAAAATGTAATTAATCGTTTATCATTATTGCCCATAGAATTCTGATGTCTTTCACTGCTAGGCAAAAGCATATTTGTACTGTAACATGGCATTCCAGCATTTCACCTGAACAGGAGTGTAAACTGTTTTTTTTTTCAGCTTATATAACTGACTTAATTTTAGCTTTGTAATTAATGCCTAGAGTGAATTAGATGAAGTTTGAGTTTAAAACTGTTGTTTTTCTTCCAGGGGAAGTGAAATGTTGCGAGGCCACACACCGAAAACAGGAAATAGAAAGGTTGTCACCTAGCAATCAGTGGCCTGGCAACCCCACTACTTCCCACAGGACTAACCATGTTCTGGTAGGTACATCCCCTTACTGATTGTCGACCTGCGATCTTTATCAGCCTTGAAATCTGAAAACACAAACGTTGCATTCATATAATGTGAGATTCGTTTTGAGCAGCTTTTACTGCTGGTCTGAGAATTTCACGCCTTTGCATATGTGTACTTTTGTCATGTTACTATAAGCGAGAATTCTGTATTTGACAGGAGCACTCAGAATCCTTGCTTTATGGGTTTGTTTAAAGATAGAAATCATTTTTTTTTGTCTGGGAGGCAATGCATTTCCCCACACAGAACATGCAAAATGTTATCTGTTGTCCTGTTGATTAAAGTGTTGAAAATATAGCCTAATTTTCGTGAATGGACTGTGCTTACCAAAACATATGCCCCCGCCCCCACCTTCTTTATTTTGATATTATTAGTAGAATACAGGCAGAAGATCTGATGGTTGTGCCTGAGCTGCTTTCCCACTTATCCACAGTTCAGTCGAGGGTTAAATTGTGAGAAATGTGTGAAAAAGATGTAGTTCTTTTTCTTCACAGTTTGATATCATTTCTCAGCGCTATCTGTCCATAGTGAGAAATTTTCTCTAATTGAATCCACCGTGATAATTCTTTTCAATTGTTTAACACTTGTCAATATTTTAAACAACAGGGGGCGCTAGAGCATAATGTTATTACAAGCGCTTCCATTATATTGAACTGTAGCATCAGAGAATTCTTTTTTCTCCCTTTCAAGAAAGTTCCTTGCTGTAAAATTTAGGTTATTACAGTGAAATGCATTTATAGATTACATTGCAGCCTACACAATATGATTTGAATGATTAATACAATAATAGGGGTTATAAATCACTGTAGATCTCTTTAGTAATGTCATTGTTCATTAAATGAGTTAATTGTCTTTTAGAACCCTACATTTATTCGTAATATGTTTTATCTCTCTGTTTTTTTCATATAATGTCTGAAGAAAGAACCCATGGAGTGTGCTACGACGCTTCCTCGTACGTTGCCAGGAGTTGGTGGCATGAAGAGGTATGTGGTTCAGACTTCTTGTGTATAAGTTGCCAGAGCTTATATTCGTAAAGCACCCTAATTTAGATTATGTTTTTATGTTGATTTGTTTTTTTGTTTTTTTTTGAGGCAAAATCGTTTAAATTAAAGAAAAGAAAATCAATGCCTGCCAGACTTCAAAAAGCCTGGTTGTTTCATCTTAACTGGTATATAAAGTATTCAAAGTGGGACTCACTTCCTGTGCTGTCTTACAACACAAGAAAACTCACCTCTGACACAGAAACTGCTCCAGCCATAAGAAACTTTATGCACATGGCCTTGCTGGTATTCATAACACTACTGAAGACCTTTTCCGAAAACAGTCACAGCACAATGAATCATTGTATGATGATAATGCCAGTAACAATGTTAAATGTCTGTATGCATGTCAGGATGATCATTATGCTGCCGTGGCTTTGTTATACCACTGAAAGTCTCCAGATCTGAAACTTATTTTGAGATACTAATGTTTGAAAAAGATGCTTTATTTTGCATGTTTTACAGAAATCATTGTGCCTGTGCCGTTTTAGACACACTTAATGGCTGGATCTTTACAAAATTGTTGTCTGTTGCTAGCTGTCTAACCTGAATTTGCACAAGTTAAATTCCATGGACCGCCCTGATATGCATTAGCAATTCTTAGCAATATAAATATAACACATTATTATAGAACTGTGCTGTATTTGGTTATATCTTGATATTTTCTCAGAAAAAAGGTACCAGACTATCATGTAGTGTTCGCTGTTTTGTGATGAGAGTTCTGGCTCTGTTTGCGAGCCACTTCACGAAAACACACAGTGGAAGTGCTTACTCAACACTTGTCTCTTTTTTTGGTTCTTAGCGAGGATGTTCTAGATGCTCTTCAGGAAATCCAAGGGACTTTCCAGAGGATTCAAACTCTCACAAGGCGACAGAAAGATCACCTGAAAAGAATACACAAAGGAAATGATACTGCCAATGGTAATGTTGTTTATAGTTTTTACTTTTGAATTTTCTAATTTACAATTTTAGGACAAATGTCTTCATTAAATTATAGTTGTTGTGCTTTAACTGGGCTTGTTTTTTTGTATTTTTTTGCTCTAATTAAATTAGGAAGAATAGGGAGCTGTGGAGTTAACAATTACTTTGGAAATGTCATAACAAGATATTAGTTATTGTGTATTATCCTGTGCACAATTAAAGATAGAACCACCTGGAGCAGAGGCACGCAGTTCCAGTGTTACTGCTGCTGCATCCCCTGCCCTTCGCACTGGTTTAAAATAGAATGAACAGATGAACACGTTCAATTATCATTGCACAGTTATGCAATTAGAGGCCTTTTGTGTGATGAAGAGCAACAATATGTCCATATAATGTTATTTTAACTGTGGAATGTTGGTGAAGGACTGGCAGAAAGGACAATGTGCTTTCACACACAAGCCAGACGTTTTATCCTAGTTAAACCAGCCGTGATCCACAGCTAGAAATTGTGTTCCCCAGATGTAGGTAAGAATAGTTATAAAAAGAGTAAATTGTAAAGTAATGGTGACATTGTCAGCCAGTTTATCTATTATACTGAACAAACAATGATACTTACGACATATAACGTCACATAAGGTTATGTGTGTGTGTGCGTGTGTGTGTGTGTATATATATATATATATATATATACACACACACACATACAGTTTTTTTCATTTCAAGTGATTTTCATGTTTTTAGCAAAAAATGCATGATAATTACCAACATTAAAAGACTTGCAAAAATGTTTTTAAGTTTTACCAACCTGACATGTATTCTGTCATGTGATATTAGTGTGTGACATGACTGTCAGCCTTTCAAAATTAGCCGTTATCACATCGCCATTTTCTTTTTCTGAACAGGCAAATTATTGGTGTTATGAATTATCGGTGTGTTAAATTATTGTTCATTTAGTAACAGTATGTCAAGGTTATGTCTGAGTATGTTTTGGCTTTGTCAACCATAGCTGCAGCAGTTGTGGGGAAGCGATTCTCAGGGCTTTGTTTGGTGTTAAAAATGCCAGAGATGCTCTTGAATATTCAGCGTTGCGTGGCGCATACATCACTGGTGTGATTTCTTAACATTTGCATAATGATTTTTTTTTTTACATCTGTATGAAGCCACAAGGCTACAAGAAGAAAACACAGAGGATGGAAGATGCCTTTATGCTTGGAGCAGCTTAGTCCTACCAAAGACTTTAAAAATGCTTTACTATAAACTTTGTATGTATTAAATAAATAAATAAATAAATAAATATACAACATATATGTATATATATGTACACGCTCTAAATATATGTGATCTTGGCACTCGTGCTGTAGCATGGGTACTGTTATTTTTCTCCCGCGCATGGTGCCAAATCAGAGAGCCTTAAAATATTACCATTCAGTGTGATCATGTATAAATGAGAATTTACATCTGTATTTCTAGGCAAAAGAAACTTCTGATCGAAGAGCAATGACAGGTTGTACCAGGGTAAACAATGTTATGTATTTCTGTGTATGTTCCTCCAGAGCAACAGTTCTCCATGCCCATTCAGTGCACTGACGACACATCCGAACAGGCTGAGGTGCCTTTTTCCTCCTCCTCAAGGTCAGAAGTCAATGACCGCTTGACCTCTAGCTCCCTGGCGTCACGCGGTGTAAACCCCGAGGATGGTGACTTTATGGACGGTGTAAAATTCCCGCCTTCCACAGATAGTGAATATGAGTTTCTGCACAGTGCACCAGAAAGGAACATGGCCCTGTCCTTGCAGAGAAAGGACCTGGTGGAGCCCATTTCCACAGTGATGGAGGAGCCGTTCTCACCATATCCAGTCTCTTCTTCTCCATTACATCTGCCGCTGGCTTCAGCATCGCATGAAGCCGTCCGGGGACCGCAACAGGTGAGAACCACTCATAAGCCTGTATGAATAGTTGTATGGGCAACCCATGGAATAGCTTGCTTGTCAGCAAGCAACAGTCATGGCAAGGTTAAAATAAAAAACATCTTTCTCACCATTCTGTTCAATAGACAATATTTCCACCTAAGACAGTATTCAGTGTATTTCAGCTTTGTAATTTTACCGCCAGTACAAACCAATTAGCCACAACATTAAAACCACTTGCCTAATGTTAAGTAGGTTCTGAACCGTCAAGGCATGGATTCCATAAGACCTCTGAACATGTGCTGTGTTTTTTGGTTACAAGGATGTTAGTAGCAGACACTTTAAGCCCTGTAAGTTGTAAGGTGGGACCTTCATAAATTGGGACTAGTTTGTCCAGCATGTTTGGCAGATGCTTGATCGGACTGAGATCTGAGAACTATTTGTCTCCGGAAATACTGTTGCCATGTAAGAGTGTACTTGGTCTGCAACAATGTTAAGGTAGGTGGTACATATCAAAATGATATCCACCTGAATGCCAGGAACCAAGGTTTCAGAATATTGCCCAGAGCATCACACCTCCTCCACTGGCTGGCCATCTTACTGTAGTTGTGTTATCCTTGTGTCATCTTTTCCCCACATAAGTGACCAGATGCTCCCAGCTGTCCCAGCTATGCTTTAAAAAATAAACTTGATTTATCAGACCAGGCCACCTTCTTTCATTGCTCCATGGTCCAGTTCTGATGTTTATATGCCCATTGTAGTTACTTTTGGTGTTGGACAGGGATCAGCATGAGCACTCTTATAGGTCTGCAACTACACACGATGTGTTCTGACACCTTTCTATCAAGCCAACAAGTTTTTAAGCAGTTTGTGCTACAGTAGCTCTTCTGTGGGATCATACCAGACAGGCTAGCCTTCGCTTCCCACGTACATCGGTGGACCTTGGGCACCAGTGCCCCTGTTGAAGGTTCACCAGTCATCCTTCTTTGGAGCACTTATGGTAGGTATTAACCGCTGCATACTGGGAACACCCCACAACAATTGCTGACGTTCAGCCTCAGTCTAGCCATCACAATTTGGCGCTTTTCAAATGCACTTAGATCCCTATGTTTGCCGATTTTTCCTGCTTCCAACACATCAACTTTAGGAACTGACTATTTTGTTGCTTAGTATATCCAGCCCCCTTTCACAGGCACAATGTAACAAGATAATCAATGTTATCTGCGTCACCTGTCAGTTGTTTTAATGTTGTGGCTGATCGGTGTAAATTACACAAAAGGCTGAAACATCCTTACTTACAGTTGGTTTAAAATTCAATACAAGTGAACTGAGAGGTATCATATTGATTGATTGATTTTTAGTCATTAAATATGCTTACCATAAAAAAAGAAATTTCTGGTCAGATACAATGTTTTTTGACATTGGTAGCAACAACTGATTAGCAGCTACTTCACTGTGTAATCAATATAGACTTATACGTTTGCTGCAAGCCACACTGTGCGACATGCATCAAATAAACTTGGGTACAACATCAAGTCTGATGTATGAAGACTGTGTGATGATAACACTTACCGAACTGTAGGCTACAAAGGTCATAGCAGCACTCACATTGTGAGATAATCCTAAATTTCTGACATAATTTTATCCCAGGACATCTTTGGTTGCAAGACCATGACAACAGCCATCTTTGAACTTCTCTTACAGTCTGACAGAAGACTGCTGTTTTGAAGCCACAATGAAGATATTTCAATGTTTCTTTCGTGTTGGTCACCTTTTGTCTGGGACAGCTCAGAATGAAACAGTGTATATTCACCATTAAGCCTGAAACATACTTCATATAAATACTGGAATGCAAATGCTTTCAAATGTACAAACTTGATTTCCTGTGTCATTGCATTCTAAAATTGATCACAGTACACTTCATGATGCGGTACAAGCACAAGCTGTATTCTTTTTCTAAACATATTGGCATTTCAGATATCATCACAAAACTGCAGCTTAACTTGAAATGCTCTTATAATGAAGACTTCCGGCCTCTACCTCCTACTGCCTTACCTCCACCCCCACTCACAAGCTGCATGCTGAGCATTGCAGCATGGGGTGCAATAGCCTAAGGGTGGAAATGGCCAGGTTTTATTTGCACAACCCTAGGAACCCTAGTTTTTTTTTCAAACTGATCTAAAACCCCTGTTTATGGTGGATTTCTAAATTGAAATATACCTTAAAATGAACTTTCCATTCATAGGTTTTATAATAGACCTACAAATATTTTAATCTAGTGCATTTCCTGCTTTAAAAAAATAATAGCAATTTTAAAGAGCTGAAAGCTTGACTGTTGTACTTCACTTGTCTTACATCATAGGCCTTCGACCATTTTTGTTAAAGCTGAAAGAACAAAAATGCAAATTGTGCATGTTGCCAACAACAGTGTTTTTGAATGATTGCTGCAAATTAATGCAGGTCTCTGTCCAGCCTAGGCATTTTCATTACAGATAATCATTGTTAATGCTTTAAATAAACACCAGGGCTATTATTTATCAACCGTGTGTTCACACAGTTTTGTGTGTAAACTGCACATATACACATTTCTACAGACAGAACATGATTTATGTTTTTTGTCTTGCATGTGAGAATGTGCATATATTTAGAACTACTCCAGATCATATAAAATCATATAAAAGATGCATCTAAAGATGTGATGACTCATCTTGCCCAGCTTGAAATGTTGGTACACTTTAAAAAGGACTGCCTTAAAAATGGGAGTGAACTGGACATCTGATAGTTAGCTGATAGAACAAAAATATGTTTAACATTTCGTTTACTTATTACACTGCACATGTGGGTTACCCTGAGAGAGTATTAGGCATTTTAGTTTTCAGTTCACAATTGTTTTATTTCACAAATTCAGTGTTTACAAGTAAATGTTTTAGAAATGAAATATCTGTAGAAATGAAATTATAAGTGAAACAACTATACATGGTTTACAATAATAATTTCGACTCACAGAACAGGGTGCCGGCCTATTCCCACTCCTGGCTACAGCGACAGCAAGACCTGATCAAGCTGTTTTGTAGGGCTGGTCTGAATAGCATCTCTTAGGCTTTAAATATCTGAGTATCTGAATAATCGTTCTCATGTGCACAGATGAGTCTTTCTGAATTTTTGTGGACCTAGGTAGTAATGATCATGAAGAAGTAAGTTAAGATATAAATATCCTAAAATCTTTGTTTAGCAACATATTTGATTAGATTTGCTGCTTTACCATACAGTGTAGGTTTAGCTGCTTTACCAAAGGAAGAGTCAAATGAAGTTTCTGTTCCATATCAGTGCTCCAGGTTCACTACCACCATCTACTATTATTTTTCCATTCCTCCTTAAATGGTGCAGGTGATTGCAGTAACGGTAGCCGAGTCTCTTGACGGGTAATTCTTTTTTTAATGATAAAATGTTTTATTTAAAATAGTGATAAATAAGATTTTACCTCTCAAAATGTCAGGAAGAGTGTTAGATAATAATGGAAACTAATTCTATGGATATAACATACAAATACTCCAGTATTCTAATTATTTGGGCCAGCCTTATTTTGTTAAACTAGCTTCCTATTGTCTACTGTAATGGCAGACCAGCAGCTGGTCTTGCAGAACCAGTTCTCTCATACAGGCATTATCATCTTTTTGTTACGATAAATTATACAAAGTAGCAAAGACTTTTCCACTGTTATTGTGAATGTTGCAATAACAGTAGATCCCAGGTACAGATGCTCAGATTTGTCCTCTCTCGCCCCCTTGAGTAGTGAATTTTTTAACTGCCACAGAAATGTAAGAACACACGTCGTACAGAAGGACCGTGTGTTTGCACGTTGTGCGTTGGCCAGGCGTTGTCATTTGCATTCACATACTTGCATTGAATATGTTTCCGACTTTATTGTTATAGCAGAGCGTGTGTGGGTATGTGTATACTCTTATTGGCATAGCAGTGGTGTTCCTGCCTGGCTGAGTAATCAAACCTCTAATCTTCCATATGTGGTGCAGTAGTGTTTTCAACTGTGCTATCTGTTTGTCTGAGTTAAAAAGAATGCCAGTGGCCAGCACTGCGAATTACACGTGCATCAACATTTGTGTAAGCTAAACATAAGGTGTAAATGTCTGTTGTAATGATCATCTTCAACTCCTGTTTTGATCAGCCTGTAGAAATGAAATTTAGTCCAAGAACATTGTAAACGATGCAATGGACGAAACGACAGCTAAATGCGCTTTCATATTCACAGTCAGTCAACAGTTTTGTTGGAATGAGATTCCAGTATGCCAGGGCAGATGTTTTTTTCTTTTCAGCAGCATTACTTAGTATTTATATAGTATTCCTGTTTTACATGCTGACTAAAAGATCTTGGTAACACAGTCATTCTTCTACTTTGTATTTTTGCCATGATAAATTTACTGAAATCCCATCTCAAATTGTTTTTCAGTTTCTGTATGTGTGAGGATTCTACACTCCTATCTGAGATCTGAAAATCCATTCCTGGGTTTGCTCTGTTTACACACACGGCAGCGGTCTGCCTGTGCGTGACTGTGGCAGGCTAAATAGGGAAAACGGTATTTTTATTCTTAACGTAAGTTTAATGTTCAGATTTTATTAGGCCTTTTCAGTCTGAGGCGATTTTGATGGATGAAAAGAGCAGATGTGATTTTTTTTATGCTCCAGATCTGTGATGGGCTTATATTAAAAGCATGATGATGATGGTGATGATGAAGAGGAAGAAATAATGGATCATTGAGTCACAGCTGAAACTCTGCACCACAACTGTGTGTGTGTGTTTGTCTTTGTCTGTGTGTGTGTGTGTGTGTGTGTGTGTGTGTGGAGCTATACTCATTACTTCATCTTGGAGCTCTGAGCATTAAAAGGAGCAAACAAATCTCTCTGGTGTCAGAGAAAAGACAGCATTAGTGTGTTAATGTGTACGTCTTTTAATAAAGCTTTTTTAGACATATCATATAAACCCGTTCTGGATTATACTGAATGTTACTGTACCAGTGATTTTAAAAACATGAACATATCAATATTTATCAGCTATTACTGATATTTTTGTCCTGATTTATGCATTTTTTATAATTTGATTCAAAGGAGGTCACAGTTATTTGCCACTGTAACTATAGTTGGCCCAGAAGTTACACTGGCTGTTCACATAGCAGTTAGAGAATTGAGAGTTGTTTTTGCTCTTATTTTTACCCTCTTAAGAGAACATGTTCATTTTGCTTGACTCTGCACATGATTCTACTACTGAAATGTTTGTTAATTGTTACTTTGTAAAATGTTTGCCAGGTATCGTAGGCTAACTCCAAAGCAATAATGCTTGGTGCTCTTACCATGCAGTCTAGCAGCTCGAGAACAAGGTATTTAGATACATTTTGCTTGACTCTGCACATGATTCTAGGTCACTGAAGACATTTGTGTGAATGTGTGTGTGTGACCAGAAAACATCTTAGAGTCTGCATAGCAGTCTTACAATTTAGTTTTGGTCTTTAAATTTGTGTCTGTTGAGCATCAGTTAATCAGATCTGATGTCTTGAGCTGTTAGACTGCTAGCATAAATGGTGAACTAGTATCTAACAATGCAACATTCCCCAAAACATGTTTCTGTCTTCATGCCCTCAGATTAGTTTTCATTCCCAAAACTTTTGTCAGTAGAGTATTTGTGTACCAGAATTTAAGCCAGAACCTACCCTGTGGTTTGTTTTATTAGCCTGCTATTTTTGCGCTTATTGCTAATGAGGACAGGTCAAATCCATGCCTTAAAGTGTAGCTTGAAGTGTAATGAGAAGATTTTAAATTGTATAGCCGTTAAAGCGTGTATGCTAGCAGTGTCCATTTCTATAAACTGAGTTAGTTCTTGCATTGGTTGTACACATGGCTGGTCAGTAGAACAGAGTATGAAGGATTTGGTCTTACAGGAAAACCAGTATATCATCTTTTTCTAGCGTCTGTCATTAATGCTTGTTAGCCAGTTATTAGTGACTGTTGATGGCCAAGTCATTAACAAAATGTTTTTTTGTGACAAGATGAATTGTGATCTTGCACAATTTCTGATCTTGCACAACCTCATAATGTCATTATATCTACCATATATGACATATAAAGAACAACCTCCTTGAATTTTCTCTCTGTTTCCTGGTATATGTTTGTGTTGTGAGCATGTGCAAAACCACTGAGACGGTTGCTGTCTGAACCGAATGCCATAATTTCTTGAACATATTCAGCCTAACTCATTCAGCCATGGTGGTTAGATCTGCCAGTTTCTGCCATGTTCACCTGTAGACCAAATGGTCAAAAAAGTCGAACCCTTATAGCACTCCGGCCCTATGAAGCCACTCAGTCTCATAACAAACGTGAACATGAAACACATTTGTAAGATTCTTTAATCATTTTCTCAACATTTTTACACTGAGAGGTAGGTCTAATATTTCTAGTGTGTTTTAGCCTCACGTTATTACAATGAACCTTTTAATGCACTTTCTAAATAGCTCTTAGTGCCAAGCTAGTTTCAGTGACATTTTCTATGGTAAGTTTAGCTGCCTAGATTTTGTACTGGATTTTGTCAGTTCCATTCTGATTACCTATCTGCATACACGTGTGCACACACTTTGCTGCAGCCAGTTTAATCAGTCGGAAAAGGCTATGTACACATCACCAGGTTGAAAAGTCACAAATCCGCTTTTTTTGCCTGTGAACCAAATCTAATGCTTTCAGAGATGTGTGGGTGCAAATCTAATTGTGTATATATACTGTATATGTGATTCCTGACCATGCAATGAAAATACCAGCTTCTGCACTTGCATATGTCTAATAAAGAGCCATTTGGGACATACTTGCATACTTACGTTTGTCAGACAAGAATAATGCTTAATGACATTTGCATTTCCTCAAAAGTAAACTTTGTCATCTCAGCTATATACATGTATACAGTGAGACGAGACAGTGTGAATCCAGATTTTACAGCGTACGAAAAACACATAGAATACACATATATAAATGAAATATAGATATACACTCCAAACTAGAAGTAAAAATGTGCAATTTTGGTACAAAGGGTAATTTTTTTGCAGCCCGAAATTCCTTGCAAATTTTGGAGATGCAAGGAAACATAGACCCAACGCACGTGTTCCCAGTTTGGACAAGAATCTGGTGGAGCCTTAGTCAGATATTGGGTTTTGTGTTGGATTAGGTAATGATGATCTTCAGCAAGATTGTTGATCCATTTTTACAGAGAATGAGTCACTAGACTGAATGACTTAACACTATTGTATTTCAACTGAGACTTTCAACTTCTATTAAAAAAGACTGGCTAAAATTGAAACCTTTTTTGATATTTTACTGGTCCATATGGAACATTTTTGACCTGCATGTACACCTCTGAGTGTTTCACATGTGTACTGGGAATCAAACTGCTGAACTCTGTCTAAGATCTCAATTAAGATGTGCTAAGACCACAGTCAGCTGAAAATTGCATACGGTCTTTTGTTCTGTGTTGCCATACACTTCTTTAAACACCTCTCCATACTCTTCTTTTAGCTCTGGATTAGATCAAGATTAGCTAATCTTTAACCCCAGGCTCATCTGTTATAGAAATTCACAAAAGTATCATATTGTTAGTAAGCTACAATTTGAATATTTTCTCTTAATTATCTTGATAGGCTGCATTAAAATATTATCTTTTTCATTACCCAAGTGCTGGTCCTTAAAATTAAGTGTAAATGGAAAGCCAACACGTGATTAGTAAGTCTACAGTTTAACTCGTTCTACACTTAGCACTGTGTAATTTGGGTGTATGCTGTAAAAAATACTGCTTTAACTAAAGTTAACTTTTTAGGTTCATTGAACTTAAAATGATAAGTTAACAAGTTAGCATGTAAAATGTTTTTGTACTGTTCACTTACTATTATTATCTTAGTTTAAGACATTCCAAATTCTTAAAATGAAAATGCCATTTTTTTTGGCATTTTGTGTTACTAGGAAAGAAAAACTGAAAAGGGTAGCAAGTGATTTAGAAGTTTGTTGCGAGTGGTCAGATAACATGTAGCACATAAATGCAATTACATTTCATACACCGTTATAGTATGTATTCATGTCATTAAGAGATTCCTTTGTGTGAGGGATCAGTAGGCAATAAACTAATGAACACATATCTGCGTCCTAGAATTTTTATTTTATTGCTATTTATTATTTTTTGTAAAGAGTTTTGTTAATTATGTCACTCATCTAAGCTTTATGTAGTTTTTTTAATTAGAATTTTGCGTTTTTTGTCTCACTTTAAAGAACAGTAAATATTAGCTAGAGAACTGCGGTGGCTGTTTTATTTGTTCCTTGTTAATATGCAGTGTCAGGTCTGCAGTTGTGCTGCCTGAAACACTGACCTGGTGTCTAAAGCAGTGTCCTCTCTCTTTTTGAGCAGCCTGTGTGGAGCCCTGATCTCTCCACTATAGCATCGGAGGCATCAAGCATGGAGTCTGCTCACGCGACCGGCCCGAGTGAGTGTGCTTTTTGCAAAGCTACTATTCCCGAAGACCTCATATACAGCCACCTCAATTCACACTTCAAGGGCAAAGCCGGCGATTGACACAGCCAGGGACAGGGGCTGTCTACAAGCTGACGGCATGCCTTATTCATGCCTTTGTTTCCTGATCTCTCTACAAAACCACTGTGCCACACGGCAGTCACATTGCCTTTCACTGAGAGCATGGAGGGAGGAGAGGTCTCCACGCTCATTTATTTAATTTGTAAAACTTTAAACGGTACATTTTGTGGCCTTCACGACTTAATTAACCTGTCTGAATTTGCAGTGTGGGACTTCTGAATAGGCTTGAATTGTCTGTATAATAAAATGCTTCCATTTTCTTAGTTTGTATTGGTTTTATGTACATTTAATGTACTGTACTTTATTTTTTTTTGTGATTTAAGGGTAAATGTTTTTCTTCTCTGTAGCTGGAAGACAGTGACTTTTAACATTCTCTGCTGAAGCAAATCAAATGAAACTCAAATCAGGTTTCTTTAGACACTAATCAACACATTCAGTAGCATTGCAGATCAGGCAAACGGATTACTTAAAAAGCATGAGGTCAGTGTAGTTTTCTTTTCAATGAGAAGTTAGCTAGCAATGACTCTTGACTTAATTTAATATCTTTATTTTAATTTGAGCCAGCTGTATGGCAGATTCAAAGCAGAATGAGAAATAATTGTTGGATAATTATTTTGATGTTTTTACGCCATATGGTCTTTGAGAGCAGTTTTGCGCAGGTATTGCAGGTTAATTAAAACTTTGTTATTACACAGTGTATCTGTTGCATGCTTGCTGTAAAATTATATGCACAATTACCTCATTACTGATAGTGTAATGTTTGGAGTCCTGATCACTATTAGACCCGCATTAAATTTCGCTTTTTTATACACAGAAGAATGAACAAAAGGTATTTTAAATGCCACAAACAAAGGAATGCATAAGTTACATTAGTTAGGCAGCCCTGTAAACCTGCCCATTACTGAAGGGTATCTACAGACTTCTGATCATGTGGATGAGCGCCTCAGCAATTCTTTAAAGCAAAACATGAAGGTTTCGCTTACCTTTGGTTAACCTGCATTTTTTCTGTACCGTGTGTCATATTGATAAGTACAGTAATGCTTGAGTGAGACTGGATGTATTTTCTAATAGAGTGTTTTAGTCTGTCACCTTCCTGCAGCATTGGACTGTGGGAGTAGATCATTAGCAGCTTCGCAAACAAATGTAATAATTTTCACCAGCTCGTGTGATGATGTGCTAAGGAAATAGGGAAAATATGTGTACTGAAACACATGCGTGTGCAGTGAGGACCTTGCAGGCCCCAGGATTACTGCCTGCTAACACTTGTGCTTGGTAGATGAGCTGGTGTGAAGACTGCAAACTGGATTTTTTATTGATTCAGCGTATGCTGCTTTGGTTTGACTTGAGGAGATGCTTGCAATGTTTTTTTGGTGAATGTGATGCAAATGAATTAACGGGGGGGGGGGAAATATGGGTCCGTACTCAGGACGCGTGGTAGATTATCTTACAGTGTAAGAATTTAAGGAGCATAAATAGGACATATGGCAAAGTATGATCGATTTCGAGAGAGAAAAAAAGATAAATATAATTGATGCCATAAGCATTATATTATTCCCATGAGAATGGGTACATGTTTACTCTTTTTCTCATTTCCAGCATATTTGCAGTTCCATATGTTTATATGCTAGTTCTTAGTTCCTCTATGCAACCTGTCTGTGTTTGTAAATGAGACAGAAACACTTTCCAGAAGAAATGTGCTCAGTTTAACATCCACACACCTGCATTACTTATAAACTGCGCATCTCCGCCTATAGAGTCATTTCACCAGCTGATGCCCTCCCTCTTGATAAAACAGTTGGTTCATACTAGGCCACCACAACACTTAAGTGAAGGTGGGCAGCAAAACACTCCAATATCTACGTGTATTTGTAACACGTCCAGCAATAGTAGATAGGCATCCAGTTTTGTATTTCAAGCAGGACCAGCCTCGCTTCATCCCCCCTCCAAAAAAAAAAAAAAAAAAAAAGCCCCCGAAGGATGGCATGTTTTGGTGATCCGCCGTCAGATGATGATTGTCCTGTATATTTACAAAGCTGAATATTACATCTTGAAAGCGTACAATGTGTTCTGCATAATGCCTGATTCGAATTGGACCAGCAGGCCCGCCTGAAGTCTCAGCCCTCCAAGCAGATCCCAGGGAGTGAGGAGAGAATTTATTCTGGATCTGCGGCGTATCTCTCCCTAATGGCTCCCTCTCTCCATGAGCCCTGTGAAGGCTCGGAGAAGGCTCTCTCACTGGAGCCGTGGACAGATGCTTCTACATAATTATGTTGTCAATGCTCGTTATTTGGAAGAAGGAAGCTGCACTGACAGTTACTAGACCCATGTGGGGTTTTTTTCTTGCCCTGTTCCTTGTATGCTGACTCTATTTTTTTCCCCTGATTGAATCTAATGTAGAAGACAGAAGTCAAAAAATGAGTAAGTTCGGTATACAACACAGTGCTTAGAAATCAAATCATTCGCAACACTCCACTTTTGTCTTTTTTTTTTTTTTTTAACATAACTATCTGCTGCTTGCACTGTGTCAAATTTTGGGCCAACAGAAATGTGCCAAAATGACTTAGTTATAAGTTAACTGTTATATTAACTTACACTGAAAGTTAAGGACTATTTCCTCTTCTCTTGTAAAGTAGATGTATGAGGTTTTTTGTTGTTGTTGTCTTTTGCAAGTCTGCAGTAGATACACTATATGGACAAAAGTATTGGGGCACACCTGTTTTTCAGGGTTTGGGCTAGGCCCCCTTATTTCCAGTGAATGGCAATCTTAATGCTTCAGCAGACCGAGACATTTTGGTCAACGCCATACTTCCAACTTTGTGGACAGTTTGAGGAAGGCCTTTTTCTATTCCAGCATGACTGTGCCCCAGTGCACAAAGCCAGGTCCATTAAGACATTGCTGGATGAGTTCAATGTGGAAGAACTTGACTGGAGACAGAGCCCTGACCTCAACCCCATCCAACAGCTTTGGGATGAACTGGAACGGAGATTGTGAGCCAGGCCTTCTCGACCAACATCAGTGCCTGACCTCATAAATGCTCTACA
>JBBPCZ010000002.1:17316740-17339826 GCA_037974445.1 Brycinus macrolepidotus
CACAAATTCCCACAGAAACTCCAAAATCTTGTGGAAAGCCTTCCAAGAAGAGTGGAAGCTGTTAGAGCTGCAAAGGGAGGACCAACTCCATATTAAAGTCTATGTATTTTAATGCAATGTCAGGCGTCCCAATACTTTTGTCCATATAGTGTAGATACCGGCCAGAACAGGCTACTCTAGGCTTGCTTAACATGAGGCTGGCAGCACGGGCCAGCCTTAGAGCAAGCGTTTTGGAAAAAAAAGAAGTAGCCTACGTAAACTCCCTTGCAGGAGTCTAAAAAGGCCGAGAGGGAGGAAGAGGATGGATATGGATTGAAAGGGAGAAGCAGCAGGCTGATTACGAGGTGTCAAAATTGCCAGGAGCAAAAAGGTGAAAGCAATCAGGGGTGAGAAGAGTGAGGCATTCGTGAGGGGCACCTAATTATCCATCTCATTTGTGGAGAGCAGCGTCTGAGGCAGCGTGCGCCCGCTGCACGGTGACAGATTGGTGCGGAGGAGAGGGGAGGTGTTAGAACAATGGAGCCCGCCTCGCCATCATTATTACTGCATGCTAATCAGGCGCGCCGCCGCTCCAGAGCTCCGAGCCGCGCTCGGTTCAGGGAAAAATAGTACAGGCTCCGGCTTCAGGGGAGCGGAGTCACCTCCAACGCGAGGAAAAAGAGAGAGAGGGGAGAGAGGGAGAGAGAGAGAGAGAGAGAGAGAGAGATGACATATTTGCGCTGGCACAAAATCCTCCAACGCATGAATGAGCCAAAAGGTTCCTCCAGGCAGGAATTGAGTTCTATTGCTCGTAGGCTGTTAGCTCTCCTCTGCGCTAAATTTACACAGCGATTTAGAAATAGTGAGCGCCTCGGTCTCGCCATATGATGATGTTTCATGAGAGGAACACGAATCGCCTATAGAAATCGCGTGGGATTTTTTTTAAATTATTATTTTAAGGTAGCTTTCGTATCTCTGTACATGTAGGACTAACCACACACACTCAAAAAAGAATCAGAATGAAGAGGGCTCAGTCTGAGTTTCTATTTACAGTCAGAGATTAAGGGGCGTGTAATGACATAAAATTAGCATGATTTGTAACATCTGTTGCTGTTTCATTTGTACCTAATTTTTATCTCAATTAATGCCACCGTATGTCTACTTACAGGATAATAGGGGCAAAACGTGATGTTTTTTGGGAGCTCTGCTGGGATCCTTCATAAAATAAGAAAGTTCTACCCAAATTTCAAGGCAGTAAAATAATATCACGACTGATTTGCAGCTGCTTTTGATAGGAGAAACGTTTTTATTGTTATATCGCAGCATATGTTGAGGTAGACTAATCAGATTGTAGGGGCATAATTAATATGTAGGGATGCGTAACTGTTGAAGGAGTTGTCAGAGTATTTACCTTCTAATAATGTCTCTGGTGGTGTTCCTGTATCCATTACCCGTAGCTCAGATCAGGAAGGGTGAAATATATCACACAATGAAAGTCATTGTCTGAAAACTGTACTAGAGTCAGTTTTGAAGAGCGCTAATTTTTAAAGCCTATAGTTTGTAGGCCACTATAGTGCTCTAAAATTTCTTGATCTGGTCCTCTTGCTTTAAATGGAGTGTGAGTAATGGCTCTTGAGTACAACATTGTTGTTTATTCAGTCTCTGCTTATTCAATATCCTCTTATTGCTGTGTATGCAACTACTATGCAGTTACTCAGAGCCATAGGATATTAATGCAGCTAATAGCCAGACTAGACATTGTAATTATCATTAATGGTAAGACTGCAAATATGACTTTCAGTAATGCTGAAGCTGGTTATGTATCTGCACAAGTATTTTTAGTCACTCTGTAAAGAAGACTGAGGAACATATCAAGTGCAACAAAATAATTCGGCATATTAGTATCAGCATCAGTTGTGATTTGATTAATAATGCAGGATGTCTGTGTAGCCATCATTAAAAGAATGTTTTTTTTTTCAGACTTCACACAAGTAGTGTGAGATTCATTTGTAATTTGATAAATTGTTCCTTTTTTTGACAGACACTTAATAACAAGATCATTGACTCCGTGCATAATGGCTCAATTGTAGCTGTAAGAACATGGTTGAGTTCATTCCACAGAAAAGACCTATGAAGAATTTACCCAGAGGATAACTTTATTTTTTACTGGCATGATGGATTTCGATCTATAATCGCCCTCGAAGTAGCCAAATGAGAACAAGCTTAGTGCAGCTCAGTGACTGCAACACAACCAGTGTATTGCCAACTAGCAGTAAGGGTGAAAAAAGAAAACGATTGTAGAATTAGCATGAAGTGTTAATTAGCAGGAAGTTAGAGGCAGCCTCATCGTTACCACTGACAAAGTTTAATGGGAAGAGGGATATTTCCCATATTATTTTTTTCAAAGTGTTTGTAATGAAGCTTGTTTCCTGATATTTCCGTACAGAGATCAGAGGAATACGATCTGATGACAGTAATGTATTTTATGTAACATAATTTGCATAAAAAGTCCCTCTTTATAGCCCTCCTGTGAGTGAAATACGTGTATTTGTTTTTAAACATTATTGCCAGCAAATTACTAATGTTGCATGAATTCTTTATCAAGTTTTTTTATCCAGTTGTGTCTGTTAAGCAAATATAGTATATTTATTAGTATAGTCAATTTATTTTTTTCATGCATCTGTGGCCACAGAAACAGCTGATAAGATTAAAAAAATCTCGATGACTTGGTATTAATCTCTCTGTATCTCCATAACAGAGTCATATGAACGATCAACAGCTTCCTACAGAAACATATTTGGACGTCTTTGGCCTGCAAACATTTGGGATGCAAACCAAATGTAAGGACACAAGACAGAGGAGCCGCCCCACACTTTGCAAGTACATCCAAAAGGCCTTGCTCCCCGTTGGTTCAGCTGCCGTGTGATTCTTCCTAGTGTCAACGGAAATGTGTTGCAGCTAAAGGCTGCCTTCGGTAGGGCTCTGAACAGCCCTGCCTGCATTGTGTGTTTGTTTCGGTGCTGGTTTGCGAGCCCTCGTTTCTGGAGCACAGATTTGGCAGTCACAGCAAGTGATGACAGAGGCATTGGTGAGATCGCACCCAGAACCCCAGAGGATGCTGCCGTTACTGGGGAACCAGAGGAAGGAGGAGAGGCGTCTGCAGTGCCCAGGCCTGGAGACTGTTAAACTATACACTGCTACATACAGCTTATTTCTGACGTTCACAAAGAACAGTCGTAGCTGTGTATTTAAGGCACTATTCACCTTCCACAATTAGTGATTTGCTTTGTTCAAGTGTTTGAAGCATCCGAACGCTTTGGTGAAACATGATTTCATTGACCTTTCTGAAGTGACACAGCAAAAGCTGGGTAATAATATATTAAATTGTGTGACAAGAGACAGACAGTTCAGCTTGTTTGAGAATAGACAGCAAAACTCTTTGTTTGATGTACTTGATGCTTCAAAACATCAACCCCTCGAGGCTTGGAACAGCACTTTAACCGGCATTATCAAATCCTGAATCCACTTGAGTGTCGTAACAGACATAAGAGGCTTTTCTCTGCAGCTTCTGGTGCTTCTTGGGTGCTGCAAGGGTTAAGGCAGCATGAGAGAATCCATTCTCGGCTTAATGACCTAGCCTAGCTGGGCGAGGACGACAGGGAACATGCTCTTGACTTGTACTGAATTTGCCAATTAACACCTCCGATAACAGGCAGGCTCTGAACATCAGGCAGCAGGCGAGAGGGGAGGAGAGACTCGCATGCACTTTGTTTTTCATTCTCTGCCTGTTCCCAATGTTTGGGCCACTCTTATGGCTGCCATGTAAGGACTCAGGGACCTTCGTATCGCACTGTGTTCTATTATGCTTTCCTTGATAGTGCTTGAGATGAAGAGCATATGATGCAGTGATAGGACAAAGGAGCAGAAATAAAAACGACAGTAGGAAAAGGAAAGGCAGCGCATTGTGTAAAAGCACGGCGGTTGTCTTGTTCCTAGCTGGGGAGCGATTTGGCTCCTTGTTGTAGCATCATATCTAAAATGCTGTGTATTTATTATTTTTTCTCTCGTTTTTCTCCTACTCTACTCTGGCATTCTATTTTCACACCAGTCCATATGGCCGTTCGCAGCCTCAATTGGATCTACAACTCTGGTGTCCAAGATGCTCTGGGCTCTACGTTGTCTCTCCCCGTCTCGCTTTCCTTTGTTGCTCCTATTGAATGAATGACGAGTAACGGACTGATATCATCTTGATCACAATGTTAATTATTCTAAAATCTCGATATTGACTCTGGTCTCTGTGGTTGAAGCACCCACTCTTCTCCCAGCCCATTATTTTCTCACATGTTTATCAGACGCCTCAACAACACCTTGGATGGGTGTGAATTTTCAAGCCCCTGGTGAAATTCTCACCGGGCACTTCTTCTGTTTTCCTCCGAGTCCATTTACAGGTAGGAGCTGCACCACTGCCAGCTTCTAATGAGTGAGGCAGACAGCAGAATTGGAAACACCTTTCTGTCTACGTGTTGTTCGGACATCCTCACTTCAACCACTCACCTAAAGGTAAACCCAGCTCGTAATTAAATAAAAGTGTGTGCACACCACTGTGAACGCGCAGTGAATAGTGATACTGAACCTACATTTGCACTATAACACCATGTTTCACGATTCATTAGCAGGTATTCTAATGGAATATAATAATCAAAGGACAGTGGCGTAACTGATAGTGGTTCACACCACGGGCAAAGGTGAGGCAATCTATCTAATGATGTTAACAAATCTGTGGAAGAGTTCTTAGGAGATAACACTTTGAGGTGTGATCTGTGTACAGTGAAGAGCAGACAGGCCTGCACTTAACACTCTGTCCACAGAGCTGCTTTAAACACAGCCAAAGCGTCAGTGGCCTCAGTGTGGACCTCTTATGTGGCTACTGTATTATTATTATTATCTTTCTCTCCCTGTCTCTCTCGTTCTCTCTCTCTCTCTCTTTCTCTCTCTCTCTGTGCTCACCCCTCAGGTTATGAGATCGTAGTTTGTGTCATCATTAAGATGACCATGGCAGAGTCCTGTATGTGCAGTAAGACTGTGATCTGTGCTATAGAGGTCCACACACCCGCGTCCATTTATTTATGCAGTGTGAAGAAACCATCTGGCCGTGGTGGAACGGAGAGCGGGTCTGCTCTGGCAGGAGGAGAGAATGACTGACACCTCGGGTAGTGGGTAGACAGCTTCATTAGTGCCCAGGCTCCCTGAGCCTCTACAGAGGAGCCTTTTTAAAATGAATATACAATATAAACCACATTCACTTTTATCAGGGAACTAACAGCTGTCCTTTTTGGCCAGACAAAGTATTAAAAAAAAAAAAAACTAATATGACAACACTGTTGTTTGTCAGCTGTTGTGTTATGAGAGATTTCTAACACTTTTTGTATTCTTATTGGTAGCACTGTGAAAATGACACCTTGGATGTAACGCTAGTGTCCGAGAGCAGCACTCCTACTGAGCCGTAGCTTTTGTTCTTCTCAGATAGTAAACTCACTTCTTACTCACCCACGTCCTTGCAGTGCACTACACTACACTGACTAATCGCATTCTATTGTGTGTGGTACCAATATGTTAGAAATGAGGGATGCCTGTTATACTTGTAGCACCATTTCTCTCTCTGTGTGAGCCCAAATCCTGATAATAGGCCATTTACATACAAAGGTTTTAAGAAAGTAATGTAGAAAGACATTCATTTGGGATTACTGATGTGATATATGAAGTGTTTAAAAAATATATATAGGGAAAATGGTGTTCGGTAATGTGGTGCTGATGTGCTGATGATGTGGAAAAAATTCATTTAATGTTTTTAAAGCTTTTAATTTAGTGCAGCACAAATTGGCTGTGTACTTTTGTTCACAGTCTCATCTGTCTGGGGATAAGCAAGCGCAATTCTCCATCGGCTAGCCTGTGACAACAACCTGCAAAGTGCTCCCACAACCCTAATCTGCTAGTCATGGAGCCCACACCTCCAGAGCACTATGAGCTGCTGTTGTTTTTCACGCCGAGCCCAGCTCCTTTTCACCCATGTTTGCAATCCATCCTAAGTCATTATGGATGTGCAATATGCATGTGCTACATCATGGAAAATATGCAGAAAAGGAGATGTATACACAACAAATGGTGGATATTTCATCAGCCTTTAACTTATGTGTTGCATCAGCTTCATTCATTAGACTGTATCATGTGTTGGACCAAAAAACTGAGGAGAAGTATAATATTCATCATCAAACACAATTTTAAATATTATTATTATTATTTTTATTATTATTATTATTATTATTAGCAACAACAATAGCGACAATGACAACAACAACAATAATTATGTTATTACTACTACTACTAATAATAATAGTATTAATAAGTGAATGTGGTTATTATTATTATTATTATTATTATTATTATGTATCCAATTTTGTACTGATTAGTACATGTCCTGATTAGTTTGTACTGATTAGACAGTCCTGTTTGTTATAGGGCTGTCTGTGTGTTTCTATGTCAGAGGCAGGAGCTTTTCCCTATAGAGTGATGGCATATACAGACAGAGTGGATGGCTATCAAGTGCAGATTATTTTTGTATCATCTCAGACATGTCAGCTCTTCCATCATGGCAGCAGAGAGAGACAGAAAGAGAGGCAAAGAGAGATGGAGGGAGAGAGATATATGTGCTGGCAGATTCCTCCATCTGCATTACTAAATCATACTCACTGCCACTCCAAAGGGAAAAATAAAACACCACTGCTGAATATTTCAACAATATATTGGATTTCATGTGTGAGCTTGAAGATGTTGATAGAAAGGGGCAAAAGGATGCGAACCCCCAAGCCTTGTTTATTTACTTTCAGTGTCATGTAAATGGATAAGGTCAAGTGTATTGATTTTATCAAAAGAGACATTACTGATTAAACCAAGTACTGTCTTCAGCACTGTAACATGAAGATCATAAACATAATGCAAGATTTTTTTTCAGTCGGAGAAGGGCCTTTTCCGTATGCTCTATACTGGACACAGTGATTTGGTCCACACAGAGCAGAGCAGGTCGATGGCACAGAGTCACAGCACCTGTGTTATTGATCCATCTGCCCGTGCAGACACTGTCATGTCACCTCAGCATTACAGCGATAACTTGTTAGGTTGAGATGATGCTGCTGTCAGACGGGAGCTGGATGTTGTCTTTGTGACATATGCCTCCCAGACCCGTCATCTGCTGTAGCAAGCTGGCCCTAGCTGGATAACAAAGCCTTATGCTAAAACAATTTAGGGAAGGAGGAAAAGCAACGGAGGAAAGACATATTATGACGGAGAGACACTGCATAAAACAACCTGAGCAACATTTGCTGCATTAGGATAATAAAAAAAAAATTGAGAAAGAGGTTGTGTGGATGCATGTATGTATGTGTGTGTTTATTTTGTGTGTTTTCAGGTCACAAATGCCATAATTCTATTGGACACCTAGATAAAACAGGACAATTGACAATGTCAGGACTGAAAAAAAATCTGACCATTTTGTGAATTATTTTTGATAAATGCTCAATTTTTCTTAAAAAAAAAACCCCACAGACAAAGGACAAACACATTTCTTTTTGGTTGTTCAGGCTTGTATACTAGACTATATTTATCTATCTATATATGTCATGTCATGTATAAAACAAATATATATAAAACAAACCCCTGTAAAAGCAGGAGGAGAAATGTATGGTTATGCATTTACAATGAAATCAGTTGAACATACTACTGTATGTTGGGGTGTCTGTGTGTGTGTTCATGCATGACGGTGTATACTACAAGACGCTGCATCTTTATGATCTGAACTGGCATGCATTTTTGTATATGACTATATAGGTTAGATTAACACCCTCTCTCTCCCTCTCTCTCTTTCTCTCTCTCTCTCTCTCCCTCTCTCTGATTTTTCTAAAACGGTGCTCAGCTTCCTGCCCCTGCAATGCCAGAGCTCTCTTCCCTTCAACAGTTGTCATCTGCTTTTTGAAATACCTTTATCATTGAATGGGAAAGGGAAAAAAAGCCTCAAATGAATGTGAGCAAAGGCACAGCAGAGGAGCAACACAGTGCAAATTGCTTCATGATGAAGTGGCTAATCCCACTGCTAGTTAAATTGATACTTAAAGGCCTGGAAGGCAGACATGAGTGCTGAGTGGGTACAAACTGCCTCGACCAAGGTGTGGTAGCCAGGTGAAAAATTGAAAGCAAGTTTCTCCGTCTGCTAATGTTCTTTGCTTAACGTTAGCACTCGGTTCCTGCTACACATGCAGCCCTCATTTTCATGTTTGCACTCTGGCATAGTGAAAGAGACAATTTTAACATTTGTGTCTATTGTGTTTTTTTTTTCCTTCTTCTTTTTTTTCCTCCACTTGTGATTACTGCTAGTCTCTCAGGCCATTTGAGCAGCTATTCTGAGCTCTGTCTCTCATTTCCAGTGCAGCATGGCTCGATGCGTGGTAGCTTTGCTGGCCAGAAGTAGGGCCAGGTGACGTTACCTGGGAAGCACTTTCCTTCTGTGCAGGTGGAGTGGGATTCTGTTTGCTCTTAATGCGTGACTCTGTTCATGCAGGAAACATAAGGTACGGATTTGGCATTTTACTGTGCTCTTCATCCCGAATTCTTGACTGACTGGGATGTTTAATTTCTACAATCTACTCTACTTGTGTAGAGCACTGTTAGACCAGATCAGTACAAGTAAAGAACACTGTGGAGTCTTTAGCATTCTTGTTCAAAATAGAGGCGATCAACAGGAGTGCGCATCTTATTTCACGAGTGATTTTTGTGGGAAGTGAGCAAAGAAGGTAAGCCACTGAAACATCCTTTTCCTTTTCCTTTTTCTGTCCTTACCCCCACTCTCTCAACTTCAAGTAGACTTTCTCCCGCTAGAATTCCAGAATGATCATTAACCTTTCCTTTGGTTTCCACTCTTGCCAGGCTCCAGCTCCTGTTCTGCTTGGTTCCTGGCCCCATATGCCACTTTCCTATTTCCTGACTGTAGACAGCAGGGAGTAGCTCTATTATCACCTTCACTGAGCTGTCTTTGAATGTGAGAGGCAATTCCATTTCACTTTGCCATGGGGAGGAGGAGATAGGCACACTACCCAGTTCACAGAAATTGGCTCAGGACTTGCTTTTATAAGTTGAACACAAGGACAAGGCTTTTTTATTTCTGTATTACGAAGGTTACTTAATTCAGGCAAATGCGTTCTTGAAAATAACTCTATTTGTGCATGGGTAAATGGACGATTCAAGACTAATCCCATGAGGTTAAACTGTCTGATTGCTGTGGGAAGGAAGGTGTCATTTTAGTCTTTTGTATACCGCAGTTGTTCTTCTGTGGTCAAAGATTTTACTGTTTAAAAATGGGAAGTTACAGTGAGTGCTTAAACAGCGCAACGCTTAGGGGGATTAGATATTGAGCTGCATAGCTGCTTTATATTTACTGGTTTGCAAGCCAAGCTGAGGGCCCTTCACCTGCTGGTGCATTTTAAGTAAAACAGGCGTTCTGGCCTGCTGCTACACTTGCCTCACTTGCCTAGTCAAATCAAGATGTCTCACCAGTGTCATATTGTTTACTCTCACTAATGTTCTACTCTGTGCTCCTTCTGGCGTTTTTACAGCCATGTGTAAAATTTATATTAGCAAAGTGCAGGAGGATTTTCTCTTATCTGCATATCAAATGTGAATGTCTGCTGATAAATCATTTCAGATTAGCATAATGATTCAGCACCTTAGAAATAGTAGCTAGGTATAGTAATTGTATTTTTGTGTCCATTGTATATATATTTTCACAGTGTTGCTTTGCCATTGATATTTTTTTTAGCAATGTTATCAGTAATATTATAAATAAATCAAAATCAAAGCTGGATTGCTCTCACTGCAGGTGGTGAGCCATAATGCTTTCTTCAGAGGCAAATCTGAACAACGCTGGGGCTCAGGTTTCTATCTCCTTTAAGTCCAGGCCAAATATGTTGAAATTCTCTAAGGGTTCTGAAGAGATGTGCGCACACTTTATGCTATCACGTGTCTTAAGCTAAAATTGATGTTTTATAAATAATTTCCACCCCACAAACATCAGAGGCACAATCACAGCAACCCAGTGATATTCATTTGGCATAAGTCAGTTTCATTTCTCCGCACTTTTCATCAGAAATGGCTTAAAAAGTAGAGTTAGCCTGAATTTTTAATGCCCAGAGCTTGCAGGGGACAGTGGCTGATGTTCTTCACTTGTAGACGTCTGACAGTGCATGGCAGCAGAAGGAACAAAATGGTCACATAGCCCGGCTGCACTCCCCGGGTCACTCAGCCTGCTAAATATTTAAAGAGACTAGCAGCAAACTAAGCAGTCGCTAACGGGACCATGGCTGGTGATAAAAGATGTTTTTAGTTGGGACATTAGCCCTTTTCTTCCCTCTGTGATTCCTGATATTAGATCCTCACTATCGTTCAGGCCAATAATACACATCAGTGATTTGGCGTTGGTTGCCATGAGGAGCCTACAATTGACTCAGCGAGGCTTGGGACTGAAATGTAGTCTACCACTATAAAAACACTGAGGGCTCTCTAGCCAGACTCTGAGAAAGCCTGTACTGAGTAGGACAGACATATTACTCAATATAGTAATAAGGAACATTGAATGACCAAAATGTTGGCCATTAGTGCTGTAATGCTAAAGTTAAATGTTCACACAAATGTGGATTATCATGTGCTCTTTGACCCCATTGAATGTTGTTGGAAAACTAGGGATATGTGCTAAGAGGCAAATGAAAATGATCAGACACTGATATTTTGTCACAGTTGGAGCAAAACCTTGCATCTCTGAAATGGTCAATTTATAGGAGAAGCAAAAATCCTTAAGTTTAATATGTGCTAATGTAAGGCCATTTTACATCAAGTAATTTTGGACCACTTTTATTGGTTTGTTCATCAAGAAATGTTCACACAGTGTAAAGGGCAGGTGGTGATGGCAAATGGTGTAAAAAAAAAAAAAAAGAAGAGAATGTGTAACATAACATGTTGCTAAGTGAAAGGTCATAAGATTCAGTATGAATATATAGCCATTAAAATCCAGATTAGACTTTGGGTGTTTTATATGTTCACAGAAGAAGACAGAGGGAGGCAAGCTCATGAATGACATTTGGTCAGCGTTCTGTGCATCTGCATTGATTTGACTTTCATTATCAAAGTGAAGACCAAATCTTGCTCCAACATGATTCAAGCAGATCTAATACTGACAGTACAACACAGAGGACTCTTCTTCAAACACCACATACACCAACTAACGCTTTTTTGGTTTTTGCTGTGAGCAGGATGAATTTTTTTGTACAAGCAACCTACACATCTCTGCAAAAAATGAAAATGTTAGCTTTGTTTCTAGCCTGTACTGTTTTTTGAGCAATTTAACTAAAAATGGAATGACTGTCAATGTTTACCCCATAGGTGGACAGAGAGGCTAGTCATAACAGCTGCCAGAAAGTTTGGTAAATTTCATGTTTTTTGAACCAGATGAGCTTTCCAGTCTAAACACTCAAAAATATATGTATCAAAAAATAGAATCAGTGAAAAGAGTCTGGGTCAAACACTGGCAGCTTTATTTCTGACTATAAATTAGAAGAGAAAATATAAATGCACTAATGTTTTGTAATGTGCATGACATTTATAGTATACTTTTAGTGAATTTATGCATACAAATTACTTTTAACCAACCCCATTGCGTGCAGGTCTTAGAAATTTAGCCTGGCTAACTGTTGCTGTGAATTGTTTACATTATTCAAAGCAGTGCTATGTTACATCCACCAAGAGGATGAATAAAATAATATAGGTGTGAACTCTGTGACTTATACGCACAACTCAGTAATGTGAAAACACCTATTCAGTCTTCAAGGTGAGTCTCGAAAAATACCTGTCTGATTGCTGTGAAAATTTGCTGATGACGTTGCCATGGGAATACAAGATGACCAAACTACATTTTACCCTGCATTGCCTTGTGCCCCCCTGAACCTTATTATACAGTGTAAACCATATGAATACATAGCAACTACCATGAACAAATTTAATGCAGAAATACATTTCAAATGTAAGCAAGGCTGCTCGCTTATTCTATACATTTGCGTGATTATTTAAAAGGATAATATTGTCTCCATCTGCCCTTTTTAGGCCATCGGTTAATTAGTCTCCAAGCTGAAGATCTTGATGAAATTGCTCCTTGCTGGTAAATGTTCAATAGCCATGTATACCAACAGCCAGGCATCTCGGCCTCAAACATAAGGGTGAGTGACCATGGAGGTTTTAGTTAACACCTCAGTACGTTTCATTTGTAATAGTAAGATATTGTTAGTATGATCTCTGGATAACTTGATATTTAAAGTAAACATGTTCACCTGTTCACTCACCTGTATGTGCATCCAAAGCCATGTACTCATTACTTTTGTTATACCATTAACAGGTCTAATACATTAGAACCAATTAATCCATTTTCCGCATCTTTAGTTTGCAGACTGAAGATGTTTTTCCCCTTGAATTAATACTTTAAAGTTTTAACTCTTAAAAAAGCATATAATTTCGCTCACCTCTAAAACACTTAAGCTACACTGGTCTGTCATCTCTGTATTCAGCAGTAAATACCAAATTATTATGTATTATACACCCTGTTAGGACTTTTTTTGTATTATATGTGCTCGCCTTCATATGCAATATAACAGAACAGAGCTTCCCATATTATACTCAGTTGCGCCTAGTTTATAATACTTGTGAGCAGTGGGAGTTCAGGATGAAACAGGGAACAAAATGATCTCTGAGTGAACGTCCGACTTGTAATTCCAGGTTGACATGAGACACTCACTTCTTATTAACCTGCATGCTAAAATGCCTTTCAAAGAGGAAAGCAGTTGTCACAATGTTTAGTCAAGCTGTTACTCAAGTACCTGAGAGGAGAAGATTACACACAGGTCTTTCACAGCAAGCTTCAGAAGTGGATGGTTTAGTGATTAATCCTTTGGAAAGAACTCTGCTGTAATCCACAGTACATGAACACTTGTATTTGTAGCTAATTTACTGAATTTACATTTTTATTTTAAGGAATGAAATGTTACATTAGCTTGAGTGTCATGCCCTGGCTAGCACAAATCACCTTATTTAATTAAGCATACAGAGCAGTTTACATAGTATGCAATAATATATTTTGCTTTTCTTTGTCTTGGCATTATATGCGTTACATTGGATTTAAAATGGTGAAATAGTGACAATAAGGTTAAAATACAAAACTTTAATTGAATAATATGTATGTATATGCTGCATGAACCATAAATGGTTGTTGATGTTAACATAATACAATAATAAATATTAAATAAAATGTTCATGGATAATACCTGGTAGTTAATAAAGGGTCTACATCTTTAAAAATAAGTGTGCCAAAAGGGGTTCTTTGTGTGATGCCCTAGAACAACCATTTTGTGTTACCTGAAGAAACTTTCAGTGGATGGTTCTTATAAGAACCATTTTTGTAAATGGGATGTGTGTGAGAGATAATCTTCTCATAACCAGCATGTAAAGTAAAGGTTCTTGGAAGACCCCTCAAACTGGTAAATAAGTTTTACATTGTTAGAAGGTTCTTCATACCTTCAAAAGGTTCTTCACACTCAGACATTTCATGTATAAAAAATGTGGCTTCACTTTAAAAAAAAACCCTTTGTGGCACTTTTTAATTTGTAGACCTGAATTTAGAGGCGATGAAAAAATCCAGAATGAATTCATCGGAGGGCCACAACATCTGTTGTTCAGTGTTCACTTTTTGGGTCATTGTTTAAGTGTAAGAACACTGGCGTTAGCAAACAAAAGACCGCAGGAGACCCCAGAACTGAAAGAAAAAATAGATTTAGATTGTGTTAATATGTGAGAATGAGAGTTTTTTTTTTCCAAAGATCAATTGAAACTGCCTGTAATATACCCAGGTTATCTATCTTAAGTGAAATGTCAATTTTTATTTCCTGCATCAATTTTGCATCAAATCAAGAGTGAAAGTGCATAGTGAGGGTCAGTGAACAGTCAGAGGCCACTCTCTTTCTCTCTGTCTGTCTGTGTGTGTATTCATGTGTGTTTGTGTGTGTGTGTTTGCGTGCAGTGAGTAAATCTGGCTCCCATACCAAGCCAAAGCAGCTCTGACGGGGACGTGAGTGACACCTGAGCAGAGGACCTAAAAGGACATCAATAATGAGCGGTGTAGGAGTGTGTCTCGAGGGATGACATGGGCCTGCGTCTGCGCCACTCAGCCTAATAAGAGTTTAAAAGCCACAACTGTCCACACAGCCCACGCCAGCCCACCTCCCATCTCCCTTTTCCAATGGGCTGCCTGATGCCTTGTGACAGGTTCAGGCCCAGCCACAGGACGCCACAGCAGCCTGCATTTATGGCCACAGCCAGCAACACAGCCACTTTATTAACGAGATGATTAGTGAAGCCGGCAAGAACTGTCCACTGTAAAAGGAAAGAAATATTTTAAAAATAAAGTTGTATTTCGGTTTGATTTATTGATATGAATTTCACTATGGCATCTGGCAAACAACTTATAAATAACTTAAGGGCCATCTTAAATGCACTGCAATGAAATTTTTATTGACACTGTAATATAAGCCACTACCTGCCATGAATCACAAATAACCTTGAGCTCTCTCTCTCTCTCTCTCTCTCTGTCCTGTCAGGACTGTGTTTACCCTGTGCAGCCCCTCTCTCATGCTCACAAGAATGCAATCGCTTCTGACTGGGGCAGCCTCCTCTGTCCCCATATCCTGCCTGGCTATAATTTTGTTGTCATTCGGTGTGCGGCGATCCCATCATTGATGTGACAGAGTGGGCATTAGGTAAAGTCCCTGAGCTGGTCCTCACTTACAGCAGCTTTCCCTCCCTGCCACTGACAGTGATTAGATTAGACCCAGGTGGCAAACACACTCCTTCACTACAAGACTTGGAAACAAAGCTACCCGATTTAGTTTAACCCCAATGCCCTTAAGTAACTCCTCAAACTTCTTTTTACCCTTTGGTAAAAATAAAAATAAAAACATGCGTTTTGTGCCAAAGTGACCTCCTTAGCATTGTGGTGGTAACATTATTGGATGAAGTGGCTCATGAAGGCCTGCTGGCAGCCAGCCACCGGCAGATGTGGAGAGGTTTAGCGGACATGTCTCGCTTCTGTGAAGCTGAAGAGAGGATCTGACGTTTGGCTTGTTCATATAGCAGGTCATTGGCATCTCACGACTGATTGATGCCAACCCGATAGCCCTGGGAGGTGAAGCAAAAGCAAACGCCTCCCAACCTGGGGTCACTTATTCAAGCTGTTCACGCTGGTGACACATTAGAGGTTCTTTGAATATCACTGGAAAACTGGGGTTTTCTTTATTGCTCCAGGTGGATCCGTTGACACTGCTGTTATCAGTTTTGGACCTTGTTATAATATTGTATATACAGTGTAATAGCCACCATAGTGAGAACAGAAACTGGTTCAAAAATAACTCATCAGTGACAATGAGCTGCATAATGACCACATTATCGTTGTGCGTCTTTTTTTGAACTGCATTTGTTTTGGAAATTATTCATCAGATAATTCTTGTGGCTGCAAATGATATAAATTAAGCTTAGACCAATAATCCCATCACAAAACACATAATGAATACTTGCATTGTAAACATATAATTAAAAGCACAATGCATCATTCAAACACATTAGAGTAATGTGCGTGTGACGTGGAAACACAACACCTGTTTGCTTGGGTCAGTGGCGTGTGTTTATGCCCACCTGAGGATGGAAAAGCTCTCTATTCAACACAATGACTCCCGGAGGGAGCGCTGGCCCTGCTGCCATTGATAATCACCACGGGCCCCTCTGTGGTTATGGCCACTGGCTGAGCTAATAAGTGCAAAGTACAGGGGGCTAATGCACAACAAAAGGAGGAGAGAGAAATAACAAGTTGGGGAGGGGAGGGGGGCAAACTCTATAAGGGCAGACATATGCACTTGTGACTCAACAATAAAACCTGCAGTAGAGCTAGCCCCCCAAGTCTGGTTAAAGCTTATTAAAGAGGGGGAGAGAGAGGGAGAGAGAGAGAGAAAGAAAGAAGGAGAGGGAGGGAGGGAGGGAGGGAATAATGAGGAAAAGAAGATAGCCACTCATTGAGCTGGTTAGGTGCAGGCAAGCCTGTGCTTGCACGTTTCTGGAGAATAGATTGCTGGACCCAGTTGCCCTGTTCTAATGACCCTTCTTGTTAGCCTCAGAAATGTAAAGCCTCTTCATTAGAGCTGCAGTCCGCTCACCTCTGCCTGCAGATCCACTCTCCGGCTCCAGATCGGGTTCGCACTCATAAACGCATGGATTCTGGGTTCAGTCTGATTTCAGTCCAGATTGATGAGTTCTCTGCAACCTGCATCCTGAACTTCTGTCTTTGTGATTAATTAGATGTTACATCGCTTTATTGCATTACTGTGTTACAAGTGTTACTTCATGTTATACCAGAAACCATGGATAGCCTCTTATCTGGACATCTTCCAAGCTTGACATGTGCATACCTGAGTGTTGCATGCAGAACATGAGATAAAGGTGGAAACAGCTGGTCTGGAGAGTAAAAGATGCTGGAAATAGAATGAGAAGAAGAGAAAAAGCTCTGGTCACTCGTGACATAAACAGCATTAATGAGAGGCTTCTCAGTGGTGGACAGACAGGGGATATAATCTGAAGGGAATAAAAGCTTCAGTTTTGTTGGGGTGTGGGGGGGTGTGGGGGGTTGACTGTGCCATACAGGCAACCCTGCGAAGAGTCCTGCTGGAAGTGGCAATGAACCGAGGCCACTCATTAACTAAACCTTTCCAAACAGCTTGCAGAATATTTGGCTACTTCACTTGATATGAAGCGCAATAAAAATTCGAACCTCAATAAAAATATATACATTTTTAAATAAATTCAAAACTCACCACGTCTCCTTATTTCTGATGAAAATTTTGCGCTGTAAAGGTTCTCTGCAAAAGATTGCAAAACAGAATATTTTTGATAATTTATTAGACTTTATCGGGTAAGTAGTGCTTAAACCAGTAATAATAATAATAATAATAATAATAATAATAATAACAACAACAATAAAAATAATCATCATCATCTTAGTACAATCTTTGCACTGCTGCTACTAGTAGTAATAGTTAAAATAGCAATGTCAATATTTATACTAATACTACGAACAATAATAATAATAATAATAAAAATTCGATTTATCTAACGTATGCCAATGACAGTAACACCTGCAACCACCACCACAACCACCACCAATAATAATAATCATCATCAAACATAATAATTAAAGCAGTCGTTCTTAATAGTACACTCTATGGTCTATTAAGGCACTGTGAGGAGGGAGCTAAACAGTCTTCTCAAAAAAAAAAAAAAGAAAAACGGTCCAGATTTGGTCGTTCTGTGAGTTGTGTGTTGTGGAGAGTCTGGGGTGAGCTCTCTCTGATTTCTCTCCTCTACTTGCATTCATTATTGATTTGTCCTGGGACTGGTAAACAGATATTGAGAGGAAGCCCATGATTTCACGCCCGATCACAAACATCTGAAGAGATGAAGCGCATTCCTGTCATCTTATCTGTTTGAATAATGAATCTCGGTTTCTCAGGTAAACACTCTTTGTTACTCCTGCCACATGAATAGTAAATACAGCCGCTCTGCAGGCCTGTTCCCCCGAGCAGGGGGACGTTATGAGTCTATCCGCTCTCATATTTCCACTCTCGCGCTTTGGGTGGATCAGACTCGGCTGTTTTTGCAGTAGCTAAAATTACCCCGCTCCCAGTTTTCACAGGTTTTAGTGTACAAACACGAGCGGCCACAGGAAGCTCGCGCGCCGTGGCGGGAAGGGCCCGCTTGATTATCCTAATTAAGTTCTGTCTAATTAAATTACCGTCACGCACTAACCAATAGAAAGAGCGCCTTCATTAACCATGCACGAGCGCTGCTTTAGCGCGAGAGGCACAGTCAACCGGCTGATTTAGCCCTCTCTCTCTCTCTTTCTCTCTCTCTCACTGTCTGCCCCCCTTTATCTCCCTCTCGTGCACGCGCAAAAAAAGCAAGTATAGCTGTTGAAGCTGGCGCGCGCACGCGCACCTTAATTGCAATTGCCATTTTTTGGGGTTGTTTTAATTATTTATTTATTTATTTATTTATTAAATTTTATTGTTACGTTCCTCGAGCCATGCAGCTCGAGCAGTGCGTCTCACCGGCGCTCGCGCTCTCTGACAAGTGCGCGCACGTGGGCAGCGACGGAAGCGCGAGCTCGCGAGGGTCCGATCTCGCGCATGCCATGATTACGCGCGCCGGCGACGGCGGCGACCTGGAGAGAAGGAGTTCACCTGTGAAAAAAAACTGCGGAGGGATGACGAATGAGTCCGAGGCGGACGCCTTCGCGGACTCTAAGGGCCCGGCGGGAGCCGCCCAGAGCGCCAAACTCTCTCCTGCCCTCGACGGCGCGCCCGACATTCGCCACACCTTCGATGGCTGCGCGGCAGAGCGCTGCCTTGCGCCTCCTCCGTCCAGCCACGCGCCGCCACCGCCGCCACCGCCGCTCTCCGCGAACCCCACGCCCATGTTCCCGTACGCCAGCCAGCACGGAGCGGCGCACGCCGCCTTCTCCATCGCCAGCCCGAGCCGCTACATGGCGCATCACCCGGTGATCGCCAACGGCGCCTACAACGGCCTGCTGAGCGGCGCGTCCCCACAGGGCTATGCCGGCGCGGGCTACCCGTACGCGCAGCAGTACGGCCACGCGTACCAGGGCGCGCACTTCTACCAGTTCCCCTCGGCTCAGGCCGGCCTGGTCCCGGGCAAAGCGCAAGTGTACCTGTGCAACCGCGCGCTCTGGCTCAAGTTCCACAGACACCAGACCGAGATGATCATCACCAAGCAGGGCCGGTACGTATCCCAGCACCTCCACCAGCCTTTAGGAGGAGAGCGCGCGCCTGGATTACACTCTAAATCACCTTTTATCACATTTTTTTTTTACCAACTTTCATTCAATCGAAGATGTTTTTTTTTTAATCTCTTATCCATTTTACCAGCATTCATTCAAACTTTTTTTACACCAAAAACGCCACTTTTTTATTCCAGTTTTCTATTACAAACATTTTTCAGAGCTCATTTTAATAGCTTTACTTGTTTACCCAGAAATTACATTTTTTTTCTTTTACATGTTTTTTTCTGTACAATTTAATGTAATTTAAATACTCATTTTAATTATGTTTTGGACACTAAGAATACTGAACATTTTTGGGGTATTTTTTTCAACAACTCGGGATTTTAGAGAGCGTTTTAAACCGATGTGTGCGTTTTGGATTGAAGTAAACACAGTACTGCATGTGCCCAGTTTTAAACGGACTGCAGTAGGGATTTGAAAGTGATTTTTGTTTATTTTTACAAACCTGATGTGCAACCTTTAAGTATCTTTATTATTTCGAATGTTTTTTCTGTGGTTTTTTTTTTGTTAAGTGTATTTATGAAACAAAACGCGCACAGCTAATTTCTGCGTTATCGCTGTGGCTGCTTCTGATTTCTCTCTTCTGATTTTATTTTTCTCTATTTTTTTGAAAGTTCAGCGTGCGGTGTGTTCAATCCGTGTCCCTGCTCTTTATTTCTCCCTCTTTCTGTCCAGGCGGATGTTTCCATTTCTGAGTTTTAACATATCAGGCCTGGACCCGACTGCCCACTATAATATTTTTGTGGATGTGATCCTGGCCGACCCGAACCACTGGCGGTTTCAGGGGGGGAAATGGGTCCCGTGTGGCAAAGCGGACACCAATGTGACAGGTATTATTATCACTACTACTATGACTAATATTATTATTAATAATAATGACAATAAAAATGTAATAGTTGGCAGTAGAATGTTTCTTATGTAGAAGCTGTAGGAATTCAAATAACATGTAAGTATAAAAAATAAAATGGGTTTTGTAGCCTTTTGGATTAGAAAGGAAAGAAGATCATGAACACGCGGAGGACTCTCAGCTAAAATACATCTGTACCATATTTGGGGTGATTTTTATTAGCTTTATTTTGATGCCGTTCAAAAAAGGAAAACAGATCCATGGCGAACCTAATACCTAATATTTTTTCTTTTTTTGTGTAGTTAATAGCGATATATGTGATGTATGTGATTATTATATTATATATATATATTATTATTATATCCTATTAACTACACAAAAAAAGAAAAAATATTAGGATATTATATGTATACATATATTCTATGTTATTTTGTGATTTGCTTTCCTCTAAACTCTACACGTCATCGCACGTGCATTTTTTAAATTTGTTTTTTGCACGCGGAATTTCTAATGGACATTGTGTGTGTGTGTGTGTGTGTGCGCGCGCGCGTGCGCTGTTATTACTTTCCAGTGATGGGTTTATGTTCTCCTGTTGCTCCAGACCCTTAAATTTGCGCTATTTGACATTTTTATTTATAGAGAGCACGGCAGGCACGACTCGACTCTGATGAAATTCTACTATTATTTTATCTAAACATGTGTGTGTGTGTGTGTGTGATGATATTTACAGGAAACAGGGTGTACATGCACCCGGATTCTCCCAACACTGGAGCGCACTGGATGCGGCAGGAGATTTCATTCGGCAAACTCAAACTGACCAACAACAAAGGAGCGACGAACAACACGGGACAGGTGAGGAAATCAGCCCTCCAGCTTTAATCGGGACACACGATTCACTCACCAACAGCACCACGCTTCACATTAATGCACTCATGTCCAGGTCTCAGTGAGCTCGGCTGAACAATTCTTAAGAAATTTTCCACACAAACTGTACCGTCAAAAAAAAGTTTTTTTTGTCACCTTATTCAACAAATAATGTTGGACTAGTGATTTTAACAACATAGTTTTATAAAAAATCCAAATTTGATTGTGAATAAAAGTATCAAGCATGAAAAAATAAAAAAAATAAAAATCTAATATATATTATTACAAGGTGTAATTATACAAACTTTCATGACTCAGAAGTTCAGTGTTATTCTTCCTAGTATCCTACTGAATTCAGTTGTTAGTCATAAATGAGTTAATAGTGAAAAGATATACAAATTTCGCCTCATTATTTTTTTGGAAAAAATGTTTTAACTTAATAGTTATTAATCTGTTTTTTTTTACAACAAAATACGATAGCTGTGATAATTAAATAATAATTTCCATTGAAATAATTATAAATATAAATGTAGTAATATATATTTTAATAGCCTGTAATTTTGCCCGACTGGTCACTACTATGCCTCGCCGGTGGTCACAGTGCTGTATTGATGGTGGGCTTATCTGCAGATGGTGGTCCTGCAATCTCTGCATAAGTACCAGCCCAGGCTGCACGTGGTGCAGGTGAACGAAGATGGGACGGAAGACACGAGCCAACCGGGCCGCGTGCAGACCTTCACCTTCCCGGAAACCCAGTTCATCGCGGTCACGGCCTACCAGAACACAGACGTAAGAGAAGCAGAGCTTTTCTTGAACTAGAGCCCAGTGGAGCCTCACCTGTGCATAAGAGGAGACTTCTCGTAACTCTTCACTTTTCCCTTCTCCACAGATCACACAGCTGAAGATCGACCACAACCCGTTTGCTAAAGGGTTCAGGGACAACTACGACACGTAAGATTTCATTCTTGTAGTATTTGCTTATTTATTTGTTAGATTTCGAATCCCTAGATCAGTCCCTATCGAAGACGTTTTTCCGTTTTTTCCTAATTCAAATTGTTAACAAAGATACTAATATATAGCACTGATAATATATACTGCCCTCCTGTCCGTTCCTGCATTTCATTTCTCGGCAGAACTGTGAGCGCCAGCAGATCGCCAGCTGGTTTATGAGAATAATGCTGGAATAATGAGGCTACTGCTCGATGTTATTATCTCCAGTTCTCATTAAGAGCTGCATGATGGAGACGGATCAGTTCGCTTTTAGCAGATAAACTGTCTCTTCATTCATCTGCACATAATTTCCCCTAAAATCCAACAGGTGTCTGAAATAAACTGACTGTATACACCCTAAATACATGACCAGGAAAGATAGTTATAATTTAATATATAATCTGTTTTTGTAATATTGTTATTAATATTAATATTATTATCATATTAGAAGACCGTTATGTCTTGTCCGTCCCGAGCGCAAAAATATTGTGTTCATACAGCAAAACAGTGCAGGTATTTGCGCCAATCCGCTGTGCAACGGTGGATTCAGGCTTTATTGCACCATAATATTCTATTCTGTTTCCCAGTGAAATGATCTTGCACATTTATTGAGCACATTTGGTAATGCTTCCTTTTGCTCTTTTAGAAACAGTCCAATAACAGCAACAGCTGGAACAGCATCAGCTGAAATTGGAAAAAGCCGCGTTTTTAGTGTCCAACAGCATCTGATGGTCCAGAATGCACCTCACATAAACCGTTTTCATTAATACTATATTTATTAATATTCATTAAGATTATTTTCGATATTACAAGTGTGAAAACAAAGACCATTATTTTTTCAGACAGATGCATTTTATGCGCGCAGCCGGCGGGCCAGTTGGCGCAACACCACTGCGCCTTTATGTGTGCGGAATGACATATGTGACAAAGTTCCCTAATCCTTCTTAATTTTAACATCATAATAATAATAATAATAATAATAATAATAACATTATTATGTTATTTAACACAATAATAATAATAATACATTTCACTCCAGAGTCAAGTTCTTTATGTCCACTCAATTTTTTCCTCTCTCTCTGTCTCCATCTCTCCTTCTCTCTCCATCCCTTCACCACCTCCTCCTCTTTTCTCCTTCCAGTGTCTACACAGGTTGCGACATCGACCGGTTGACGCCGTCCCCGGGCGCGTCCCCGCGCTCGCAGCTCATGCCCGGCGCCAGATACGCGATGACGGGCTCCTTCCTGCAGGAGCAGTTCGTGGGCTCGTACGCGGCGGCCAAGTCGCGCTTCCACGCGGGCGCGGGCGGCGCTGCTGGCGCGGATCGTGGCGTGCCGCTCGCCAACAGCCTGCTGTCGCCGCAGCCA
>JBBPCZ010000002.1:17342426-17373489 GCA_037974445.1 Brycinus macrolepidotus
TAAAGGGGCATTTGACAGATGCCCTTATCCAGAGCAACTTACAATCATTAGTTACAGGGACAGTCCCCCTGGAGGGTTAAGAGTCTTGCTCAAGGACACAATGGTAAAAAGTGGGGGTTTGAACCTGCAACTTCGTGGTTATCAGGTTCACAGGCAAGTGTTTTACCCACTAGGCTACAACCACTATCCTATTTATGACTTCTATTTGCTTCAGTGAGATGAGTTGAGTTGTTTAATGTCAGGACTAACCTCTCTCCCACAATACAGTCTTTGCATTTAGCTACCTCCTCAAAGTGGCCTCCTCTGCAGAACTGTGCACAACTAATCTGGACCAGGGGAATTTATACATGCTGCAAGTGTAGGTCAGACAGCCCTGGCATGTTCTCAGCTTCAACTATTTACAGTTTTAGATATTTATAACATTCCAGTAAAAATACCCCAGTCTGCTCATGCCTACCCACTGAACACCTTTTCTCTTCGTTTGAGTAAAAGAAATAGTTGGATCTAGTTAGGTTTTTACATTATGTGCCCACAGTCTGGCTTCAGCAGAGTTTGAAGAGGGTTAGATGTTGTCTTAAAAGGTAGTCAGTCTTTTGATTGAGTGGCTGGGGGGTGGGATTTGTATACATAAAAATAATTGTTTATATGAACTGCTATTCATTGCAATGTACATGCAGTGTGTGTGTGTGTGTGTGTGTGTGTGTGTGTGGTCTTCGTGGCAGATGTTTAAACAGTTTTATAAAGCTTCAGCCCTAAGACCTTATTTATGTAAAATGATGAAATCAGCTAAAACATTCCAATGGCGGTTCCAGTGACACACTGAGGCACAGTTGGTGGTTTATATTTTCAGTGAACTAGAAATTCTATGATCTCCAAATGATTCAAATCCGTATTAAGGAGAGTGCTATTCACTATTTACCATCATTTTCAACACTATTAGAAAATATTCTTCATCAGCCTCAGCTGGTAACAATATTAAATTGTGGATAAACTAGCAGATCACAGTACAGGGACATAACAACACGTGAATTTGTAATCCTCTCTATAAAAATCCATATTTAGAGTGCATCTGCTCCAGAATTCATGTTAGTTTTGGTGTATGTAGCAGATGCCCTTACCTGGAATGACTGGTGAGTGTAGTTTCGGGACAGTGATGTTTCTGAATTTGCGAATGTTTTACTAAACTTTATTATAGGAGTGGGCAGTATGATGATATGTATTGTTACCGTGATAAATTACATCACACTGCATCACAGTGTGCTTTTCTGAGAGAGCATAATTAGTCCTGTTAATGTGTATTCTGTGAAGTGTGGTGTGTGAAAAACGAAATATACTGATGCACAAAGTAAAAATGTCTCGGTATTACGTTTTGCCATGTTATCTACCAAATTATTTACACTCGCACATCTTACATAGAAAGATAATTCTTTAATGAACTGTTCTTTAGGGGACCAGAAGTGGTCTTTCTGTGTATCACTTCAAAAAGTCCTGTCCATCCAAGAGAGATTTTTTTGCGTGCAGTCAGGGTGGATTAGAGAGCATCCAAGTTTTTGGGAGCACTCAGATATTTTCCATTGTTCACGCACAGGCCACAGGACACTGTATATTGGGGTACATGTCCCCCTGGGGCGGAAGACACGCAGACGCCACCGCCACCATGGCCACAGACACAGGAAGAGGAGCAAAGAGAGGGATTCTGGAGTAGGAGATGGACGAGACTCACCAGCCTATGGTGAGAGTTCCATCACACACACTCTCTCCTGTCTTTCGCTCACTTTCTCTTGTTTTTTCATGTCTTTCTCTCTTTGTCTCTCTTGCTCTCTCTCTCTATGATAGGGGTGTAACAGTGCACATATTTCACGACACAGTATGTATTGTGGTTTTTGGACAAAATTATGGATGCAACCATTCACATATTTTTACACAAATTTAAGCTTTTTTATTCTAAAGTGTGGATTCAATTGGATTTTTGCTATTTTAAAAATGTCTTAATTGTACATGTGTCTGATTATACACTACACAGATAAACAAAAGAATTTCGAAAATATATTTGGGTGTGGGTGCCCCCCCAGTGGTACAGATTAAAATTTTGATACACTGTTCCAAATTGGATTTTTTGATATGTGTTGAAATCGTTAAGCTTTTATTCTGTGGCCTTCCGCTCCAAGTTGTTTCAGTGCTGTGTGAATTCTAAGCAGCCTGCTTGCAGGGCTCGCTGTTCATTTCGTCAACATGGCTATGAGTCACTCAGCCTCCTCTGCAAGGCTGCAACGATTATTCTCACTCGATTCATATGTCAATAACACCACGGCCACACATTGATTCTCAGTGGGAACGTTGTATTATACACATTTGGGGATGATGTGAGGGCCTGATGCTTTGTAATCATAGCAGAAACTAAAGATACATTTCTGTGCTTTAATGTGGAAAACATCTCATTTACATAACTGACATTGCTAACAGCTGTATTATGTAAGAAGCGAGCGTTCTATTTCTGCTATGTTTGAATCATAGCAGCTCACGTAAATAAAAGAATTGTTCTAAAATATCTGCCTTGCTTATGTAGTATTTTGAGGCTAAGCTGAGTTAAAGTTCTGCTGTCACTCACACACTGCCAGTCTGCTAAAGCTCACACGCTGTGCTGCAGACACCCCCTCTCAGAGGGTCCAGTTTTTGCTGGGAACTGAGGATGATGATGAAGAACACATTCCACATGACCTCTTCACTGAGCTGGATGAAATCTGTCTGCGTGATGGAGAAGATGCTGAGTGGAGAGAGACAGCCAGGTGACTCACCACATTCCTACCACATCTCAACAAATAAAGGATCCTCAGTTAGTTTTGGGATTTTTCCATGACAGATCAGGTGCTTTTCTTTGACATATTATGAGAAGTGTTTCGGTAAGTACTGATTGTGTTTAATGCATCATTCTGTATACTGCATAATGCCCCAGTGTACACTATGCTCCACTGTCTTTGCAGTAATATACATTATTGTATTCAGCTGTATGCCATGCTACAGGTAAGGCAATAATCAGGGTTTGAGCCCATCAGATCCCATTTTCCTTAGCTATCCATTCACAGCTTAAACTCAGTCTGTTGAATCAGAGCCATTTTTGATGTAAGTAATGGAAAAAAAAGTAAAAAGCAATTTAATCTCTTTGTTGAATATGTATCAGGAACGTTCTGTATAGAGGCTATAGTCTCCTGGTGTTTGTCCCCTGCCCTCTCATTAGCCCAAGTTTGATCTAAATGGCAACAGTAAAACTATAATGAAAAATGAAAGAAAACAGTATAGAGGAAGCAGAGTGTTGCAAATAGGCACTGATTCCAAAGAATATTTTGCTTTGAACATGATGGACCTTTTGGTTCCCATGAGGTCACATTTCTCTGAAGATGAATGAAACTAAGAAGATTATTACTCTTCTTGTTTGTGCTCATGACTATGTACTTGTTTCTCTCTCTCTCTCTCTCTCTCTCTCTTTCTGTAGATGGCTGAAGTTTGAGGAGGATGTGGAGGATGGAGGGGAGAGATGGAGTAAGCCCTATGTGGCCACGCTCTCGCTACACAGCCTGTTTGAACTACGCAGCTGCATTATCAATGGCACTGTGTTGCTGGACATGAGGGCCAGTTCTCTGGAGGAGATTGCAGGTGTGTGTGTGTGTGAGAATTCTTAGCAACATTTGCTAGGAGTGTAATAATGCATACATTTCATAATATAATATGTATTGTGCTTTTTGCACCATAGTATGTCATAATAGATTTCTGAGTTTGGGTTCTAGATTTTAGACCTTTAAAAATGTCTTGATTCTATAGAGCTCTACAATTTTATCCTAGGCTCACATGAATAAAAGTTCTCCAGTATAACTTTACAGCTCCACAAAATAACAAAATAATCACAACCCTAGAATAAAATATAGTAGAATATAGTCAAAAAATATATATTCATTTAGGAATGGATTTGTCCATAGCATAAGTACAGTATAAAGCACTTTACTTTGATGGGATGCAACCCACATGCTTAATTTTAATCACTGATAGTCATTTGCCTTAAATATGGTAAATGAGAGACCAAAGGGAGTGAGGGATATTGGCTTTACATTTTCAGATTTTATTTTTTGATACTGTACTAAAATCGTTCACTCTTAATATTTACGTAGTCTCAGAAAATTAATTGATACATATGTACCGTATAAATCATGACCTTTTCTGTTACTAGTTCAGATGAGGAACTAGTTGAAATGATTGTGGTAATTGATTGTACGCTACAGATATGTGAAACATAGATTAGGCTATTTGCAGAATAATGCAGCATTCCCAGGTAAAATCACAGAAGGGATTACGGTCTAGACTGCCATAAAACCATGTGGAACCCAGTCTGGCTGATGTTTTGCATGGAGTCAAAGCAAAGCTTCTTTCAGTCCCAGTTAGATGGTGCTAAACCATATAGAGATGTTAAACCATCCTTTTACCAAGAAAATTATCTGAGATAAAAAAAAAAAAAATTCTAAATCCCATAGGTTACTGTTGCGTGAAGTGGGGACTAAAGCAGTATCTGCACACATCACATCACCGGATATTTTGCATCTTGATGCCAAAGCCATTTTTAAAACCCCGGTAGTGGTTTGAAAATAGCACTTAAGCCAGAGTAACCTACACTGCAGCACAGTTAGTTTGACCTTTTGAGTAGAGAGCCATTTGCACAGCCTGTAGCATCTGTGGTGATGTCTGAGCCCCTGTATCTTTTTGCAGAGTGCCCTAGCAAAAAGGTAAAAGGCCTGTTATGATACAAACAGGTGTTTGTGGAAGGCAATATGCAGATGTAGCTATGAAGACATACAACTATTAGTATAGCAAGTACTGTCCATTGTAAGCAACTTTGGTAGTTTTTTAGAAAATATTAAATGCATTATATTGAAAATATGTTGAGCTTTTCAGTTAGAGAGGGCTGAAAATGTTACTTTCTTTTCTAGTTTTTAATAGCACTTAAGATGTGGTGCCTTAAGACCATCTGTATCTCATAAATTAGCATATTTTTCACACTTGACATAAAGGTCATTTGGCATCCTCTGTTTCAGTGCTCTGTCCTTTGTGATTCTTTATTCTGTAAAAATGTGCTGTGCCTCAAAAGAGGGGATTATTGTCTTCAGTCAGGAAGAATTAACATAAAAATGAACGATGCCTGTAAAAGCTCTTACTGCAGACATAGGGCCATAATTTCATGTCGTACAGCACTTGCTTAAACAGCTGAATTATACAGTAGTAAAAGCCTGCACTTCTGCAGCTGTGATGTTCTTTTAGCTATTGTTCATTGCACACTTCACTGCTCCTTACTGAGTAATGTCTGATTGCCATTACTTATAGGGGTGTCAAGGATATCAAGGGTTTCTATATGTACATATTATATGTTTCCCCAGAATACTTAGTGTAGATTAGTCATTTTAAATAGCACATTAGTTCAGTATCAAGTCTGACACATATGCTCTGTTAACTATTAATCAGGCTATTTATTATTCACGGGAATATTAATTATTGATACCTTTCTGGTGCACACAAGGACAATTTCAGAACCCAGCAGCTGTTCTACAGCAGGTATAGCATATGTCATTTTATATTTCAAATAAAGATATGTTTCTGAACTACGCCAATCAGCCAAAATATTAAAACCACTGACAGGTGACGTGAATAACATGGAACATCTGGTTACAATGGCTCCTGTCAAGGGGTTTAATATATTAGACAGCAAAAGGACAGTCAGTTCTTGAAGATTATGTATTGGAAGCAGGAAAAGCCCAATTGTGGTGGCTAGACAACTGGGTCAGAGCATCTCCAAAATGGCAGATAATTTGGGGTGTTCCCATTATGCAGTGGTTAGTGCCTACCAGTGGTGGTCCAAGGAGGGATAACCAGTGAACCGATGACAGGGTCATGGACACTCACAGGTCACTGATGCATGTGGGGGAGTGAGGGCTAGCCTGTCTGGTCTGGTCCCACAGAAGATCTACTGTAGTACAAACTTCTGAAAACGTTTATGCTGGCTATGATAGAAAGGTGTCAGAACACACAGTGCATTAAAGCTTTTTGTGTATGGGTCTATGTAGCCGCAGAACAGTCAGAGAGCCCATGCTGACCCTCGTCGCCTCTGTGGGGGGACCTACATGATTTGAGATGGGGGTTTCAATGTTATGGCTGAGCATATAACACATTGCACATGGGGCCACTGTTTTTTTTCTTTTATCTTCATCAGTTATAAAATACTAGCATAGCCAAACGGAGGGGAAACATTTTATTCTGGCTTTTCCAAATGGCTAGGTCATTTTTATTTTATTTATGAACATCTGTATGTCTTTAGAGCTAACTTAGGATTGTCTTTCTCTCTCAGACATGGTCTTAGACCAAGAAGCATTGGGAGAGCTTGATGAAGAGCTGAGGAAGAAGGTTCGTGATGCTCTGCTCAAGCAGCACCATCATCAGAACCAGAAAAAACTGGCCAACCGCATTCCCATAGTACGCTCCTTCGCAGACATTGGGAAGAAGCAGTCAGAACCTAACTCCATGGACAAAAACGGTATGACATATCCTGAGAGGTTTGCAGTTCCACAGTCGTGTAGTTTTCCTTTCACCATTTTCATTCGGTGTATTGCTATATGTAATATAACACTTAGCTTGCAAGTTAATGCTGGTGTTACATAAGAGCAGAGCAGGCAGGACAGGCCTGCTCTATACAGCATATCTAGAGTAAATCTTTCCTGTTCAGCATATGTTTATGATTTATATTGTGTTAGGATAAATGGCAGCTGAATATAGTAAACATCACACCAAGGTCAAAAAGTCTATCCAGATGTGATATAGTGATACTGTGATTGAGTATAATCCAAGTGTGTACATTAAACCTACAGCAGAGATATTTTGTTGGCCCACTTTGGATTCAGAGTCAGAGTTAGAGATTTAGAGTTAAAGTCAGCATAAAGCACTCTCAGTAGCTTTCATTTTGATAAAAATGCATTAATCTGGATCAATGTTTTGAAAGATTCTCTTAAGCTCTGTGACTCTTTGGTGCAGGAAACTGGAATGGAAATCACTGTGTGTGTGTGTGTGTGTGTGTGTGTGTGTGTGTGTGTGTGTTTGTACGTTATCTCGGTCTGACCTTCTAGCTGATGAGGTTCAGATGGAAGAAACTGCACAGTCAAACAGCTGAAAGTGATATTCCAACTATTTTGGAAACAAGAAGTAATTAAATGATAAATAGTATACTATAATGATCTATTCATAACATTTTTAATTGGTGTCTGGCTAGAGATTTGACCACCACTTTCTCATTATCACTGTACATTTGATACTTTACTGTTTTTGCAGCTATTATAGAATCACATTTAGCTCTGTGTATAATTGTTTCTTTCATTTCTTCTTTTTTCATTCACTCGCACAGCTTCCTACAGACTAGTTGGAACTAATAGTAGTTTTGTATTATTGAGAACAGGGATTAGAATGGTGATTCACTCCATTTTTTTTATTTTATTTTTTAATAATCTGAAAACAGCAGCAACCTTTTACTCTGTGAAAATGGACAAATATTGATAATCATGAATGTAGACCGGTCTCAGTCATTACATTGCCTAATTGCAATTATTTGACATGATCACAGTTATTTAAGAGTAATTGTATTTAATTTCATTATGATATTGCGTCACAACAAACAGTATGTGAATATGGCACATTTTCACCAGACAAAAGATGAAACTTCATGTATTTTTACTTGGTACTCTAACACATTTAGAGAGTGTTGCCAAGTAATGTTTGTTAGTTTGTTAGTTAAGTAGCTAATTCTAACACAAAACACGAAAACCTACTCATGATTAACTACTCATGATTCTATGTACCTGTAGCATTAGCCATAAAATGCATGAAATGAAAAAATACAATTTGTTGATTGCTGTTATTTTCATGGCAGTTAATCATCATCACCTTTCATAATCGTGACAGACCCAAATGAATCAAATGCAAATGGTCCAGAATTATGTGGAATGTTTTTTTTTTTCCTTTGCCGTTACCATTTTGGAGAGGTTTTGTTTTGACGTTGGCAATATTTTATTCATGTGGAACATAGGACCTGAGTGAGTGCCAATTTCTTTTTCAGTTTAGTTAAATAAAACAAATTAAACTAGTTTGAGGCCTGTTGTCATATGTGTCCAGGAAAGCTTGTTCATGGAGCATTAATGTTGTTCTTTTGTGTGTGTGAGCTGCCATTTATGCCCCTCAGTGGATATTGCATCCATTTGCATAACACTGTCCTAGTTTAATCCTCTCTTTAGTGTCTCTTCCTCCTCTCCTCTTGTTTCCTCTCAATGTTTGTTTGTGTGTGTGTGTGTGTGTGTGTGGCAGGTGGTTCATCTTTCTGTTCAGCCCTTAAGTCTTCTCTTTGGGGTTCATTTAACTGTGATACAAGGCACAGGCAGGTGTCTTCCTGCTCACCATGCTGGCCTCAGTGCTGCCCTTCCAGAGTGTCCATCTCCTCTCCACTCCCTGACCCACCCTCCACCTCCACCCAGCCAGCCCTCACGTCTCACCGAGCCCACTCACACAGCCCACAGCTCTCCTATTCTCTGCAGGCAGAGGACCAGCTGGATCCAGGCAACTTAGACTTGACTTTCTCCTCTAGCTCTTCCTAAAACATAACTTCTGAAGGTGGTTATTTTTCATTGTCTGTTGCACGCCTTTGGATATTGTAGTTCAAAGGATCTAGTGGGATCAAAGGGAAATGTTTAACTAGGTTTTAAGATTGGTTCTTATCTTGAATCGTTAGGAACATGTAATGTGGACTGAAGGCTTCAGTTAGCTTTGCTGAAAAAGAAAAGATGACCAAGGAGAAGTAGGGTCTCACAGATATAAAAACTGTCATAAATGCAATATCAGTATCGAGGAGGGAAAAAAACAGTAACCAGTAATAAAAATTTAATATAGTCGAAACAGACTCCGATAGTTAAACGGTTCTTATTGACTGATATGCTCATTTTTCTGTACGTAGTCATAACATTCCTGAAATGTTATGGCCCAAATAACTAAAATAAACAGAAGAAACTTAAAGTCTTGAATATATAGAGGTTTGCATGTATCTTACAGCCTGCAAAAAAAATTTTTTTTTAAACTTTGAAATAAGTTAACAGAATGTTAGACACAGATTATTGTTGCCTTAACTTGCTATTACAGGTTTTAAGGCAGGATTACCTACTTTTTTAAGTTTAAACACCATTTTAAAAATTTTTTCATCATGATAATGTTTAAATTTTGATATTATTTTTTGTTGGGGTCTGGTTATTACAACATAGAACGAACCACTAAATGTTTGATTGGAGGGACCTATACCAGTAAATTTTCAGGACCTCATTATGTTATTGTGAGCCAACACATATAGCTTTCAGTATCGCATGTAGTGTGTTATGGTTCATTCTTTGGAGCACAGCGTGTTTGGATGGTGATGCTCATACAGGTATTAGTATTTAATTGACTAAGAAATCTTTTCAGCCACTGTAAGTTTTAGCCTATATATATATATATATATATATATATATCCTGTATTGGTATATATATACCCTCCCAATTATTTTCTGAATGGCTTATTGACATACTGTTAATACTCAAAAAATAAAGTGCTGGTTGAATTTAAAAGAAAGCATGATGTGAAGCATGTTTCTTAAATATTTACTTATAATCTGGTTATCAACTCAAGCTGTAGACTGTTAGCACATTCATTCACCTCTTTCCCACCTTTTAAAGGGTTGTTTTTAGGAGGTTGCTAGTTTTCCTCACACAAGTGCAAACACATGAGGAGCACCAAACCTTTTTTAATAGCCATCACTTTAGTGCTGAACTGTTCTTGATCGTGAAAGAATTCCAAGTGCAATTAAAATGAGAATTCATGCTCATCCAAAACTTGCACAGTCCTGCAGCCGGAAAACACTACAGCTAAACAGAAATTTGCTCATGCAGCATAGAACGGACAGTCATTTGCGTCCCAAAATGAGGTTTGGTGTTGCATCATGTTTAACAAGCAGTAGTTGTAGCCGCTATTAGAGTATGCTAAAATGTGATTTAGAATGGAATAAGAGAACCTCTCATTATTCCTGTTTTTTTTGCTGCCGGTAGTAAATAAAGTTTGCATCTGCCTATAAATAAATCAAACACTGAAATTAGCAATGGCCCTAAAATATCTAAATGATTCTCTCTTTCTCTTCTCCCTGTGGCTAATTTCATGTTTGTTTCACTCCTTTTCGGTGGAGCTGATAAATGTGAGAAAATGATGGAATCTACAAAATCATACTGACCACCATTATCCATTAAATCCACACATTACTCGCCTGCCCCATAAACACTGTGTGTCTGGCTCTCGCTCTGTCTGCAGTAAATCACCACTTAATGCACCTCAGCAGAGTGAAAGTGCATTACATGTTTCTCTGTCTCTGTCTCTATCCATGAACAGCTGTCTGCATTGATAAAGCTCTATTCATTACTAAATTGCTTTAGTGTAACCTTAAGACCACGAGAGGCACTCTGCTCTGCTTGATCTGCATTGGCAGAGTAATGAATGATTGCTTCAGCCATAGTTGCTGGTAGTTGCCAAAGGACCAGACCTGTATGCATGACTAGTGTTCTGCATTGTCATTGTCTGCACAGGCCAGATGATCCCTCCACAGAACCAGCCCAGTGCCCCTGAGCTCAAGCCAGAGGTCAGCAGAGAGAACAGCACAGTGGATTTCAGTAAGGTAAGAGTGACCTACTATACTCAAGGCCTCTCAGTTCTACTGTCCAGTTTTCACCATAATGACAAATGCAAAAACAGTGAATGCCATCCTTGTTCAATCCATCTCTCCAATGATAACAGCTGTGACAGATGTAATACAGGCTCTGCTGGGGATTATATTCGTATGTTTTGGCAATACTCACATACCTTTATATGTAGTACAAACACATCTAAACATCCACAGTCCTGGCTGGTTTGCTCTTATTTGATGACATTAAAAACATTTTTTGCCAAATTTCATTTACAAAAAAAAATGTCCTCCTCCCTCCAAGTTTGCTTCTTTGTTAGACAGCAAATTTTGCTAAATAAGTCTCTTGGACGCCTAAATCACATGAGAGATAAGAAGAAGCAAACTGTGGTAACCAAACATGTCTTGGCTGATCAGCTACTTGGTTTGGTTTGTGCCAGATATCCAGTTATCCTCAGTGTGGTGTAACTGTTACTTGGATATTCTTATTTTGTAGCTTGCTATGGTCAGGTTTTATAGAGGAAAGGCAGCAATAGTATGGAGCTGATACAGTGCTTGTGTTTGCTACATTATTAGGGTGAGGAAATGGTTCCATATTGAATAATAAATACAAGACATTGTTTTTTTTATTTCCTAGTTTTGGCAAATTCAGTGTTGATTGATTTTACATCGTTTGTGTATTTATTTATTTATTTATTTTTACCCTATGGGCACACCTTATCAGAAGACATTGTCTACAGTATTATCAGTGGCTTCTTTGGGATAAAAACAGGATTACCTTTTAATGTCCCCGTCACTTTTAAAGATATACCAGCTGTTTCAGGTACTCTGTCCTCTTCTTTGCTGCCTCTTTTAAATGATTCCTATGTGCTTATCTTCAGTACTCTCAGTGTAAATGTCTTCTTCTCTAATTTTTCCTCCAGAAGAATACACTGTGCATTCTGCTATTTAACCAATTACAGTCTGAGAAATGCATTAATTTTGCTTTTTTTTTGCTTAAAAAGCACTTTGAGGTAACATTGTAATTAGATATGTTTTTCACCTGAAGTCAGTAGCAGTTCCATTTAGTCTTATTATTCTGTATGGCCTATCAATTAGAGCACATCACAGATGACCAATGGTGGTTGAAACACTGCTGTCACTTTTTGCTTCTATTTTTTACCTTAAATTGTGTTCCATATATTAAGCACTTGGTTACAAACATTCTGTTATAAAAACTGAATGTCCTTTTACTGTAATGGATGGATTGTATGTATGGGATAAGGATTTATCCAGATAGGAGTAATCTATAAATCTCTCACCTGATCCGAGATTATTTCGTGTGTTTTCCAGTATTCTGATTTTTTTTTATTATCTGATGGATTAGATATACATTCTACATAAAGGTATCTAGTAAATAATAACGTGTGTCAACTGAGCTACTGGTTTTTGTGTATTTTACCAGCTATCAGTGTGCAGTCTCTTACTCATATCACAAAACTCAACAGTTAGTTTTATTAGTCATGTTTTAGTCATAGTCATATTTTACCTCCTGAGTAGTGTATCCAAGTCCCATCCTGCTTTCAGATCAAATACCTTGCTGATTCATAGTTTTGAGTGTGACAACACACTGACAGCCCCGCAAATAAAAATAGCATTTCAGAGTTGCAATGAAAACATGCCATTTAATTTAAGTTGCAATACAAGTGTAAGTGTAATAAAACACTATTGTGTTGCATTACATTATTTGGCAGTAGGATGTGTGCTGGTATTACAGGAAACAACAGCAAATCTGATTTGCTAGTCCAAAAATGTTCACATGTTGTCTGACATTTGGCAACCTTTATGTCCCATATTCCTTAGTATAAGATCCCAATTAGATTTTGCCTCAAACCAACGTCAAAACATTTTAGAGCAGAGCTAGCTTTCATGATAGCTACAGTCATAGAGTTACAGTCATGGATGGTATGTGAGGCAACACCTTTTTCCAAAAGAAATCAATTGCACTAATGTATTCACTTCAAGCCTAAAAGGCAGATAAATCTACATGCTGGTATTTATTCTAATACATAATACATGACATTTTTAAATTGTTTAAGAACCTGTTTATTTTCTAAGTGCCAGATCCCTGGGCAGCGGCCGCTAGAGGCCGCCCTTTGTTTTGTGTGAACAAACCCTTATTCTGACAGCCTGAACACCGGCCTTGAGTTAGAGTGTATTATTTGTTCCAGCTGACTGGTGTAATCAGTGAGTGATTCTGTGTGTTGATTGGGTTTTGAGTTAAGGGGTTTTAGTATTTAGCTGTGTCTGAGTTGGACCTCCGTGTCGGCCCACCGTCATCCACCATAGTTCGAGTACGTTGTGTTTGCTCCTGTGTCCTTTGTTTTGAGTATCTAAGTTCAGTTACGGCCCTTGCGCCGCTTTGCTTTGAGTAATAAAAGTTAAGAAACTGTATGAAGTCTGCGTGTGCGCCTCCTTGCACCATCACTGAGAGACGAGCGACATGACACTAAGCCTTTTTTAAAAACAAATTTTACGATGAACAGACCACTTGACATGGGCCAGAATGACTTGTTATATTAACTTAGATTGAACAAAATCTTTTTCATTAAGTTACACAAGTCAGTAAGTCAATAATGTTACACAGGTACTTTTCTGGAGATGTGAGATTTTCCTCAGACACTGACAGTGTAAAGGACTGTCCTGTAAAGCATTTATCTCATGGAACCTACCTAAAGTAGAAAGACACAGAAATGTTCAAATAAGGGAGAGTATAACTGAAGAACAGATGTAGTTGAAATGCAGAAAGGAAACGCCTGATTATGTCACTGAAGTGACAGCACAAATGATTGCTGCAAAAAGGACCATAACATTACATAATACACTGGATTATGGATTATGCAAATATGCATAATCTCTCTACTGTTCCATATACCTCCATATGTGCTAGTTCTTTATGGAAAGTGTTCTACTCTTTAAGTGAGTGAGCTCTGGCTGCTGAACAGTGTTTCACTGTAAACTGCATTACACAGAAAGGGGGATCCAAAGGTTTCATAAGACGTTTCACAGATTTGGAACAAACAGTGTTTTACCTCAGTGCTGTAATGCTAAGTTAATGAATGCCAAAGCTGAAGTGGGATTGAAAGAGTTCTAGCAAGAGATGTAACACAGTTATAAATAGGCAACCACAGTTTCAGCATTTAAACCTCAGAAAACACAGCCACCAAAACTTTCTTTTGATTACTTCTGAAAGCGATATTTAAAAATTAGTTAATATGGGATGAATCCAATCCTACAGGATTAGTGTGTGTATCATTTCTGGTAGAAATATCGATGTTTGAGAGCAAGTGGGTTTGTAGATTTTGTTTTTGAACTCTATGCCTCAGTTCTTATGTTGCATTCTGGCATCTGATTTTTTGCAATACTGAGTACTGAGCGAAACCAGCTTTGAATTGTTCTTACCAATTATGGACAGAATTAAGATACATAGAAATGTTGTAATGAATTGTTAACACTACTTTCACTAATGAGGTCATATGTCTTTCACCTCACCACAAAAAAACAGTAAAGGTCTTGATTTTCAAGGGGGGGGGGGCACGAATGGCAGTTGAAGAACAGTGGAAATGAAGCAGCAAAAACCTCGTATGGTCCCATGGCTGAATTTCTGGTTATATATGTGTTGTATCCTTGGTGTACTTGTAGATAGATCTGCACTTCATGAAGAAAATTCCTGCTGGAGCTGAAGCCTCAAATATCTTAGTAGGAGAGCTAGAGTTTCTGGAGAAGCCGGTGGTGGCATTTGTGCGACTCTCTCCTGCTGTCCTTCTCAACGGCCTGGCAGAGGTCCCCATAACCACCAGGTTAGCCGTCTACTATCTTTTTAACCCCAGAGTGTCAAACTCAGGTCCTGAACGGCCTCAGGCCTGCAGAGACAAAAGGCCTGTTTTCCCTTTTGTAATACTCCTTTCATGTTTTCTCTGAAGGGCAAGTTCTTCTCCCCACTTCAAGTTAATTGTAGTATGTTTAGGTTGATGTGCATAAAATAAAATTATTATAAAATGACCATGGACCTGCCATTTGTAAGGTGTTATTTGAAAAGTTACTTTTGATGGGGTGTTTTACTTCTGTGATTACTCATGATGGAAATGGAACTGCACTGAAAATTTCAATTTGTATGTCTTTATCATTGATGGGTGTTCATGTGATGCCTCCTGGTGGGAACTCATTTTTCCAGTAAAACCAAGAGTGTGTGAAAATGCTATCATTATCTGCCATTTGTAAGGTGTTATTTGACAAATTACCATTCATGGGGTGTTCTCTGTGATCATTGGTTTTGCGGAAAGTGGAACTGCATTGAACATTTCCATTTGCCTGTCTTGATCATTGACGGGTGTTCATGTGATGCCTCTTGGTGGGAAACCCATTTTTCCAGTAAAACCGAGACTGTGTGAAAATGCTCTCACACTCTGAACTCATGAAGGCCTTGGCAGTTAGCTGATGAGTTTCATCACATGTTAAATGATGTAGAATGCTAAGCCCTGCTGTGCTGTGACCTTCCAGGACTGGAGTTTGGCACTTCTGCTCTAACCTTAATATTTATCTTTTAACTGTAGCCTTCACCAGCAGGACACCTTTTGGCTGTACATCTCTAAAATTGCTGATGTGCTGCCCTAGCAACTTGTGAGGCTTTTCCAGTGTACTGATTTATCACATGCACTCATATTTCAGACAAGTACACTGTTGACCACAAAAGCACAGTGCTTCATCTCTGTCATTAAGATAACCTTAAAGGCAACTGTATTTAAAGTGGGTTTGAAATTGGTAAATTTGAAGTTTAAAATTTAATCCCACTCTAGAGCTGCCAGACGATTTGAGAATCTTCCCCCCACACCTCTAAAGCAATGGTTCTCAAACTGGTGCTCAGGATTACCCAGAGGTTCTGCATTTATGCTCTCTCACTGTGTGCTAAAAGTTGAGATTGATTAAGCAAAAAAGTGGATCGTCGGGGGGACTCTGAGGGCTGTTTTAAGAAACACTGCTCTAAATAAAATGATCAGCAATGGCAAGAACAATTGGTTTTACGGTAAGATATTGTCTGTAATTGTTTTGTAGGACCTTCATGTTATAACTTTTGCTAGATGATCTTAATGGATGATAACAAACCATAGCTAAGTCTGAGCCTCATTCCACTATTTTCTGCCTGTCAGGTTCCTCTTCATTCTCCTGGGGCCTTTGGGTAAAGGACCACAGTATCACGAGATTGGCAGATCCATTGCAACCCTGATGACTGATGAGGTGAGAAAGCATCTTTATTAAAAACTCGATCTAAAACTAAAATATTTTTTTTCACTATCAGTGTGTGTTCAGTCTCTGTGAACCTGTTTTAAACATTGTTAAGAGCTATTTTACAGAACTGTTAGGAGCATTGCGTCAGTTATGACAGAAGCAGTTTCTGCAAGACGTAGTTTTTGGAGAGAGGGGAAGCAGCCTGAGGCCTTTCACAGCTTTGCACATTTCTCACTCCTTCCTCGAGGCGCTGAGAGCACTTTCTGAATACACATAATGATATGCAAACGCCTGCTAATTAGCTAGAACACCACTTTTTCGTCTACCAGTCAGTTACTATGTTTCTATGGCAACACAGTAAGGGCACTACTGTTGAGTTATGCTAATGCGTAAGTTTTTTGGTGGTGGCTTGTTTTATTCAGGGAAAGGAACATAATTGATCAAAGAGCAATTAAATTATTGTCATTTCTAGGTTTTCCATGATGTTGCTTATAAAGCCAAGGACCGCAATGACCTTGTGGCTGGAATTGATGAGTTCCTCGACCAAGTAACAGTCCTGCCCCCTGGAGAATGGGACCCATCTATCAGAATTGAGCCCCCGAAAAACGTCCCTTCTCAGGTGAATGAGCAAGACTGCTAGAGCTGCAATTTCAGATGCAGTGACTTATTTTCATTTTGCTTCTGAAGAGGTCTATCTGGGTACAGTATTTTTGAGGAGGTGCTGTTTTTGAGAAAAGAATCATGTTACATTCACTTTTTGAAAATCTGATGTTTTGTTCTGACATAACTTAGAGCTTTTAGAGTTACTCAGGGCACTATAAGGTCAATATTAAATGAAAACAATTTTATTTGGAGTCTTTTTTTTTATTTTTATTTTTTTACTTCCCTCTGGTGCAATTGCCACTGCTGTTGCCTTTTTCCCTCCAGTTTATTCCATGAACTCCATACTCATCAGCGATATCCCAAACTGGAAGAGACAGAGCTGACACAAGTGCTCTGTATGTGCGTGTGTGTGTGTGTGCGTGTGTGCTTGTGTGTGTGATAAACAGGAGAAGAGAAAAATCCCTGCTGTCCCCAATGGAGAGCTGGCAGAAACTGAGGAACATGGGGGGCATGGAGGCCCTGAGCTACAGCGCACCGGGAGGTCGGTTTGGACAGTGTGTGCTTGTGTTCAGAAGTCTGTGTGTGAATAAGCAAAAGTGTGTGTGTGTTTGTGTGTCTGTGTTTTTAGAGCTAGGGAGTGTGCATTTGAGTGAGGTTAAGCAGGTGTTAAAATTCAGGCCAAAACTGTATCCATGACAGAAAATAAGATTTAATTACAAATTAATCTTTGTTGCTCATGAGCTGTTTACTCTACATAACCAAATGCCATGGCATTGAAATCAAGTTTCACAACTTCCAAATGAACTGGACAGACGCCACAACTGACATTTGGTCACCGAGACTCCCCCCGCGAGTGACAGTTTTCACAACTTACTGCAACTTTCTCTCCTCTCATAACAACAGCCCCCTTCTGTTATTGAATTCTTTTTTCCCTCTCATTCATTTGCAGCAATCACATGTTAAATGAAACCCCATTAAGAGTAGCTTTATCCTGATTAGATCTTGAGATCATGAGGCTAATCCACTGTGGCCAGAGGTTAAAGTCTCCGCTGGTATATGTTACATTGGCTTTATTCAAACTGCATACTACTGATATCTTTGGGGCTCAGAATGAAAGAGATGTATAACACACTGCATGATAAAATGAGGCTCAGTTGTGCACTAAATTTCATTCTGTAGGATTTTACCTTCAAATTATTCCTGGCACATGCCAAGAATGTGTCCCATGAAAGATCATTAAAGACAGTACAGGAAATCACAGATAGGCATTCTAGTAGCAGTTTAGTGCCAATGATATGCGTGACAGTTGCAAATTCAGTGTGATTCAAGTAGTGAAGCATGATACACAATGAATTTGCATCTTGCTACACTAATCAGTAGGGATGCACTAAATGGGGATGCAGATATCCAGTATGTTCTGTAGGGTTACACCAGCAATAAAGTGCAAACATAGTATAGTATAGTACCTCAGTATTGTCTAAATACAAATAAATGCTTTATCAAATATCGTTTTTAAAATATTCAAATATAAATGTCTATCCAGTGTTGATAATATTTTTTACCGGTTTATTAGCTGAAAGCGGCATGATTCTGATATCATTATGCATCTCTACTCATCATTGTATTTTTTTTGTATCAAATGACTGATTTTGACATGCCTAATATTTTGTGATTCTTTTCTTTTATTTATTCAATCACAATTTGGCCTTTTGTTATCTCTCTAACATGTAAAAACTCGAATTATATGAAAGCAACAGAATTATATAACATTTTATACATTTCAGTAAATACTGAAACACAAATTTACTATAATGGAAGCCAACATTTTTGGTTCAAGAATGTTTTTCTAACACTGATAGCAGTTAAAAAAAGTACTTTCCAAGCTCTTAGACAGATCATTTCAGACCAGCCATGTGGTGTCCTGTGTGTTCCAGGTTGTTTGGTGGCACGATCATGGATATAAAGCGTAAGATACCGCACTACCTGTCGGACTACACGGACGCTCTCAGCCTGCAGTGTGTGGCCTCCTTCCTCTTCCTTTACTGCGCCTGCATGTCTCCTGTCATCACCTTCGGAGGCTTGCTGGGGGAGGCCACAGAGGGACGCATAGTAAGAGAAAACGCAGACTTCACTGAGATTCACACAGGACACACACACACACACACACACACACACACTGATATTATTTTTCCTATAATCTCAGTTCTATGTCTTTGTTCTTATGTTTGATTCTGTGCTCTAGAGTGCAATTGAATCTCTGTTTGGTGCATCGATGACTGGAATTGCCTACTCGCTGTTTGCTGGCCAGCCCCTCACTATCCTTGGCAGCACTGGTCCTGTGCTGGTGTTCGAGAAGATTTTATTCAAATTCTGCAAGTGAGGCTTCCCTCATATTAATGCTCATATTTTACAGAAATACCTACTGAGCTATTACACTTTCCTATAGGCCATTCGTAAAGATTTGATGCAAACGAAGTATATATATATATATATATATATATATATATATATACACACACATATAAATACAGTTTTTTCTATGTTCTACCATATTGTGTACTGTTTTGATTTGTTTTCAGAGAGTATGGGTTGTCCTACTTGTCCCTGAGGGTATGCATTGGCCTGTGGACCGCTTTCCTCTGTATTGTGCTGGTGGCTACAGATGCTAGCTCTCTAGTTTGCTATATCACACGCTTTACAGAAGAAGCCTTCGCCTCCCTCATCTGCATTATTTTTATATACGAGGCTCTGGAGAAGCTGATCCACCTCGGCGAGACCTACCCCATTAACATGAACAACAACCTGGACAAACTCACAACCTATTCGTGAGGGCACACACACACACACACACACACACACACACACACACAAATATACACACACATACACACACTCTGATCTCCCTACTTGAGATGTAGCCCATCCATATGAACAATAACCTAGATAAAGTCACCACAATAATGCTCATGTGTCTCTGTCTCCCTAGCTGTGCATGCATTGAGCCAGTCAACCCTAGTAATGCCACACTACAGTACTGGGAGCAGAACAACATAACAGCATCAGAGATCTACTGGGAGGCTCTGGAGGTGCAGGTCAGTATGAATAGAACCAGCCAAAGGAAATCTAATCAATTCGTTGCATGAACCCTTTACATTAAATTTGTGACATAAGAATGATTCCGTTTAAGAATAAAATTCACTTCTGAAAGTGTAATTACCATACATATTTAATAATTTAAGTTATTCTGTGAGTAATGAAAATGTGAGAAAAATATAAATGGATGTTTTTACTTGAAACAAGACTATATACACAATAACTTTCCATTAAATTCAAATCATAATATGTCACTTTTGATATATGAATACAAATATGGTATCAGTTAAAAATGTAGACACAGCACTCCATTTGTATCAAGTGATATGAGTGAGAAACAGTTCACATTAAATCATCATTAGACCATGCTAATATCACTGCAAACAACTGCAACTTCTAAGGGTTGAGAAACCTTCCTCTTGTTCTCATATATAGAGATACTTGACGCACACGATAACTCTTTGTTTCTGAAGCTGGTAAATAATTGGCCCTTCTTTGGACCTGTATACATTGTGACAGGCTAAAAAGAGCAGTATGTCTTCATGAGTGATGGGGCCAGACAATAAGTCAAGTTTATGTAAAAATGGATATAAAAATCTGTGTCTCATAACCATGTGAGTGGCATGATCACTCTCCCAGATGGAAAAAGAGCAACGGCAGAGATTAAGGACATGTGGCCTGGATTACACTGGATTAGCCATGCCGAACCACTAAAAGCAAACTCTTTACCTCCCGCTTTGGGCTGGAAAAGAGCACTGTTAATAGCAACAATACACATTACTTTGTATCTGAGGGAGAGAAAGAGAGGGGGGAAGGGAAAGAGGGAGAAAGCAAAAGGGAGAGAGAGAGAGAGAGAAAGGGAGAGTTCATGGAGGTCAGATTAGATCATGGAACAGCCTAAATGCACAGTTTCTGAATATGGGGATACACCACAAATGATTCAACTCTGGAAAAAAATTATTCAAGACAAACACTCCACTACTTACAAGGCAACCAATTCTAACTGTATGCTATGTGGTCTATATTTTGTGACATCTCCCCTCTTTAGGAAAATTTGTTTTTTTCTTAATACGACATTTCATGGATGAGGAGACATGCTGTACATAATAATAATGAATGCGCTGCTGCATCCATGAGTGAAATCACAAAATACTTTATTAGCTTTACTAAATCCACATTACAGTAATCCATCACGTTCTGAGAAAAACAATCACTCAGATTAAAACTGCATATTGGGAATTAACCTTCAAAGTAAGCTTGACATATTAAGTAAATTAAATGATGTAATAATTCTTAACCATTAAACAGTGCATGGAAAAAAATTGCATGGCATTGAATGTTCTGTCTCTCAGGACTTTTGGTCTGTCACTCAGGACTGTATAGAGAAGAAAGGAGTGTTTGTGGGCTCAGCATGTGGGCCGCATGGGCCATACGTACCTGACGTACTCTTCTGGTCTATTGTTCTCTTCTTCTCTACTGTGGCCATGTCTGCTTTCCTTAAAGAATTTAAGACCAGTCGCTACTTCCCCACTAAGGTACTGCAGTGACTACAGTCTGTGTGTGTGTGTGTGTGTGTTTGTCTATGTGTGAGAGAGTGTTGCCAGACTGGTCTAAGAAAGCCATAATCTGTTGTGTGCTGATGCCCTCTAGTGGGACATCAATAAAGTGGAGATTTCAAATATTTATCAGTCCTTTCATTTAAAAAAAATGGTGTTCTATTGTAAATTATGATAGAAATATTTTATGGGTTGTTATTTTAAGCTTGTTAATTGATATTTTTTCCCTGCTTTCCGGCCCTCTGTAGGTTCGAGCAATCATCAGTGATTTTGCTGTGTTCATTACAATTCTCAGCATGGTTCTGATAGACTATGCTTTAGGGGTCCCCTCACCTAAGCTACAGGTCCCTAACAAATTTAAGGTCAGCCATTCTAAGCTACACGGTACTGTTACACAGGACAGTGTATGCACATTTATATATTGACTTTCACAGTTTACAAATGTAGTAATCAGGGACAAATACTCTCCAGCCACTATTAGTTGTTTTTTTGCTTCTTTAACATTTACATTAAATTCGTTTTTTAAAAAGTCTTGTTTTTTTTCTACTGTACTAAAATAATTTTTCTAATCACCATAAAGCCAACACGAGATGACCGAGGTTGGTTTATTAGCCCTCTGGGCCCAAACCCCTGGTGGACGTGTGTCATCACAGTGGTTCCAGCCCTTCTGTGTACCATCCTCATCTTCATGGACCAGCAGATCACTGCTGTCATCATCAACAGGAAAGAACACAAGCTCAAGGTATAGATGGAAAGATCTTATATGATTTATTTTATAACATTATCTTTTTTTATTCTATTTAATGTAGAGAACATTATATAACAATAATAGGTGAGGGCTGGACATGTATTCACCAGTGGTTCTTTGTTAGTAGCAGAAAAAAAAACTAGGCAGCCTTTATTTCCTTATTGTTCAGAACTGGAATATCATCATCTTCACCAGAAATCTTTTTGACAGGGTTGTTTCATTTAAATTGCTGCTCTGTTCTGTCCCCCATGGGCATTTTACATATTCAGCAACTGTGAAATCATCTCTGTGCACCTGATTTAAAGGAGTAGTTCAGTCAATAATGCCAGTGTTTCTAACAACCAATGAAAGCCAATAATCACCAAGTAGTAACATATTAAATTATATTATGCTTACTGATGACTACTAGCTTTTCTGCATTGTTGGCAACAACAGCATGTGAGGTTGAAGTATTCCAAAACCCTGTTTTTAGAGATGTGGAAGGTTTTTGTTTATGCAGTAACACCATTATGAACTGTTAAAGTGAAAGGTCATCCATACATATGATCAGTTGTATGCCTATTTGTTCCTGTCTCCCTTTTTGGTCTGTCTGCAGAAAGGCTGTGGTTACCATCTGGATCTGTTAGTTGTTGGCGTAATGCTGGGTGTGTGCTCGCTCATGGGACTGCCGTGGTTTGTGGCAGCTACAGTCCTCTCCATAACACATGTGAACAGCCTGAAGCTGGAGTCAGAAAGCTCAGCCCCAGGAGAGCAGCCCAAATTTCTGGGCATCAGAGAACAGCGCTTCACTGGCCTCATGATCTTCCTTCTCATGGGCTGCTCCGTCTTCATGACCTCCATCCTCAAGGTCAGGCTGCAGCTTTACGCTTCTTTTTGCATTGAGGCAATAGGCCAGGGGTCACCAGTCTTACCCACAGAGGGATAGTGTAGCTGTGGGTTTTCGATCTAGACTATCAGAAGCACACTTGATTCCACATAGTAATAAGGAGGTGTTCTCGCACTTAGTTGGAGTGAAATCATGCGGCCACACTGGCCTTTTGTGGATTAGATTGGTGACCCCAGCATTTGGCAATCCACTCTATACACAGATTTAGTTTGATGATTTTCTGTGGAAAAAATTACCCTTGTTAGGGCTGGACCCTAGTACCGTTATTAGGGCTGACCCTAGAAGAACATTCCTCAGTATTCAAATGTGTTTTAGATGCTTAATGATGGTCCTAAAATCATTTTAGTAAAAAGAAGAAAAATGCAATGATGCCCTTAAAAAAAAGAAAAAAGATGCTAAGTAATGGTGCCAGAACAAGAAAGTAGCACTTTTCTCTAAGCACAAAAATTTCATTAGGGAGGAGGTGAAATTTGGGATCATGTAAGTGGGGTTGGTTTTAATTGCCACAGAGAGAAGTTCTTGGCTCAACAGTAGGAGAACTCGTCTTAACTGCGTGCTCATTTTGTTTTTCTTCTTCAGTTCATTCCCATGCCTGTGTTGTATGGAGTGTTCCTCTACATGGGAGCCTCTTCACTTCGAGGAATACAGGTACGAACTCAAGTTACAGTATAATTTAAGTACACCTAATCCTCCCATATGCACAGTGGTTAGATCATTAAAGTTTCTAAAGCTTCTGTGTTTGTTCCACACTCTTTGTCCAGTTCTTCGACAGGTTGAGGCTGTTTGGAATGCCTGCTAAGCACCAGCCGGACTTTATCTACCTGAGGCATGTTCCTCTGCGTAAGGTCCACCTGTTCACCATCATCCAGCTCAGCTGTCTGGTCCTTCTCTGGGTCATCAAAACTTCCCGGGCAGCCATCGTGTTTCCAATGATGGTACCTTCCTTTCCACTCAGCTAAAATCAAATTCTTTAGGTTTATGTGCATGTACAGTACTGCAAGGCCATTCAAGAAAATGATGTGCAAAGCAAGTTAAAAAGAAATACAAGCAAACAAATGATCAATACATAAAAATTGTAATTACTGGCCAAGACCTAGCTTGGTTGTTATTAAGTTAAATCAGGTGTTGGAATTTAATTATTAAATTTAACTTTATTTTTTAAACCGAAATTAATTGTTCTAAACAATTTTTTATGTCTTTTGCATAGAACTGTACAACTAGTATTTCCAATATGTGGTTAAAGTTTCCTTTCTTTCCACTTATCATTGGGACTGTGAAATATTATGCATTATTATTATGTTTCTACTTACACAACATTACCCAAAAAATTGTAAATTTGATTTTGACATGAATATCCATGTTTTACAGCAGCTTTAAGTCAAGTCAAGTAAAGTCAAGTCAAGTCAACTCAAGTAGCTTTATTGTCATCCCAGCCATATACATTAAGTACACAGTGAGATGAAATATTGTCCTCCCGGACCATAGCATTGTAGCAGCCCTGGACTATAAGCCTTCTAGAACATTGTATATTGTTATAGAAAATATGGTTAAAGCCCACATATAACTGTGTTGCACTTGTAGCGCTCAGGGCCATGTGTTTGTGTTGTGGGCAGGTTCTTGCTCTGGTATTCATCCGGAAGCTGATGGATTTTATCTTCAGTAAGCGTGAGCTGAGCTGGTTAGACGACCTCATGCCAGAAAGTAAGAAGAAGAGACTAGAGGATGCAGAAAAAGAGGTGAGCTCATATCATGTCAACGCTGGATTATGGCGATCACCAGCACCGGTTTTTGTATTGCTGTATGCTTCATCTTTCTATCCTAGGAGTGTTTTAAAGTGCTGTTGCTTCATATATTTAATATACATTTTAAAGTGGACCTTTTTATTGTGATGTAACATGAGTTGTTAGTTTGAACTCAGTATTAAACTATTAGAGCTTCTTAGTAAGTTAATTAGTGTAGTTTATTTAACTGGAAACTGAAAGATAGAAGATCAATTGGTGGATGAAATTCTCTCTGGCAAGACTGCAAGAAAAGTCTCTCTCTCTATCTCTATCTCACTGGTCTCTCCCTGTCTTGCTCTCTCTCTCTCTCTCTCTCTCACTCTCTCTCTGTCCCTTTCTCTTCTGCCAGGAGGAGCAAAGTATTCTGGCAGAGGAAGAAGGAGTAGTTCAAGTGCCATTGGAGGCACATTACAAGTACGTGCCAATTTTACTGACAAGTTAGACAAACATAGCTGCACATTATTTTTCTACTACACAGACATCTTATTTTGGTACTGTTTATGCAATGACTGACTGGGACATGTCTTTTTAAAGGGATGATCCTTCCTCTGTGAATATTACTGATGAGATGTCTAAAGCCTCTTTTGGAAACACTTGGAGGACGGTCAATTCTGACACCTCAAAAATTGATCCAACTACAAAAAGGTTTGAATTTTTCTCTTTTAACATGTACATGCATTGGAACCATGTATTTTTTCTTTTGAGTTTGAAGTTGTACTTTTATTTAAGTGCTATTTCATTTTGTTCTACATTACAGATTGAATTTGTAACCATAGTTTGAGGCAAGACACTACACCAGATTTTGGTCTCAGCAACCTTTCTGCACTACACTGCAAGCAGATTTTGGTCTCAGCAACCTTTTTTTTCAGATTTAATGGATTAACTATCTATAATCTATAACAATCACTTAAACTGTAGCCAAAAAATGTCAATGTCAGCTTTGTATCAATGTATCAGCTTTAATGAAGGTTTAGTTCCACCCATACTCACAAACAATGATTCCTGTAGGATCTAGATTTTCTTTGTAATAATGACAACAGTCACACAAATTGTGCATTTGCAAACAGTCGAGCACGAGAGGGAGTGTATTATTTGTTTTGCCATCACAGCTGCAGACCAAAAAGCTTGCTTAGGGACAATAATGGGTTCAGAATTTGATGAAGGCTTGCTGTCATGCTCTTCTTTAGATTCTGACCAAACAGGATGCAATGCGAAATGTAATCTAACAAAACTTATCTGCTCATTTTCTGTGTGTGCTAAAGTATACAATTACATTTGATACTACTTTTTTAAATTATAAAATGAACGGTTCACTGCAGTATAAAGCAAGTTGTTACTTAGGAACCACTGCTCAGCAGAAGGGTAGAAAAAACATGCTGTTATCACACACACCAGCATGTGTAGAATACTTCTCAGCCAGTCATTCAGCATGTGACGTACAATACACTGTCTGAGATCTCACTGGGTAATGCAGTTCTGAGGCTCATTTATAAAGGCATTTTTCCTCAAAATGTGTTTTACTCTACATTCAGAACCAAAAATCTCAGCTCCTACACACCTGCATTTATGACATTTGACGTGTTCATTCACTAGTATATTACTGGCTGCTGAATTTGTGTTTGATTTTGCACAAAAAAGACCCTAAAATAGTAATATTTTCTGTAAAGTCTGTTCTGGAGGTTTTCCTCACAGTGAAATAAACATTTTAATTCTAATATCATCAAGGCTAGATTTTTTAAACATGTATATTAGTATTGTTTGAATATTTAAACGTATTTTTAATCATTTCAGTATCAAAACTACTTGTAAGTAATTGATGATTCATCATGAAATAGATAAAAATATATATAAATATATATAATTTTTTAATGAAAGAAAAAGGATTCCAAGCTTCTATGTACTTCTTATGCAATTATGTAATTGAATTTTATGTGTACCCATCTCAGGCTATTTAATGTAATGCATAATATGTTGCTCTCTTTCTCTGCAAATGTTGATTATGTACAAAGACTTTCCTGAAAAGGCGCTCAATGCTCAATTCTTCTGTGTTAATCAGATGTTTGCTTGAATTTCTGTGTTTATCTTATCATGAACTCCTTTTCCTCACCTCCTAGTTGCTGAGCAATAAAGGTGAGCTGGCTCTTCTCAATGTGCCTGATGCTTTCTTGTCTGCTCAGCCGGTGTCTCCCATCATTCTTTTCCACAAAAATGTGTGTCTTTGCCTGGCAAGAAATACAGAAAACCAAACAAGTCAGAGATGTGATACCCTGTTGCTTGCATTTGCACCTGCTGGGAATACGTCATCATCAGCAGAGTAATTATGAAAAGGATCATGATCGTCTTAATTTGATCCATATTGGTCCCATCCAACCAGTGAACAAGAGATAAAAGCTGTCGCCAGCTTCGTCAGGCAAAGCCAGACACCTTCTGTACCTTACAATCCTTACACATACTCGGAATAGAAATCAGACATTACTGCATGAATGTCTGTCTGTCTCACTTGTCTCTGAAGAGATTGGTCACTGCACTGTTTCATGCAGAATCATTGACTGTTAATCAAACAGTAACACAAGAATACTTTACCTTTAGTCCAGGCCTCCACTGCGTGCTGGGTCTTCTTCTCATGCTAAATCATTTGTACCAGTTATATTATAATCTGTATTAATCTATAATATATATTAATCTGAACTACACTCTCATTTTTGGTTCTCTGAAGAACCATTGAATAGTCGTTTATAGGAATACTTCAGTCTTTTCCAGCCTATACTTTGCTTGCCTCATTTGTAATATGATCTTTTACCATGTACATCAATTAATTCATGTCTTTCTGTACTTGGTAAAAGAGCATTGAGAAAACATTGACTCTAAACATAGAAACCAACACTGACACCAAATAGTGTTCAGTTATTTAATTACAAAGAAAGTACTTAAATTAATGCTTTTGGCATCTTTTTAGAGTATAGATAAAATACTCTAAATGTGGTAAACCTGGAAAAACTCCCCAGGCCTCAGCAGTAGCAGTGGACGACAGTTCCAGTCTCTTGGCGGCTATTATCTGACACCGATCTGTCCTCTTTGTATTCCCCATCATACCTCTTTCTGTCTGAACCCCCAGTGGAGATTATATTCAGGTTTTAGGAGTTAGAACACAATGTTCTGACTGTCTGTATCAAAAAGCCTGCTAGTTTGTCCATAGCCAAATGTAGCACATGTCTCCAAAAGGGCTGGACAGGTAATGGGTAGTAGCAGTGTTTGCAGTGTATGTGTGCAGTGTTCAGTGTGTGTGCAGTGTTCAGTGTGTGTGTGTGTGTGTGTGTGTGTGTGTGAAAAGGTAAGCTGCTTTCTTTGCCTGTTTCCACACAGTCTGTCTGGCAGCAGTGAGAAGAAGGAGAAACAGAAGAAAGATTTTGAGGAAAGCTTTGAAAGAGAAACAAGACTCTGACCTGCATCTCCTTCACTGTGGTCTACACACACACATACACACACACACACACACACACACACACACACACACACACACACACACACACACACACACACACACACAATAATATCATGTGCCACATGTTTCTGCTCCTTTTTGTCTTGTCCCGTGTGTCTGTTTTTTGTTTTTAGCAGTGCTACAGTAGAATCTTCATAGTTCATAATTACACTACATATGTTTGGAAAAACAAATCTACAGAATGAGAGTCTCTCAGTTTATATTTGCGTTTTTTGTTCAATAATGTAAAATATATATACCAGCAGACGGAGACCAGAGACGATGATTGTGCTCGTGTGAAAGGTGCCCAGTGTGCGTGTTGGAAAAATTTAGAAACTATTTTAAAGACTACTTTTGATTTTAAACGAACTCCTAAGTATTTTATATGTTTTGTATTTTTGAAAAATCGACTGTATTCTTTAGGTAATTCCACAATACATATATCTGCAAGCAGAAACTATGCTTAAGAAAAGTACAGTCTATGTTGTATTTAATCCAGGAGATTACTAGTCAGTCAATGAGCAACTTACAGTTACTATATTTGGTACTGTATGCATGTATTCTTTGATATCAGTATAAATTCTATATGTATCAGCTGTTTTTTTTCTCTTTGGAAATAAATGGCAATCTGTAGTACTTTATTTTGATATCACCTCAGCTTTTAAACAAGAGAGTAGACAAAAATTTAAAAGAAAGCTATCATTTTAAAAATGCATTTACAGTTTCAGGTGAGAATGCTGCTTATTAAAAGGCCTATAATTTGATTTCTGTTTATCTATGTATAGTCTTATTTTGTAGGCTATTTGTTGATATCGTCACTATGCCAAAGTCCAAATCCCTGTTCCTGATAGCTAAGGCAATGTGTATCTCTGAATAAACATTATACATCACAGTTTCTCACTACCATCACAGTTCCTGAAGTTTTAGCTCTTTATTATGCCAGTCTGAAGACTATTCATTGTATAGATTCTGAAGGGCATTTCTCTATAGGCTGTATTGTACAGATCAAGGTAATGCTTATACTTGAAAGTGTCTGTCAAGGGCATAAAATAACGGCCTTTGAGAATTAATGCAATAGCATTCTAGAAGGGCAAAATAGATTATATAAAAATTATTTTTGGAAGGTTTATTATGTAGACTTTCTTTGTAAATAAAATTGCACCTTTGAGTTCTTACACCTTCAGACTTAATTTTTTTTTTCCTAAAAAAAAAGTAATTGAAATGGAAGTCCTTTGTAAGGTTGATGTGATTTGTCTTGTTTTGATCTTGGGAGTCATGAAATACAAGGCTACACTACAAATACTTGGACAAGGCCCTTAAACGCTTCTTTATTCCAGCCAATGTTTCTTCATTTTTTTTTTAAATGTAGCCTGTTAGTGGGTTAAACTGCACTTTGAAAGGTTGTATCAGCGCTAATTTAATGTTACTGTTTCTGTTAATGAATGTGTGTCTAATAAATATCTCCATAATCTCTTGACTCCTCATGTGTATCTTTATGCAACCAGGACACAAGGCTGAAGCAAATGGATATATGAGCGAGTGCTGAGTTTACTGAGCTAGACACTAACACATAAAACCAGGAGAGGAAACAAAACACAAACACAAGACAACACACCCAACTAGTAGAGGACGGAGTGACATACTGACAAATGTTTCGATTCTTTTTTGAACCCATAAAGAGTCACAAAGAAAGTGTTTTCAAATATACTGCATCTGTTTGGAAAATTTTGGCACTGCTCCTGTTAATCTGCTCCTTGAATAAAAAAAATATACAGTATATAATATTACTGGCCATTAAAACCCAAGAGCCCAAGAATTTTAAAATATCAAACAATGCACATTATTTAGAAATGGTAGGTTATATTGAAGTTAAGTGGAAGGTAGGATATATTGAAAAAAGATGAATTCTAAGGAAAAAGCCGGCTCTTATTTGTGAACTCACTGAAAAGAGCATGGCTGCATCCATAGAGTTCCTAAATCTTTCTTTCCTATCCACTTTCCTTGATTTTGACTGAAGTGATTGTCAAGAGAATCCACATGCTAATCAGCTCTGCCAACACATTTAGTGAGGTCATGGGCTGCAGATCAAGCAAAATCACAGCAAGCACATCAGAAAAGAAACATTTCTGCCCACAGTTTGAGTCTGAACACAAGTTCATCGTCTAGACCACTTTGGAAATGAAACACACTGTCTAGAAATTTGGTATTGCTTACATTACCCGATTAGTTCTTACTGTCTTTTCTTGGCCCACATTTTACATGCAGCATCATCTAAAACAACTGCACATGCTGCATGACTAATTCTTTTGACCATTAGAGGCTTCTACTGGACACATGAAGCTTTGAAAAAAGAACAAGTTTTAACACATTTGACTAGAAAGCTTCAGTGCTCCATGAAGCTCACCATTATTACCTACTAAGCTCAAAGTGAAACAAGCTACTGAACACAGAAACAAAGAACCATGATGCTTACACTCCAACCAACCAACCAACACACACACAACCAAACAAAAAGACAAGATCTACTTACACAGGGCCACTAAGTACACTCAGCTGGGAAACTGGGATGGCAGAGAGAAGGTGGATGTACTACTGAATGTACTACTGTTGGTAGTATATAGTTTTGACATGCTGCTGTAGTGTTTGGTTTTGTACACAGCAACATACATCCTTATTTCTGATATCGTGTATATGATGTTAGCATACTACGTGATAAAACTAAAAAAAGGTAAAGGCTTGAATTAATGTTTAAATGACCTCAGCTTGTGGTCATTTTTCATACAGGTGAAAAATTATGCCATTAATAATTGTTTGTGGGTAATTTGTTTTACACACACACACATATATCTATCTATCTATCTATCTATCTATCCATCTATATATA
>JBBPCZ010000002.1:17375294-17386728 GCA_037974445.1 Brycinus macrolepidotus
GCCATAGGGAATTTAGAAATTATAAATAACTAGAAAAAAGAGCCAAGTAACTGGAATACCTCGCTTTTTTTCTTTCAGCAGATGGTCAGAATTGTCAGCTGACAGCTCTGAGAGCAGCTTGGTCCCTGAGGCTTCCATTCTCTCCATTCTCTCTTTCTCTCTCTCAACCTCTCTGTCTCTTTCTCTCTGTTTCTCTCTCTCTCTCGCTCAACCTCTCTCTCTCACAGGACATTTAGAGACACGCAGTCTGATCACTCAGCCTTCACATCTCTCACTCACTCGTAACTCTGAGCTCGTTACATCATGTTAGATATGGAGTAATGGACTGACAAGACACCACATGAGGTACAGCTGTCACTGGGAGTCACTCTGGAGAAAAACTCACTTTGAGCATTATACCCAGTGGGCAGCTATAATTCAGTGTACATAACTGCTTCAGTTACGGTTGAATTGTGTTGTTAACTGTCAAGCAGTGAATGAAGTATTGGAGGAATTTCACAAGGCATAGAACATGCTGAATAAATATGGATCTACTGTTTATCTGACTATTTAAAGAATTATGAGCACTCACTGACACTATTGAATGGAAATATCTGCCCCCTGAATGCAGTTTGAAGTTGAATGTACTATTAAGTGCTGTTCTAGCACCTTTGTTAAGTTAAAGCATTAATGTTAAAGCTGAATAATAATGAATAATAATGAATCATTAGATATGGATCAGATTGCATCAGTCATCTTACATATAAAACACTTTCAAGGGTCGATGCCAGACAACACACCAAACCAGTCCAGTGTTCAGTCACAGTGCTTAGTTTCGGCAAAGATTTATTTGCTCGATTCAGGGAAAGGACAACACAGTTCTTTATAAAACAAGATATAATGGAAAAGGATGATCTAGCAGGACCAGCAGAGTCTCTCTCTGTCTCTCTCTCTGTTTCCAGGGTGAAAGGTAAAAGGTGTCTCTCTCTTTTGCTGACTGGAACTTCTTACTCTCTTCTTCCTCTCCCTGTTTTCAACCAGGACACAAACTCTTTGGCTGCCTGGTCCTGCAGGTAGGAGCTCACATCGCTGGTGTAGGTACCGTCTGCATGCCGTCTTGTTTGGGAACTAATAAAAACAAATGTATTAAGAGAGTTGTTGCTAATAGAAAGTGACAAAAGTGACAAAATATAATCATATAATGGGAGAGTGCAGTGTTATTATTGTACTTATTGTGTAGACATGCACACACAGATACATACATATATGTATATGTAATAAGGTAAAAATGTAATAATGAAAAACAAAATTAAAATACAAAAACACAGGTTGAACTGATCTAGAATTGGATTTTGTTTAGGTTTCTCCAAATTGAAGAACTGTTAAGTATTATTTCAACATCTGGTAAATGGTTAATAATTATTTTGCAATATTTGTTTCTTAACCATGAATGAGAGTAATTTAAGACATACCCACTCCTCTTTGAGTTCATCAGCCACTGTACAAAGTCCTGAGCTCTTCTTGTCTCCAGATATTTGCTGTAGTCGTTTGAGAACGTTCCTTCTGAGTGCCTTTTCATGCTTGCTGGATTGTTGAATAGTGTGTCCTCTAAAATCACACTAAAAAATAAAAAGAAAAAGAACATTAGCGTAAAGCATTAAGTCTTTGACCGCAAATATCCTAATAAATAATGAACGATGACACGTTACTAAAGAAAGCATTCGAATACATAGAGAAATAAGATTATTGCCTAATTTAGTTAAGTGATAAAACTGATAGAAAGTCATTAACTATACACTTGAAAACTTTAAATACCTTGTTCAAAGGTAGTGAACTTGTTTAAGGATTAAGACCACATTAAAGACAAGAAACTTGTTGTAAAGAATTTAGAAACGTGTCCCACCTGGAATTCTCCTCTGTGTCTTGAGTGGGAATCTGCCAGCTGCTCTGCGCAATGATGAGAAGTAGAAGTCCAGAGTAGATGCCCTTCATTCTGTTTTCTGAAATGTAAGGATGAAGCACACTTCTGTTCAATACAGGCAACTAACAGACATTCATGATGTCACTGCATTTGTCCAAGCGCAGAGCAGGCTCAGTGTGTTTGATGAATGTCGGAATCTGGATATAGTTCTTACCTGTAGACTGACTGGAGACTGGGTCTTTCAGAGGAAGAAAGCCGAGGAAGAGAGAGAGCGTGCTGGTGTCCACTGAGTTCTTGTCTGGCTCCCAGGAGTGTGTCCCTGGTCCCTGCCTGCTACCGTGAGCCTTATATACAGAAAGCCATCCATGAGCAGGCAGCCCAAGTGATAAACTCGACACACGCACACACACAAGCATGCGCACACTCGTTACTCTCAATCCATTAGTCAAGACTCCGTTTCAGTGCACTGGACATGTTTGCGGGATGGCTTTGTTTAAAAAGGAGAGACGGTGCAATGTCTCAGCGAGCTAAAAAGCTGTCACTTGAGAGTAGAGACCAAACATGATGCCATCCTGTCAAATACAGTGATTCATTTCAGTTTCCAGGAAAGGATTTTCCACTGAAGTCAGTGATGCTGAATTGCTGGAGGAATGAAATATCTTTAAATGGATTTAAGTTCAGTATTAAATAACATTTTAAAAAGCTTCATGGATTGATTGGATAAATTAGTCTTGAATGGAGGACCCTCACTGACAGTGCAGTTCAGATTTCAAATTTGGGTTCACACGTGTCTGAAAAGTTACTATCAGTATCTTCAAATGTTCTTTGGAATGAGATCTTCCCTGCTAATTGATGCATTTACATATTTTAAGATGCACACATTAATCTCCATAGAAAAGCACCACTAATAAAATGGGATGGAGTAGCCTCACAAGCCTAAAATCACCATACCGATGCCAAGCAAGTATAAAGCCCCCCAGCAGTGAGTTGTGCAGCAGTGCAACTGCATTCTCTGAAGTGATGGAGCTCCGTGCAATACCTGCGGGATGAGCTGATCCAGAGGTAATCTTTTAACATTAGTACCTCATTAGGACATGATTAATGGTTTTGTGGGTGTGTTCAGTTCATAGCCTGTTCCTCACCCCCCAGAGCATCCTGTCACCCTCAAACCGTGTACTTCAGATATCACGAGGCCCCAGAGAGTAAGACACAGACACCAATAACGTATCAGAACTCTGTTTATTATAGTTCAAGGAGCGAACTTTATAGTTACAGGAAAACAGAGGAGTAGCAGTTTCGCTGCCTGATAAAGCAGGTGCATCTGGGATGTGATAACCGCTGGAATGCCACATTTCTGTGGGGCCATGTAAAAATAATTTTCCACAGTTTAAGCGAAACTGACTATACGCACAAAATCTGAGGTCATACAAAGGACAGAATGTCTAAACAGCAAGGAGACATGCACAAGTACATGTACATACATATTCATATTTTAACTCTTAACAGGCTGAATGCAGTCAAATCCTCACTGCAATGTTCCAACTGCTGGAGTAAAGCCTTCCTAGAAAAAAGCCCTTGGCTTCAAAAAAAACTCTATTTGAATGTTTAAATTCTAACCATCGCTGGTCAGCTAGAACACCTCATATTCAAGTCCAGCAACCACATTTATGAGGATAACTCAGAACCTTTAATTGGTCTTAAACTAAATTGGTCTTGGATTAGTCACACATTGTATCCAACCATTATCCTAACCAGGGTCCCTGGGTGTGCTGGAGGCCATTCCAGCTGTCACAGAGCAACAGGTCGGCAGCCAATACACTCATGCATGCAGCCAGACCTTGGAGCAATTTAGCATCTCCAAATTGTCTGAATGCCTGACATGCCGGTTTTTGGAGTGTGGGAGGAAACCCACACAGACACAGGGAGAACATGGAAACTCCATGCAGAAAGGATAGCCCTACTCACAGTGCAACCACACCATCCTTTTTTATCACATGTGATTCTCATATTTTCATTTATAATTACATTTGGATTTCAATTTTGTTAAATAAGATATGAATATCAACATGTTAATAGTCTTTGAGGGACTCACTTGTCCAAAGTAAACATTAAGTGGAGGTTCAGTCATTCTTATAATCATTGATTATATTAGGACAGGTTAGTGTTGCCAGATTTCTGCCTAACTCAGCTTTACTAAGAGTTTTTCATTTTACTGGGACTTTCTGAGATTTATAAATAGCAAGCGGTTTAAAGACCCTTAGGTGTGAACTAGTAGTTGACCAGTTTGAAGGTAATAGCATCCTTTAACACTTCACATGATCAGCATTGAACAAATTGGAGAAAAAAACCCCACTTTTTTCCACCATAGGCTCAAACATCAGTCAGAACCCATTTCGTCTCATCATTTATGTGGATATTTGCAGTAAAGCACTACATAATGTTACATGTCGCATTCCAATACCACAAATGTATCAGAAGCACTGTTTGTTCAGAGTAGCTCAATTATCAAGTCAAAGGCTAAATGCAGATCATACTGAAGACTTCAGGTTATATTAAATTCAGTGCAATAACACCCTGAAACAAAAAGACATCACAAATTATGCCACAGGTCCTGTATAGCCTTATATTCTTTATACAAATTATAAAAAACGAACATGCAAACAAACAGATTAACATGTTTGTTCTATTGAACATAGAATGAAAGGATAAACAAGAAAAGTCAAAAACAAAAAAGTATATATATTAAAAAATCCTGAAACATACCCTGCAACTACACAGAACTCCAAGTCTCAGTTTGTACATTTGTAACATTTCAACATAAGTTATATACATGTTAGTTGCAAAGTTTAAGGTCTATACAAACGTCTTACAACTAAATGTGGTGATCTGTTTCTTTTAAGAAAAGCACTTTTGAAGGAAATGACTCAGGTGTGTGTAGAGGTGGTAGCGGGCCTTGCCAGACAAACCGTGGTCTTTGTCTGTGTACCACTGCAAAGACACATGACAAGAAAACAGAATTAGATCCACATGCAGCACCAGTTCAACAGTAAGTACTTCATAAGACCTCTACATTTTTTGCAAAGAAGTTTTAACTGATTCATATTTGATGTCCCTCATGTTCACACACTCACCATTGCCTCAAAGTCTACCTGCTGCTCCACCAGCGCTTTAGAGATCTGAGCAGCTTGCTGGAAATGGACATTATCTGAAAGGCAATCAATCAATCAATCAACTAAAACACAGGGGCAGAAAAGGACATATGTGAAAATTTTAGGATGAATGGACAAATTGAACAATGCTTTAGAATATAGCAGTCAATTTTACAGATATATGGTGCTGTAACCATGGCAATAATATAGCATAGACTTTATTGGTCATGTTATTTTTTTCAGCAAGCACTACTGGAATCAGTTGCAGGGATTCCTCTGGACTTTATGTGCGCATACTCAATACAGTGAATACTTTATGATGAACAGCGCTAAATGGGTCAAAAAGAAAGTCATACCATCTGCAGTGCCATGCACCAGCAGGTACTGTACTGATTTAAAGTTCTTTGCTCGGCCTGTTACAGTAGAATTCTGCGAAGCAAACAAACAAATAAACAAATGAATGAGAAATAGAAGGATATTAACCCAAGCATATTAGTATTATTTTTATAGCCCTGTGTCATCCATATAAGTGACATATGAGGCTCTCACATTGTAGCTCTCCAAATTTTCCTCAGGTCGGTGCATGTATCTTTCAGTATACACAGCATCTGAAAAGAAACATCATTCAGGGCTTTGCCAGCCTGTCTTGAGCATATATAATTACATTTGTGCCGTGAAGATTCAGATGAACAGCAATTTTAAAGGCTCTTTTAATGTGAGAGTTACAGTTCTTTTGTGTCCATTTTATCACATTATCTCACACAAAAACACATAAAAAATAAATGCTTTGCATTATTCAGACATATAACTGGTGACACTACTAATGGAGAAAAAAAATGCAACATGCCATAATATTCCCACTTGGAAACGGGAGCCACAGCAATTCCACATTTAAGGAGGCCGCTCCCTGATCCTAGAGCCATGGAAGTCACATAGCCACCGTATGACTGCAGTGAAACAAAGACGGAATCATGAAATTACATTTGCATTAAATAAGCTTATCCATTGCTCATAAATAGGATAGAATTCCTTTTTTTAATTTGAAAACTTACCCATCCCCACATTCCAATTTTGTCTTTGTCTATGAAGCCCATATCAATGAATTTCCTGTAGGGAAAGTGAAAAGAATGTACAAAAGTGCAGAGGAAGAGTTGGAAATATACAATGTGTAACAAATAAACCCATGAATGCCTAGTGAAGAATGCTGTGGCATTCCCAGGATAAACTGCTTTACTTATTATTAAAAGACTAGAGCACTGCTTACAGTAACATGTACCGTGTGTCCAAAAGTTTGTAGACACCTGCTCTATTTCTTCTAAAATCATTAGAATTAACAGGGAGAATTAGTTTGTCCACTCTTTCCCGCAGTTAGAGGCTTTAAATTAGAAGTTGGGTTAGAACACTGCTGGATAAATTATGCTAAATTAAAAAAGCTGAATGATTGAACTAGAAGGGGTGTCTGGATACTTTTGGACACTTAGTCTATCACTCATACAATGAATTCTTCAGGTCCTTTCAGTCAAGTCCACTTGTTTGTATTGACTTCAGTACAGACAGACACACACACACACACTCGCACAAACACAGTCTGTCCTTGAAATCCTCATTACTCTGAATGCATCTGTCACATCACAACTTTTCCCCACTGGTGAATCTTCGTAAGCGTGTGTGTTATGTAAGGTGTATTCTTCTGTCTCAGCACCTGCTATGTCCAGCTCTGTCGCAGTCACACACCAGTTTAACTTTTAACGTGTACACATCGCTTCCCTTCGGCTCACCTCACAGCAGAGAGCTGATCTTCCACCTCATACGTGCCCAGCCTCTCGTAGATGGCATGCATTATTTCGTCACCTTGGTAACCGCTGCCCCTTCCATCAAAGCTGGCGATGATGACGTTCTCTGTGCTGCAGAGGTAAGTGGCCCACTCCAGCCTGAACTTATAGTCCACATACTGACTCGCTGGGCCTGCATACCTTTAATACAGAACACCATTAATCTGATCTGTATGTCAGAAAGGTTTTGTCTAGAAGTTTGAGCACTTTGAGCATGTTTAACTAATTTCATCATACTGGTCAGTCTTTAAAAGAATTCACATTTCTAGGTGATGATCCTAACTATCAGTTGCTTCTTTCACACAGCTTGATTCTGAAGTTTTTGACATTCTAGACCTTCAAACTTATTTTCACTTTTCCACAAAGTTGTCTGGAAAGGCATGTAGTACGTGTCATTGGTCTGTCCAAGTAAAATTCATATATTCACATGCAGCAGCTGGGAAAAACTGGGGATCAAATGTGTTAGTATATAACAATATTGATGCTGTAATAATGTTTAAATCATAATCTCTATGCTCTGATGCTTCATCTACATGTGCTGAAACCAACATGTGTTAACTTTTCACATCTGTGTGTCCAGTTAAGGACAACACATTATGTGTTATTTTTAACACACAACCAGTTGTGTTACAGTGTCACCTTTTCTAACGCAAATATGTTTTCTAACTATGCAATCTATGTCATAAATCTGTGTCAGACAGTGTTCTTATGACCTGAGTTAAAGCAATGACAACACAAAATATTAATGGACAATAATTTTTAAGAGTGTACTTCTTCCATGAAACTTGATCAGCAGGATGCATTAGTTGAGAATCCCTATTCACTACAAAGCTTGACAGTTTCTTTCAGATAGTTGAAACTGAGCCAGTACAGATTCTTCATTTAGCAGATGTAGCCGTGAGATGAACGCCTGACATCACAGCTGCAACATTCAGCCAAACACACACATTTAGAGTCAAGCCAGCTGCTCCAGAACTGTGAACTTCTACACAGCAGACAAGGCTTCTCAACAGTCTTGGCTGGCTTGATGATAAGTTTGATGCCAAACCACCACCTATTCCAAATGGATGATATGACAAGTGGACTCAAAAACATGAATGAAGAACTCACACTTGGATCAGAAGAGGATATTTTTTGGATGCATCAAAATTGGGTGGGAACATCATCTGGTACCAGAAATCTGTTCAAATATTTCCAAATAAAACATGTTATTGTTTTAAAACAATAGATTATTTCAAAACATTTTTCTGCCAGTCATATGTGCTGCTCTTACCAAATCCGGCTATCTTTAGTGTGCTGCGTTTTATGGTTGGCATTTTGAGCTCTGTGGTCAGAATTTGCTCCAGTTTCTTGTTGTCCTCTAGCACTTTTATTTCTAATAAGAAAAAAGGATGGTGACGCAAATAACTTTGAGATTACTTAACTTACAGATATTTTCCCAAAGTTGAATTTCTCCAGCATTCTAACCTTTACGCGTTCCTCGATTATCCATAAGTGTAAACAATGGCATTCCTGGTCCTGCAGGTAAAAATGCGAATAGATAAAACTCCATGTTTCTGAAAGTTGTTTTTCTGAACAGTTTTACAGACACCAGAGTCCTCAGATAACCAGAGGAGTTATTTTAGCTGAGTTATTTTAATACAGCAGCAGGTGTAAGAGAATGCGCTCACCGTAGCAGTCCATGCGGAAGTAGGAAGCATTCTGGCTGAAGTACGCTGAATTGAACTGACACCTGTCCTTGTACAGTGAACAGGTGAGGCATTCAGGGGGAGAGGCACCACCGTTGATGAAGGATATCCTGATATCACACCAGAACACATACGTTAACCTGTGTCTCCACTATTTCACGGTGCACATATAAGATTGTGATGACAACAAAGTAACTGTTCAATCATTAATCAGTTACCAGCAATCACCTGCAATAAGAGAAACGGTGGATTATTTCTGAAATACGCATAGAGATTTTTGTTCAACTATAGAGACTAAAGCTTGATCAGTGTCACATTTGTATTTGTAAGTTTAATACAATGTGACACTGATGAAGTTATTATTGCTTACACAGCCTTGTTTGTATAAAGGAAAACTAGTCTGTATAACTGTGCCATGTTTTGTCTACATGTTAACTGAATGTAAATGTAATTCACTACATAACTAATTATTCTATTAATTATGAATGCCTAACCAGCCTACATATAAATTATGTAACTATATGGAAAAACAAAAATAATAACATCAGTTATAAGGGTGAACTAAGTAAAGTGGTCCCTTATAGTCATGCGTGAACACACCACAGCACAGCTCACAGTGTGAACAGTGTGAAATTCTTTCTCTGCATTTAATCCATTCACCAAGTGAAACAGTAGGCTGCCAGCAATGAGACACCTGGGGAACAGTGTGTGGGGATGGTACCTTGCTTAAGGGTACCTCAGTGGTGCCACTAGCAGTCCTGGGATTCAAACCCACGACCTTCTGATCGCAGGTGCAACTCACTAATCACTAGACCACCAGGTGCCTAGTGGTTGGCCACAGTATGTTCTTTGTGGGCAACAAATTGGATAATAACACAGATTGCATCTTTACAGCTTTATGCCATTTAATCCTACCGGTCATAATTGTCTCTGACATTTTGTTTCAAATGCTAAACTATGAATTAAATTATAGGTTGCCTTAATTTCATATACGCTCTTTTGTGGGTTGTGTAACTGGTCACATGACCAGAGCCATTTACTTTAAGAAACATTATGCCTTCATAGTTCTCTACAAAGCTCAGCAGAAGGCAGCAAGGAAAGAAATGCAGTTGTATCCATCATATATGATACATATAATCTTTAAAGGGTCTATTGTTGATGTAATAAGGTTGTACAGCCACAAGCTCACAGGAGATGCCCATATGTGAACAGCCACAATTGTGCCTGAAGGCTCATGTCAGCTATTGATTATGCTAACTATCCTAACTGATTTCTTTTACAAAGCTTCACTTTGTCTGAAGTCGTGGGCATGCTACAGCATAATGACTGTGATACTACAGCCAACCTTTCTATTATTACAGTGCATCAGTTCAGTTTTTATTATTTCGTGTGCACTCAGTTCTAACTGATTTAATGATGCCACATTTACTTTCCACTGGTCACAATTGTGACTAACAATTGTTACTAACAAAGACTTTTATTTCCACTAACATTTCCAGATACAGTTTGTGTCATGGTTGAGAATAGCTGAGAAAAATGGGATTAAATTGTTTTCATATCAAAATGACAATTGGTACTCAATAAACTACTCAATAAACATGCCATTCTTTGGTCAATTTTGCAGCGGTGTGTAACATATGGTGCCAGGAGGCAGGTACTCACTTGTACATGTTTCTCTGCCCTGGTCTTCCCATATGCTCATTACTGACAAAGTAGCTACGAAGAAAACATAAGTTAAAGATTCATGGGAGAGAATTAAATGCCCGATAGGTCTGTTCTAAAAGCAAATCATCGGGAATGATTAATGTAGTTACATGGCACTTACATGGCATCTGCGGTTAATTTTGAAATGTAGCTTACTTCCCATTTGCCTGAAGTTACCGGTGTTGCTTTCCCCTGCAGAAGATGCATACAAGCATTACTGTGAACTTTCTTCTGCCACATGTTTTAGAAATACGCTCCGAAGTCATGAAAAAGGTACATTCCAAGTTCTTAATTGGACGCAGTGACCTATGGCTTCTTGTGATGTAAAGAGTTACATAATGCTCTGGGTGATACTCCTTAATGAGAATGTAAGTGTGCAATTTCAGTTTATACCATGTGGCCACTGCTCCTTCTTCTTATATTCTAAGAAAAGTTTGCTTATTGGTATGGTATATTTCTTGGTACACGAAGTAACTTATTTAACAAGATTAGTAACTTTCTTGAGCAGCCATACTAACAGTATATATCCTAATTAAAGATCTCTTTGAGGAGGGTGTCTGCTTGCATTTCACATAGTTTGTTTTAACATTCTGTCACACCAGAAGGACTCCCCACTCCATATTTCTCCATGGAGCTAAATATGGGTAAGTTACCATCCTAGAAGAAAATAATGGGTTTCTATTAAAGTTTAATGTATAAAAGGCATAAATCATATGTGACAACTTACGCCTTTCACATAATGAAGATGTTTGTATCCCTTTACGTCACTCATCACTTTAAAGAAACTACTGTTGTCTGCGGTGAAGAAAGGAGGCAAAGGGTTGTACTGAGAATCAGAGAGAGATACAAGAGGCAATGAGTTCAGTGCCACGGGTTAGTTAGAATTTAGAGGGCTTTATATGACAAATGAAATGTAACTCACCCGACCAATCCAACCTGTTTTGCTCTTTTGTTCAAATTTCATGTATTCCTTCCAGCTGGTTTTATCGTATTCATAGATCTGAAGGAGAACTTGGTCCTGTCTTCTTGTCAGCCACTGCACAGCAATGCGCTCATCATTCACCCACGTTACTGAACTCAGGTAGTGATCACTGAGGAAGAATGTACATAACAAGAAATTACAATTTATATATATATACACAATAAATATATATATATGTA
>JBBPCZ010000002.1:17386828-17402892 GCA_037974445.1 Brycinus macrolepidotus
TTGTTAAATAGTAATTTCTTATCAAAGGCCAAGTTAAAGGCTTCAAGATTTAATCATTTTTTCTGAATTATGAGATATTCTATTGTGACTTTATTCTTGACGTTATACAGCTTTGTCAGTCATTTTGGAATTATCACTGAACACATCTGTATCACCTTTTCTTTCCTACATATCTGATGAAATAAGCAGATTAATGTACCTGTTGACTAGTACATTAGTCTATTAGCATCACTTGGTCTTTTTAGAATCGTTTTATGTTTTTGAAAAGTAATTTCAAACTTCTGAACAGTAGTGTCCATGGACAAACATACATGTGATTACATCAGCTAGGAATAATGATAAATTTAATCATTCATCACATTATTTTATTAAACACTAAACACTCATTGCTGGTACTCCTGCATCTGTGGCATGGATTTCTTATATGAAAGAAGAATGAAACAGAACATACCCTCCCCCAACACTTTTTGGCACCACTACTTCTGAGTGAATGGATGGATTTTCAACATCAACTACAAACAGCCTCGCTTTTGGAATACTGCAGCCAGCCTTGTAAAAAAACACTCAAAATGAAACATGGAACAAAAAGTGGGGGTAAAAGCAAAGGTTTAATTTTCAAAGGTTTCATTTTCAGAAGAGCAGAAGTTGTCATAATTTCCATACCTTGGGGTAAGGCACTGTGACAGTGCTGGGATACTGTTCACTTCCATAAATAGAGTACTCAATAGCGTGCACATCTGTGTCATTAATCTTTACATAGGCCAGGTATTTTGCTGAGGGAGACCACCACATTCCCTCATTCGACACAAACACCTCCTCTGGAGAGAACAAACAAAATAGGGACTATTATAGTGCTGAAAAAATAATAAAGAAATGAATTAAATAACAAATTAATTAACAGAGTGGTTAATAAGCAAATGGATAGACAGAGGACCCTCATATGCCCAGTCTGGAACTCCATTAAGAATCTTATTGACTTCTCCATCTTGGGTGACCTGTATGGGCTCAGCAGTGGCATTCTGTTTGAGGTAAATGTTAAAATCCCACACGAAGGCCTGCAGAAGAGAGCATGGATTAGCAACAGCAATGTTAAAAATTAGTATAGCACTGATGTTGAACTGTGCTTTAAAACAGTAAGATATGAGAACTGCAGATAAAGGTCCTTCTCACCAGTTTGTTTCCCACCGGGGCCCACAATAATAACTGGACGAATTGAGGCAAGTTAACAGGTGTAATGAAAACTCTGTAAACCAGACACATTCAAATGAAGCACAGAAAATGACACATAGAATATGTCTCTTCATTGACTAATTGTTACATTCAGTTCAATTCAGTAAAAATAATAAATGAATAGCAGTAATTATACATATACAGTACTATGCAAAAGTCTTAGGATCTGAGAGCGTCTCTGAGAATTTCATAAAGATCTTGTAAATGTTAAAAAAAAAAGAAAATAGGTTGGACATTACAACAAAACAACGATCAAAATCTACCTCCAGAAATGAAAGATTAAAGATTTGACTTACTATTATTATATTCTTATATATAGAATATTATTACAATCTATGGGTAGATCTCAAACATGATGATGGGCATGAATATATGCTCATATATTTATATATGAAAATTTCTGAACTAGAAGTGTTCTGCAAGATTGAGAAGAGAAAACTGGTTAAATCAAGAAGAGATTGTGATTTCAGTCAGCATGCGTAAGTACTGTTATATTTAACATAGCTAAAGTTATAGTTAAGTTTGTCTCATGCCGTAGTGATAGAAAGCAACAAAATCTGTAAGATGACCACAGAGTGGTACCAGACAATCACTCTCCTATACGTCATATACTACATGAATGAACGCCTTTCTAATGGTTGTGTACTTTTATACACTATTTTATGCACTATTTGTGTGTGTGTGTGTGTGTGTGTGTGTGTGTGTGTGTGTGTGTGTGTGTGTGTGTGTGTGTGTGTTACATAACTACAAGAGGGTTCTACTTACTGTTTCTCCATATCATATATGGAGTATGAAGCATTGAAAGAGTGGCGCCATTGCTGTCAAGACAATTTCATTTTGATATTAAAATTATAGTAATACATATTAATACTAATGCTTTTCTGATCAAAGTAAACATTCACATAATTTATGATATTTTTGTTGTGACAAATAAAACATCTCCAGAAGCCTAACTTCACAGAAGAAAGCAAAAACATTCTTTACTTCTAATATAAATTGGTGTGAAGCATTTTTATTTGAAATTATAAGAGAGTGTCACACAATGTAAAAGGCATAGAAAAATAAATGTAAAAAAGGAGACACATGGTTTTCTCTGTAAAGTGATGATTTGCAGACGTTACCTTTGAATAGTTGCTCTCAAAACAGATGAATTTCCGATCAGCTGACACTATGTAATCTGTGGCATCCACTTTGGCCTATAAAGGAAATCACACTCTCCATCAAACAGACTGCAATGAACACACACGATGAAAGGTGAGATTAGACCGAATTATGTGTGTCATGAAGGGGGGTCTTACTAATGTCGAGTTGCTCAAGTATAATGAGCTCGCCATTGTTTCTACATTATGCAGGTACACGTTGCCATCTTTGCTTTTATGGAGGTATTCTTTATCTGTAGGAAAATGACATCAATGACGTTAATGTAGGAAAATTCAATTTTATTGCTGTAATGTCTAACACGGCAAAGCCAATGCAATACTACTGCCTCTCAGGACCTGGTAGGAGATACAGTACTTTAGCACAGAAAAAAACAATGCTACAGATGCTGCTCAATTGATTATAGATTTTCTTCTGTGTGCTGCATGAGTTTTTACAGTTGATGCATTCATGTTCATTGCTTTGTGTAATATCTTTTATAATAGCCAATCTTCTCTTTTCACACTTAAAAGGTCAGTAGAGTTATTGGATTATTATGAGAAAAAGAGCACTGAGAATTAAAGATGTAACAATATGAAGGGTGTATCAAAAAACTGTAAAAATGAACATTCATTACAGTGTATCAGATCATAAAATGACATCGTTGTCATGTCTCTCAGTCAGGGAGACCACAGTCAGAGATCAAAACTAGGTGTCTAGTAAAGTGGGCACGGATGGGGAAGGTGCTTATGATATGTGCACTCCCCACACTCAGGTGACTTTTACTAAGTCTAAACTGCTAAACTCCTAAACTGCAGGAGCTGCAAGTTTGGGAAACTTACAATTTCCCATTGTATCAAGCCTGCCCTGAAGCTGCAGAGCTCGACTTATCTACCACATAGACTGGATCAGATCAGACAAATAAAAGTTCTCAAACAGAATCAAATCCGAAAATGTGTGTTGTTACACTCCTGCTGAGAATGTCTATCCATCGTGCACATGGTCTAATGAGAGGATAAGAAAGTGACTTTGTTATACACGTAAATAATCGTATTTGAATATCTCACCTGAAATCCACCGCAGATTATAGGTTTGATACCTGATAGTATCATTATAGAAGTCATCTAATGAGTAAGTCCTCTTTGAATCAGAGTCACACCCTGAAACAGAAAACAGGCCAAAACCTGGATCATCACAGTAAGCTGGCTAATAATAGTGGGCCATCACATGGTGGCGCCACTTCAAAAGTTAAAAGGATGATAGTTCCTGGAATAGCTGTGGCAAGCATGCATACTTAACTTTGCTCGCAAAAGCAGGTAGGCCTAGCAACATTTCAAATTATTCCTTTTTTTTCTTATCTGTTATACTATACTTTCACTGTACACAAACAAATAATACTCAGACATTAAGAGGAACTAAGAACAATGAATATGTTCGTTTGGATCAGTTTTACAGCTTGGCTCCGATGACAATCACAACCTCCAAAATACAGTTGAAAAAATAAAAATATGTAAATTACAGCTGTATAGTCAATAATAGTATAGTAGTCAGTATCAACTGGAGAAATAAGTTCTGACGTTTTCATTGCTTTACACTACTTTTTCTACTTACTGTAAATAGTGGAATAAAACTAAATAACAAACAAACAAACAGAAACAAAGTAAACCAACTACAAAACAGTTTACAGTTTAAGACTCATTCCTGTATAAGAAAACTGGTCAGATTATGTGTTGCTCAGAACTACAGTTTGAAGTATCTACACTGGAAATGAAAAGTGATTTCAGTATCAAATGGTTGCACATGAAATAAATACATACTATTTTTTAATCAAAAAACACTACAGCAATTGTGTTGATGTCACATATTTTGTCAGTTTGTATACTTATTAATGCTTCATGATTAAAATGTCACAAAGTTACAAAGAATAGTAACATTTAAGCTGTTTTTGGGCCTGAATTGTGTAACATTTTGTTTATGTGCAACCACAGGACACACTTCAATGATGTAAACTCAAAGTGCTGTTAGAAAAGAGCTACACACAAGAAATCTGCTGGAAATCACAAAATGACTAAACAGATGTTCAGCAACTGTGAGCAGGCAGTGCTGTTCAGTGTAGGCAGTAAAAATCAGAGTTCAGAAAGAGGCTTTAATAGAAACTCACTGTGAACATAGATGGCTGTTGGGACAGCGATGAGTGTGATGACGACAGCAGCTCCAACTGTCGCCAAACACACCTTACTGCAGCCCTGCAGGTACACACGCACACACACACAAGCACGCACGCACACACACACGCGCGCGCGCGCGCGCACGCGGAAGGGAGAAGTTTCCAAAGAAATTGTAATAGTACACCACTGGTGTTCCAGTAAGGAAAGAAAACTGAAGTCTTTAAACCAAAGTGGAATCACTTTAACACAGTTGTGAGCCTCCAAGCATGCCACGAGTCACCCAAAATGAATAATAATATGAAGAAGAAGGAGAAGAAAAACTTTCTGAACTGACCATGGTCTTGCAGAAGCCCTGAAGCTGCGTGCAGTCTGGAGGAACGGCTCGCTGGGGTTGAAGACTTTTTCACGCTGTCTGCTGTCAGATCATTTCAGCAGTCTGGCTCCTCTCTGGTTCCTGCAGGACGCGCGCTCTCCCGCGCGGGATCATTGAAGCGCAGGGCTGCAGGCGCGCTGGAGCTCCACGAGGACTGTTCCTCACACTGTTCCTCACACTGCTCCTCACACTCAGCTCAGAGCAGAGGAGCCCGAGCTCTCTCAGCATGTGACCGCGTGGCTCAGCACGCAGCGGTCAGCAGAGCAGCCTTATTTACACTCACACACCACACACACACCCACAGAGACTTTAATGACAGGAAAGGGCAGCTTTTACTCACCAAACATGGTGACATCCAGCTGCATAGTTAACGAGTAGATAGTAACTCTATACAAGTGTAATAATAATAATAATAATAATAATAATAATAATATGTCAATTCATTTGTAAGTTATATATAAAGTTATATTTGTAAGTTATATATAACCTGGCTCATAATAAGTTATTACATAATAGGTTTCATGTGCTTGACTATTGTAGGAATCCTAATATTTCAGCAGATCTGATGCATTTAAAAATATAAGGCATGTGTATTATAATGTCCATATGAATTATGTAATATAATGTCCCACTTTCTATAGGTGTCTGATATGTAATCTGTGAACCGATTGATAATTGATGCATGTAATATATTTACTTATCTTATTGTTATTTTTTTTTTATGTTCACTAAGGCAACCCTAAGGGAATTATTTAGAATCTTCTGCATTTCTAATTGCATCTCTGAGACAGCACAGGAGGGAAAAGTCTGTCCACTGTCCAACTGTCAGCGGAAGTCATGTTTGATGGCAGTTTGTCATCTGACAGGCGCTCTCTGGTGAGGGCTGTACAGAGGAAAACAGTCTGCTCCTGAGGGTCTACGAACAGGTGCGCTGGTGTATGTGTGTGTGTGACTGTGTGTGACTTTCTCCCATGATGCTCTTTATGCATGTCAATAAATGTTTGATCCAAGACCCATCATTGCAGATTGCTCATGCAATAAATTAAACCCAGGTGACGCACTGGACAGTCATTTGTTTAGTATGGATAATATGATGTGGGAACACAATGTGTTTTGAGTTTTTTCTTCATTTATTCTTCTACATATTGAATTCTCTAGCACTGATTATACTCCTGAAGACTTAAACTAGCCACGTCTCACAAATATTTTCAGTGATGATACTTTTTAATTGTAATAACATTTATTTATTAATTATATTTATTATAGAGTTAATGTACCCATTGAAGAATATACACATTGACAGAATGTTCAGGTCACTTTCACATCATGAGCACGTCCGTGTGATAAGACTTTATGTAAAATGTGCAATACGAAGAACCTGAAATCAGTAACCAGGAGTGTAAAGAAAGTAGCCACATTTTTTTTTAACCAGAACAAAAAGTTATTTCAAAAAAGCAATGGAAGGAAACGCTCCCATTCCATTCCCCACTTGTACATTAATAAGATGAGTGCTGAGTGACATTTGGCTCTTTCTGCAGTTCTACTCCATCTCTTCAGTGTCTTCATCTGAGTCAGGTGTGACAAGGTCAGCATGCAGGGAGTAGTCAAATGCAGGGAACCTGATGGCAAGCTCACTCCACTTGCTGAAAACCTTTTTCTTCGAGTCATATGTCACCACAAAGTTCTTGATGTGGAGGCAAGGACACTCAATGCTCTTGTAAAGCATCATAGAGCCCCAACACTGCACCCAGCCACAGGAAAACAATCAGAACACATGCATTCAGTTAAATCATGTGTAAAGATGTTAAGCAATGTGCAAACATATTAAAACATCTAGAGCTTGCTAGAGCATGTGATGTTATAGACTTACCTCTCCACACTGTTTACATGCAATGACTCCATTTGCCTCATAGTCCAACAGCCTCTTCTGAAGAGAGGCGTTCTCTCTCACATTGAACAACTGTCTGGAATAAAAGAAAAGAAAATTATCTTCAGCATACATCAACATTATCTTTGTTATCCATAAAAGCAATTCATTCATTTTATCAAAGCAATTCATAAAAAAAATCAAACTGAAAAATTTTTCAAAATTTCAGTTTCGTGCCTCTTTTGGATTTCTGGATATTAATTTTTATAACGACGTAATTCTTGATAATACACAGCCTCCTCAGTCATTTTATTTATAATTCTGGACATATCTAAAATTTCTTTATTCTATTTATAGCTTCCTTATAAAGATTTAAAATCTGACAGGTATATTAGAATTACTTTATACAATTGGTTTTATAATACTGAAAAGACAGGAAAATATGTTCAAAATAAATTGTGTGTATGTATCATAAGCCCCATGATTGCAACAATATTGTTTTTCCAGCAGGAACATACTTGAAGGCTGGGGTCACATTGACATGATGCATGTTCTCAATGATCTCAATGTGTTCTCCTGAGCAAACATCTGTACCACAGCCCCTGCAAGTGAGCTTCACTTTACTGGGGTCTTCCTTTGCCATGCCCTTCTGCTGCTTTTTCTTCTCTTTCACACGCTCCTCCAGGATCGCCTGCATCTGGTTCTCCTTTATCTAAACACATTTCCCAAAAAATTACTGAAAATATATTAAAAACTAATGTGTCCTTTGCATGTGATGCATTTGGTGTATGCAACTGTTAAAATGCCACAATATGAACTTACTTTCTTTTCATACACGTCTCGGGTCAGTGTGCACACCCTGGCAATGGCTTTGCTCATCATTTTCTCCCTGTATTCATTCACACTCTCCCTCTCTGCAACGCCCGATCCAGCTTCCTCCACCACTGTGTAGCTACTGTCTTCTGCTCTTCCTCTGCCACGAGCCTATATGTATAAAGCAGATCATTTCAATAACCACACTGTGATTACAGATTTGGGGAAATATACACTGATGAACCATAACATTAAATGTTCCTCCCTTATACTGTCCCCCTTGTGCTGCCAAAACAGCTCTGATATGTTGAAGCATGGACCTCCGAAGGTGAGCTCGGGTACCTGGCACTAAGACATTAGCAGATCCTTTAAGTCCTGTAGGTTGCAAGGTGGGGCCTCCATAGATTGGACTAGTTTGTCCAGCATATTCTACAGATGTTCAGTTGGACTGAGATCTGGGGAATATGGAAGTTCACACCTTTGTCATGTTCCTCAAACAATTCCTGAAAGATTTTTGAAGTGTTGCACGGATGCTGAAGGAGTCCGCTGCCATTATGGAATATAATTGCCATGAAGGGGTGTACTTGGTCTGCTTAAGGTAGTTAATACATGTCAGTATAACATCCATGTAAATGCCAGGACCCAAGGTTCTCCAGCACAACATTGCCCAGATCATTACACTGCCTGTGCCGGGTTGCCTTCTACCCATAGTGCATACCAGGTAAGTGACACACACTCAGCCGTCCACTAGATGTAAAGGAAAATCTGATACATCAGACCAAGTCACCTTCTTTTATTGCATTTTTTTTTATCCAAATATTTTTGATTGAGCATTGTAATGGCATTACATTTGAAAAGATATGTTTGCTCCAGTTTTTTAGTTATGCATTGATGATATACAGTATACAGTATACAAAAATAACAGAATATACTTGGAAATATTTTACTCAATCTAGATTTGGAGTAATATAATCTGTGTAGCACTTTAAATTGTATCAGTTGGTGTCTGGCGTTCATATAGCAACTATATTTGTATTGCAAACTCCACTCCCATAACTCGTTCTTAACTGGCTGACCCAGTTCATCTTCCCATGCATGTTTAGTTAACATTTAGTAAAACATTGTAGATGAGGGATATGGACTTGTCAAATTTATATCCTTTTCGTCAAGTTTATCCGGGCCAGCCGTAGAGAAGTTCTCCATGTGTGTTTTAACGTAATCTCTTACCTGAAGGTACCTAATAAAATTACTAGCTTTCAAGTTATATTTTTCTTGTAGTTGCTGGCAGGTGGCAAAAGTACCATCTAAGTGTAAATCCCCCACTGTATGAAGTCCTTGAGTTTTCCATTGTTCAAAAGTGCAATCAACTTTGAAGAGTATAAAAGATGGGTTACCTGCGATTGGAAGATAGAAGGACATGTTTCTCAGTTTGAGACTAAGTTTAAGCTGTTTCCAGATGCGAACTGTACTGTGTATTACAGGATTGTAATTGTATATTGATCGGTTCAATGTTATTGGTGACAAGGCAATGGCTCCTAGGGAAAAGGGCAAGCAGTCCTCTTTCTCAAATTTTTGCCAGTTTGGTTGGTGGTAGAAGTCATCTAGCCAAGAAATGAGGATCTTGACATTTATTGCTCAGTAGCAAAAAAGGAAGTTAGGGAGGGCTAATCCACCGCCCTTCCAGGGTTTGCACAGACGACGTTTGTGTATTGTGAAACAGATATAAAAGCTGCGGGAGAAAGATCATTTTTATAGCGTTTATTCTACCTGACAAAGAAATTGGCAATGTCTTCCAAAATTCTATGTTGGCATGGCGTTTTGCAATTAAGGGAGGAAATTTGATTTAAACAAAAGGGAGTATTCCTTAGTGATGTTTACTCCCAGGTATTTAAATTTATCGGACACAATCCTAAAAGGGAACTGCCGGAATGAGATGTCATTATTTATGTTTATGGTCATTAACTCACTTTTACTCCAGTTTATTTTGTAGCCAGAGAAGGCACCAAATTCGTTCATTGTGGATAATAAGTTTGGAATACTGGTGTGGGGGTTAGTAATGTATAGCAATACATCGTCCGCATAAAGGGAAATTTTGTTTGTTCTTGGTATTATAGTCATATATATTTGGATGGGATCTAATTGTTTCAGCCAGTGGTTCTATGGCTAATGCAAATAGCATCGGGGAGAGAGCACATCCCTGCCGATTACCTCTGAATAAACGAAACTTTTGAGAGAGCGTTTGATTGGTTAGTATTTTTGCGCTTGGATTTTTATACAGTAGTTTCATCCACAAAATGAAGTTTTCACTAAGTTTTCACTAACACTGCAAAGAGATAAGACCATTCTACCTGATCAAATGCCTTCTTGGCATCCAGCGCAATAATTGTTAGGCCTTGTTTTTTGAGAAGGCGCCTTAAGTTTGAAAACGAGTGTCTTTTAGGGATGAACCCAGTTTGGTCTGGGTGAATGAGCTTACCCAACACTCGGCTGAGTCTATATGCTAGTGTCTTAGTTAGGATTTTCCGATCTGTGTTTAAAAAGTGAGATTGCTCTGTAAGATCCAGCTTCTTCAAGATTTTTGTCTTTTTTGGGAAGTAGGGTGATAATCGACTCGTCAAATGTTTGTGGCAGACTCTGGTCTCTAAATGCCACACTCTGTAATCTCCGAGACAGTCTGTGGTTAAATTTTTTGTAAAGTTCGTTGCACAACCCGTCTGAGCCTGGTGCTTTTCCATTTTTTAGCGTATTAAGAGCATCTGAGATCTCCTTTGTTGTTATCTCGGATCCCAGCTCCTTACGGTCTTCTTCATTAAGGGTTGGGAGGTTACATTTATTCAATAAGGCCTGCATTAGCTCTGCCTTCACTGTTGAATGAGAGGAGTAAAGATTTTCATAAAATTGTCGGAATCTATCGTTAATGTCTTTTGGTATTGAAAGCAGTTCTCCCTTATCTGATCTAATTTTGTATGTCGAACGATCGTTTTCCCATTTGCACAATTGTCTGGCTAGGAGTTTGTGAGGTTTGTCGCCAAATTCAAAAAGTTTCTCTTTGGTATATTGAAAAGCTCTGCAGGTTCTTTTTGAGAGTAGCTGATTTAGTTTGTATTTGAGCGCGGATATTTTGTTATGCTTCTCTGTAGATGGAGAGGCAGCATGCTCTGTGTCTTATTGCTCAATCTGTTTTTCAAGTTCTATTTGTTCTGCTTTTTTTGTCTTGTTTAGTATTGCTTGATATGAAATTATGCAGCCTCTAAGGAAAGCTTTAAATGTTTCCCATAGCAGCCCTGGAGAAATCCCAGAGGTATCATTGGTGTCAAAAAAGAGATTCATCTGTAAATTTAAGTATTCACAGAATTTGTTATCGGTTAGCAGCTGAGGGTTGAACCTCCAGTTTGACTGGCTTTTTCCCATCTCTTTTAACTTCACCAAAAATGTGAGAGGGCAGTGGTCTGACATGATTATGTTATGGAATCTTGGGTTAAATGTGTAGAGTAGGAGTTTAAAGTCAACCAGGAAATAATCAATTCTTGTACATACTTTGTGAGCACTTGAATAAAATGAGTATTCTCTTCTTGATGGGTTGTTAATCCTCCACACATCATGTATATTAAAGTTTTTGATAAAGGTATTTAGAAGCTCAGAGGACCTGGATGTAGGTATTCTTATGGGTAAAGATCTATCGAGGTATTGGTACAGCACACCATTTAGATCACCCCCAATTATCAAGTTGGATTGGGACATATCTGGAATTTGGTCAAATACTGTATTGAAAAAATGGGGGCTATCAAAGTTTGGACCATATATATTCACCAGTGTCTGTGGAGTAGAGTGTAATTCGCCATGTACTATAATATTTCTTCCTTCCTTATCAACAATTGTAGTTTTAAGTTTAAAAGGGATACCTTTACGAATTAGAATCGCAACCCCTCTCACTTTGGAGTGAAATCTGGACTGGTATAACTGGCCAATCCACCTACACCTCAGTCTATTATGAGAATCGTTTTAAGGTGAGTCTCCTGCAAGAATATTATGTCAACATTTAAAGATTTTAAGTGAGCCATTACCTTGCCCCTTTTGACAGGTTCATTTGTCTTTATAATATTCCAACTGCAAAAAGTAAGCCCCCTAACTCTGTTTTTATTCCTGTGTCATCTGTCATGCTTTACTTTATTTTATCTGATAACAGCTGAATGCTGTGGTGCATCCTCGCCATATAAGATATATACAAGACCGCAGTAGTTTGGGTGCCCCACTCGTGGTCCCCCATGCCTTCAAGCCCTTCCAGTATGAACTACCCCTTTATTTAACCTAGAGAAGTTCAAAACAACATTCACATTTAGGAAATAAAAAATGATAATTTAGAAACGGGTGAAAAAGTATCACACTCCAACCCTAAACAGTAGAGCTACTCAGATAACCTTAGAGCAACCTTCCGTATAATAAACTCCAGTTCACTGTGTAGCCCTGCAACATCAATTAACACTTGGTGAAAGTCATAACTTTACAGAGTTTGGTCGTGTAGTTCAAACCGATGAAAGATACACTGAACATCAAAGTTCTTAGATTTGCATGTTTTAACAGACCCCTATGTCAAGGGGAGTTATGTAGGTGATGGGCATAGATTCCTTTAGAGCTACTTTTGGTGTAACATATTCAGTCAGTATATCATCAATGAAGCAAATATTTATCTAAGTGTGTTCATTACTTATCCCCTGGTGGCTCCGGTGATCGACTGGGCATACTGGAGCGCTTCGTTAGGATCTGTAAAGAAAACGCTCACACCATCGTGTGAGATACGCAGTTTGGCCGGGTATAACAGCCCGAAGTGGACTCCTGGAATACCTCTCAGTACCTCCCTTGTCTTGGAAAAAAGTGCTCTCTGCTTTACCACCTCCGGAGGGAAATCCTGGAAGATCCGTATTCGTTGTCCTTGAAATGACAGGTTTCTGTTTTTGATACTTCATGGAGTATTTCCTCCAGGACGTGGCAGCAGTGCACTCGCAGGATGAGGTGTCGTGGCGGAGCGTTGTCATCAAGTCAGATCCTCAGCGCTCTGTGTGCACGGTCAAACGCGAGGGTATCTTTTAGTACGCCTGCTGTAAACTCCCGGACGCTTTGGCCGTGCTCTGTTCCCTGCTTCACTCCAGCTATCCTTAAATTTTGATGTTTAGAACGACCCTCTAGGTCCAGACATTTTTCATATAAAATTGCCACCGTGCTGGAGATGCGCTTTACTTCAGCTCTGAGCTCCTCTGTAGTTTCGGAGCTAGCCATAACTGGTAGCTCTAACTTGTGAACAGTTTTACTTTGGGCGAGCCCGTTTGCCTGAACCGCTTCTAGTTTGCGGTTAAAGTCACTTTCCAGTCGTGATATCTCTCCCTTCAATGTGGCGGAAATCTCTTCAATACCTGAATCTATCTTGGCGCATATCTCCTGTTTCACACTGGAAAGTTCTTGGCAGAGGGTCCTGATAGCTTGGAGAATCGGTGCCTGACTCTCTACCTCCTCTTCCGTATCTTCAGACGGTTGATTCTCAGGAAGATCCGAGGCTTCTCTTAGGCCTTCTCCCCCGTCTTTTCTCGTTCTATGTTTGTTAGGCATTGCGTTTGCTTTTGGTCTGTATTTAAGTCATAGGTAATATCTCTTATTTATTTTACCTTGCTACTGAATTATTGAACTGTTTTGTTTGTTCGAAAAGCTACTTAACGTACGACTCACCACCTCATGGCGCTACCGGAAGTCCCCATGGTCTAGTTCTTATAGTCACGTGCCCACTGTGGGTGCTTTTGGCGGCAGACAGGGGTCAGCATGAGCACTCTGACCGGTCTACAGCTACACAGCCCCACACACACAGCGCCTTACTTAAGAGATTGTGTAATTTGACATTTACCTGAATCATGGCGATTTCATTGGTCACAAGGCAGTATCGAATGACAAAGTTACACTCTGCAATATCCAGCCCCTCCTCTGCCACAGTGGTAGCTATTAGCAAGTTGATCTCTCCCTCACGAAATTTGCTCAGTACGTCCTTTTGCTCTGCCTGCAGGCACACAAAAATCAAGTAAATGACCCTGCACATCAAAAGTGAATCTTAAAATGTAATCACTTTAGATAGAACAAAAGGATAACTTTCAATCTCTATTCATTTAGAGGCAGTAACTGCTCTAACTTTGTAGTTTATAAATGACAACTCAAGACTGCATGTTCGAATAATAAGATGTTATGTGTGACAGTGATGTGGACACCAAAACTAGAGTGACTACTGTTGTAACACGACTGATCATACCTATAAAACAAATGGATTCAATTTGTAAAACCAAAGGACATTATTGTTCTTCCAAGATTAAAGAAACTCACAGCAGTCATTGGCTTGACTACACTTTGGTCCCCTCCACCAATCAGATGGCTTGACCGGACACCAACGTCCTCAAACTTTGTATTCTCTTGAATCCACTGGTTGAGAGCAATGGCACTGAGGCGTGTCTTGGTGAAGATAATGCCTCTAGGATTCATTCTGGAAGTGAATTCTTGCAGAATGAGGGACTTCAGTTGAGCCAGAGTATTATTCTCATATGCTGGGTTTTTCATCAGCTTCAGGAGATGCTCTTTTTTATCTGTTGGATGGAAATTGAGAGAGAGAGGTGTTAAAATGTCTCAAAGCATGAAAGCAATAATTAGTTTAGGAGCTTGCTCCAGCTTCGGTGACCTGAACTCCTTCTTAGTATCACTTTGAAACAGCAGTGAACGCAGAGGTGAAAAGATTCAGATAGATTATGACTGGCTCAACTCATCATCTGGTCCATTGCATTACAAGCATCGTTTTGATACCTTTGAACAAACTGAAGAGAAATCTTTCGGTGTCAGTGATCTGAGTGATATTGGCATCATCAGGATTGAGTTTCTTCTTGATCTCTTCATCATGGTATTTGTGGAGGAAGCTGAAGGCATCAGACATGCGGATGGTGTTGCTCTGGTGGAGAGCTTCATTGTATTGACGCAGATGCTCTGCACAAGTCCGCACTTTATGATTGTCCTCTTTAGCAGCTAAAGGACAACAAAGAGAAGAGGTATGTAGCATCACAACTGCTACAACTAGTACAAGCAGTAATATAATCCGCTCCTACTACTTATCTGCTGTTATTATTGCTACTTCACAGTAGGTAACATTTGATAACATTTATCAGTCTGACGAAAATCTTTCCTGTTTACTCTTACACAGTCAACTGCCAAGCTGTCTATGCTTCTAAATTATTAATGTATACACCAGAAATAAAGAAATAAATTATTAGTAACTTAGTCATTTAAAGTGACTGTAATAGTGAGTTAAAAGCAAATCAACTGTATTTTCTCACAAATACTTCTTATAAAAATATAATTACTGAGATTTCATAAATGATATAATCATATAAAATGTATATATCTAAATGGTTGCTGGCCAAAAATCATGATCTTCAAAATCATTTCAGTACAAGGCATAAACCATCTTTCCTTCTAAAGTAAGTTATTGTAAAGAATTTAGTAGAATTTCTATTAGTTCATTCATCATGAAGGTTTTATACAGTGTAAAGGGCAGCTACTGTGTCTAGATGACATACTTCTTTGGACAGTGATAATACATAAAAAAGATAAATATAACATTCAATTCTGGCACAAACCAGTGAGTTAAGTAATACTGCTACAATTATTTAACTATCTGTACTGTTACTATGTTGTTTTTTTTTAGATTTTAGGGCTACTATTAATACTATATTTAATACTTTGGTTACTATTCCATAGTATTGCCTTTGTTCTCACTAAATTGTTAGCATCTACACAGAACTTTCCATGTTTAAATAAAACATTTTTCTTCATTGTTACTCAATGAGAAGGTGCTGATTTAACTTCCTGAAGCATGCACTGCTGGGCAACAACTGAGTAACCCAACACTGTGGAAGTGTGTGAGTGCAGTGGAGCACAGGGCTGCAGTGGAACTGCAGTGTGATTTATTAGACACATTCATGGGACTGAAATATTCTATGACATAATTCCCCCTGCACACAAGTTGTATATACTGAGTGCTCTGAGTGGAAATATAGTCTGTTCAAAGTGTTTTTTGAACTTGGGGTCATGCTCAGTTCCACCCTCAAGGCCATGCACAGAACATTTCTCTCACCATTCTGCTCTTTCTGCACCACCCACTGCTCGTAGTTCTGGGTGCCTGGCTGGCACAGTGGCTTGAGTTCTGCGTGCTGGTGAATCTCATCCATGATCCCCTTTATCACATCTCCAAAGGGATCCTTTAAAATGTCAGAGAAAAACTGGCATTGACTCAAAGAATACAATGTCATATTTTGCACAATTACATATTTCTGTGTAGTAACCTCAGTTACTTCAGTGATGACCATTATAGTCAGCTAACTGTAAAGCACTACAGTTAAGTGAAGATATAATCTGAAGGAATGTGGAGGTGTGGATGGATGGACTGTTACCTCCTTCC
>JBBPCZ010000002.1:17413927-17440348 GCA_037974445.1 Brycinus macrolepidotus
TATATACATATATATATATATAAACTATGAATATACATTTAAGCAACAGTTTTCAATAAAAACAGAAGACAACTGTAACAACTTGCTTTAGCTTGACTATACCTAATGAGGACAAGCAATACCAGCAAAAATGTTGCTCTTATAAAATGTCTAAAGTTGCTTGCCTCTAAATTTTGGTGCTCCTGTCAACTACTTAGCTAACTTAGCTATACACCTTTTTCCAAGTAGATAGGTAAACTCTAAACACAAGTCCTACATTGTTCCTGTTCAGGGGCAGACTGGCTTTCTCTTTAACTGAGAAATCAGCTAACAACAGCAGAGAGCGCTAATACGATAATTTGTCAGGTGTAAAACCCATAGATAACAGTCAACAAAAAAGAGTGAATCAGTAGTTGCGGTTGTGGGCATAAATGCAAGCCGAAAATGTAAGGAGAAAGGTGGATGGGAAAAGTTAAAAGAAAAGAAAGCCAAGTCTCTCGAAAATGATGCATCAAAATGTAAAAAGCTCACAGTGCTTTTCGCCTGCACTTCAACTACCAGCAGCAGCAGTAATGTAGACCAAAACACTAAATCACCCAGCAAGTGTGGAAGGTGGAAGTTGAACCTGATGAACAGCCACAGACTGGTCACGAGGGACAGACAGCAGAGGAAATTTCAAGAGAGGAAGAGGTACTGGTAAGCGGCCTCGACGTAAAACAACAGGCCTATTCTACATTTATTCTGTTTGCCATTGACGCCTATCTTATAGTCATCCAGTCAGCTTCTATTAACTGGATTTGCATGATGATGCTGAAAAATATAATGTCGTTTAGTGCTGTCAAATTAACATGCTAAATCGTTACCATCACACTGATGTGAACATGAAGAAATAGATAGATAAACGCGCTAAAAATTAATCGCGAGATGGCTGTGATTTCATCTTGTCAGTAGCAAGGTCATCTCTGCAGCTAGACAGAAGACCATGGTATTGAATGAAACTGGAAAACAAAGCATAACACTCTTGACATGCTAGCAAATGGGAAAGGGGGCTAAATACACCTCTATTTTTAACCAAAAATTTGGGGAGGGAAAATCTCATTGTTTTCCATTTAAGTGCTGTTTGTTTCTGTCTTCCTGTCTTGCGGGGTGGGCTATTGGGGAACTGACACTTAACATACAAACCTGGGGTTTGTTTGAAGCTTGATTATTATAAAGAATAATGGAAAGTAATGTGTCTTGCAATTAGTAATGAATTTGTTAATAGTTTTATTTGTCAGGCTATTGCTGTATTTGAAGGGTTAGGTTACTTTAATAAACACAGCCCCAATCATCACCACTGGTTTTGTGATGTTACTTGGTGTGAATATTTTATGTATTATACTATTGTGAAATAGGGAGATATCAGGAGAACCCTGCTAGTGGCTGTTTGTACATGTCCAGCTGGTGGGCCTATTTGGGAGAAAGTCCGGGGCCGTTTTTTAGTCCCAGTCTGCCCCTGTTCCTGTTTGTTTGTTTATTTATTCGTTTATTTATTTATCCATTAGACTTAAACAGGCTGTTCTGAAACTGGGCCTTTAAGACTGATGTGTGTAAATGACCCCTGTTCAGATTGGCTGCCCTTTATCATGCCTCTGTGGAACAGCAGCGCTGACTGAAACACTCCCTCTACAGAGTGAACAGGCTGGGGCTAACCTGCCGTATTGAATTCAAAAAGGTGTGTTTGTGCAGCTTAATTTACATTTATGAGGCAAATGGATTGATGAGTTAATAGTACATTTTGAAACTTAAAGTGTTTTGATACAATCCCTTACAGAAACGTTACATATTTCACATATGTATGTGCACAAAAACATGTGTGAATAATGTGACTTGGAGAAGGCATGTGTGTAAACCCTTTTTTTCCTTTTTTTTTACATTTAATACAATTTTTCTTCACATGGTTACATTTTTTCATGTGTATATATAAAATTACATGTGAGGTGTGCTCAAACGTGATTATTCAAAATCATTTTCTTGTATGGCACTTTAAAGAGTGTTACAAAAAAGTGAAGAAACATTCAGTTTTTCATGATGTGGGCCTTTTCAAGTATTATCCTAAAATGTAAAATGTTTTCTGAAAATACCTTTATAGAATGTAAAACACATACTTTATTTATATTTTCTCAACGTATATTCAGAATACCAACTTTACACCAACTTTATAATCTGTAGAGTGGCACATCTGGCAGTGTTGTTGATCATCTGCATTTGTGTACAATACAACACCAGTATTTGAACGCTATTAGAGAAGAATTCAATTTTCCTATTTGCCACAGAAAAAAAAAACACGTACACATCTAGGTAACATTTAGGAAAATAAAGCTCTGTACATCTCACAGCCTGTAGATGGCAATGTGGTCCTGTTCTCTTCACAGTGCCTGTAGGTTTCACCATCAGTTTCAAGGCCTTGTCACAGCAGCAGCTTCTTCCATTGTAAGATTTCATAAAATCCTGATTTTTAAAATTAACTTAAGACATGTCTTACCTACCAAATTTAATAGATTTATATTAGAACTGCAGGTCTTTGGAAAGTATGTACCGTGAAGTACTTTTCTTTGGAGAGCCAAAACCGTGAAGAGATTCAGAGCTGTGACCACTAATCCTTTACTGCCACAGCTCATACAACACATCCATTCACAACGACTGATCTCACTGCTGTGCAGGTATGTTTCCTCACACTGTAAAGAATACACTTAAAAAGCCCAGCAGAAAGTAAAATGTATATTCGAATGGCCAAACAAGCTCATTTTTCAGAAGCTGGAATTGTACTATTTTTGTTTAGAAGACTCTTGTCATTTTAAATTTTGTAGATTTTTATTTTTTATTCTAGATTTGGGTGATAAAGAAAAGGAAACCTGATATTGATCTTTAGCATTGTTTTTATTTATGTATTGATTCATACAGTTCAAAAGTAATCTCCTAAAGCAAATGTACTATATACATAATATATATATTAATTCATTAAATAAGTGACACATTCAAATAATCTGTATATTGTTGCAGTGTATAAAATATACAGTGGCAAACTTTAAAAATACGTAAAAAATAAAATAAGTTAAAGTAACCCGTGAAACACACTTGGTTAAAAAGTGACTGTCTTGTACAAGTTTGGAGAATATGTGCAAAAGTTTGCAATATTTTTAATATGTATGTTCACAACAATGTTCTGCCAACCAGCCCACACTTTCTCTCTTTACGAGTATGCTACATTTGAGTTTTATGGTGAACGTTCTATTCTTACAGGAAAAGAAGGAACATGATGAGCTATTCCTCTATGGGTGACTGACAAAATATGTTTTCACATAGCACTTGATCCAGCAAGTAACAGTATACAATACGATGCGCTTATCTTCTGATATTCAGCTACTTTCAGATGTCTGATATGTTATGAGATGCCATATCATTTTGTACAGCTTTAAATTTCCTTTTAGCAAGAATAGGTGGTCCTTGTGTTCACACAAAAAATAAAAACAAAAACGTGTTCAGTGCTGCAGCTTTCATTGTCTGTTAGGTTCCTCACTCTTCGTGAGAATTTCATTGGGCCAGGATCTTTTCTGAGAGATGCTGCATGTGCAAAGTCTCCCAAGTAACCACTGTATTTTGATTTCAGTAAACTCTTCCTCCGGGTTTACAATGAACATGTATGTAGTGTAGCACAGGCTACTTTGCACACTGAGAAATCTGCACTGTGCATCATGAATTAGTGCATTAAACAATGTGTTGTTGAAACTTAATATAAAGTCTTTTAGCATATAAAAAATTCACAAACTAAATCAGAAATACATGAGCTTGACTGCTTATTGCTGCCACAATTTCAAATGGAAGCTAATAATGTAAATCAAAGGTCTGCTTCTGAAGGGCCAAAGTCCAGCCTAGGTTTGTATTTTCCTGGCAATTAACCGATTAACTGAATCAGACAAGTTAAAACAGGAAAAGTCACTAAACAGTGCTGGTTTGTGGCCCTCCAGGACCAGAGTTCAAGACCCTTGATGTAAATGTACCATATTCCAGACATTACTTTTCTGACCTGGAGTATGGTTTGGAAAACAAATTGATTTTGTTACCCAGAAACAGACATTTCTGTCATGTTTTGCCGAAATCCAGTCTAGGCCATAATCATTTTATTTAAGTTGCTAAAGGTCTGTGTAAATGTTCATTCACTGATTAGCCACAAAATTAAAATGACTGACAGGTGAAGAGGTCCAAGAAAGGACAACCCGCAAAAGGGTTAATGCTGCACATGGGGAGTGAAGGCTAGCCCATGTAATCTGAACCCACTGAAGAGCTACTGCTGCACAAATTGCTAAAAGAGTAAATGCCAGACAGAAACTTACTGCAGGAGGGGCTGTGTGGCCTCAGACAGGTCAGAGTGCCCATGCTGACCCCTGCCCACCGCCAAAAGTGCCTACAACAGGCACAAGATGTGTGTTGGCGTTACTTACTTGTGCAAGATGCTCACCAGGATGCTCACTGGGAAGAAGACTAGCTGACAGAGGCAGCGTAATGGTCTGGGCAATGTCCTACTGGGAATATCTGGGTACCAGCAAGAGTCCAGGGTGTTGACTTGGCCTCCAAATCCCCCAGATTTCAATACAACTGAGCATCTGTGGGATGGGCTGAACAAACTAGTCAGATCCATGGAGGTCCCACCTTGCAACTTACACGTCTTACTGTATCTGCTGATAATGTTTTGGTGCCAGGCACTACAGCACACCTTCAGAGGTCTTGTGGAGTCAATACCTCAATAGGTCAGAGCTGTTTTGGCAGCAAATGGAGGATATGCACAAAATTAGGTAGGTGGTTTTAATGTTGTGGCTGAACAGTGTATATATTCCAGGCTACATATGAAACAAGACTGTATTGTACCAAAGCTTTGGTCATCAAAGTAGCTCTAGGCCTTCCCTAGTTTGGTTCTAGCTAGCCTGATCATGTGCAAATAAAAGTATCCCATAAAAAAAGTGAATATTTTTGAAACATGCCAGAATCACTCCTGCTTTCCAGTATGTTGCAGTAGGCATGCAACAGATAACACTTTCAGACATGCACTTTTCTAGGCATACAGACTCATCACATGCTGCTTCTCCTGTAATATGGCGGGTTACAAGTGTGAAACATGACTAACAATAGTAGATCTAAGAATATGTTTTCAAATGCCAATCTCTCATTTTTTTTGCTTAGTTTTGAATACAGATAATGAAAGGGCTGTGCAACTGGGGCAGAAAATAGCTCCAGAGGCTCTGATAACACCAAAAAGTGCTGTTTATACAGTAAATATTAATACAAGGAACAGCACAATGCAATTGTAGCAAGTGGGGGTGTGATTCAGCATAGGCTGCAACAGAAAGGATGAATTGTGGGAGGGGCTGAGTAATCAGGGGATGTGCTATACCTGGTTCTTTCTTGTGTTTGATTTAATCATTCCCTTTTTCTACAACCAAAGGGACACAGACGTTGAGCAGAAAACACAGAGGATGCTGAAGCAGGAAGGCTGCTTTTTTGAATTTTATTGTTTATTGTGTATGGTTGTTATCCTGACAGAGGTGAAAGAGAAACACATTTCTCCAGCCTACGACATCTCCCCTTTTCTGTGTTTCTGCTGGGGGACAGAAGGGTAATAAATAAACTAAAACCAAATAAGGAACAGGTGTAGTGCATCTGTTGATTACCCAGCCACTCCTCAGGAGGCGACAGCAGTAGAATTCATATTGTTCAGTGAAGCATAGTATAACTGAGAGGAGAATTCACCCAAAACAATGCATTTTATAATGCAGTCACAAACCAGACCCTGAGTCCTTGAGAGGGGTGATTCATCCGCTGCCAGAAGGTCAGCAAGGAGCAAAAGCTACAAAGGAGGTCAGTGATGAAATGTAGGAAGTTATAAAACCCTGACACAAACCTAACAGAATGTTTAGCTGCACCCAAACAAACTACAATTTCAGCTTCATGGTTACAGACTTTAGAATTCTAGACTGTCCTCTACTTTCATCATTATTCTTCTTGCATTTTAAAATATTATCTTCCTCTTGATACTCCGATGCCCGTCAGCCTGAAAGCGGCTGTCTCTTTCCCCACAGGATATGGAAGTGAAATCTCATAGTCATGGATGAGACGTAGTGCTACTTCTTGGCAGACCAGGATCGGACTGAGGCCTGTGGAGGCCAACGACCGCAATGCTACTGATAGACGTCTCAGGGGGTGAAGAGAGGTGAATTGGAAGAAGCGATCTGGAATATTGGTGTCTGGAGAAAACAGTCTGGAGCACTGCAGAGCTTTTGAGCCGGGCCGTGTCCTGGTTCTGTTCAGGGAGAGAGTCTCTGTGAGCTGCGTCCAACACTGAATCTTTGGACATGAGATGAGCCAGGCCTGATACTGAATCTTTGGGTTTGGGGTAAGCCATCACCATGCTGAACAGCTCAGCATTCTGGAAAAAAGGTACATATTACAGCACTTTATGAAACAGATACCAGAAATATTTACTACTGTATTAAAATTACAGTCAGAGCTTTCAGAGCAACAAAGTCATGAGCACTGATATGCAATTTACAAAAAAACAGAAATCAATTTCTAAATGAAACAACCATTCATTTTTGGCCCCCCACCCTCATTCTGTATCAAGTGAAAACTCTATTTTGCCTAATTATAGAGTAGATTTATTACAGACATACTTAGAAAGTGAAGAACCAGAAAGGAATTGCCTAAAAAAGCAAACAAAAAGCACAGCTTTACAAGCCACCTCCTTTTTTACATTACTATTGGATAGTTTTCTGGTGGATTTGGAAAAGTAAAAACAAATAGTACAGTTTTGTTTCTCAAGTAAATACCAAGGTTGCATTGTGTATCAGGAATTTGTGTGTGTGTGCATGCTTGTTTTTGTTATATTTCCAACAGCTTATGCATGTGTCATTGTTTTCAAGTGCTCCTTGTAACACTATGTGGCAGCTGAGTAAGACATTTTAGTAGCTGAGTAAGTGTTATAACTGAGTAATGAGGGAGTCAGCAACTGAGCACAATAAAAATAAAACAGTTTAACAATCATCAACTGGGCAGCCCATTCAGGCAGAAATACGATACAGAGGAACTTGAGATACTGTTCATTTTTCTTTTATTTGCATGACAAAACAAACTCCTAGGCTGCACTGGATTTATAATTCAGTATTAGTACAACAAAAGAAAAAAGCCTTGTCACTTGATGTAACTAAGAAGTAAGTCTGTCTGACTGCAGCTGTCAATTCTTAAAGATGCATGATTTGTGGATGGTGTGGTACCTGTGAGGCTGGGCTGAGAGTTTGGCTGGTGCTAATTGCAGCTACAGGCTGCACTCTGATGGCAGGTTTTCTGTACTCCAAACTAGCTGTGACTGCGCTGTATGCAGGGGGGCCTATAGAGGACTGTTTCTGTAGTAACTGCAGGATCGCCTGGATGTCTGATGTCATCTGAGACTCCAGCCTGGGAACAACACATAACTCAGTATGAGACAGTGGTGATATTATCATTATATGTTTGCAGTTTCCTCCACCAAACTGCAGACAATGTATATATATATAAATATATACAACTTTTAATGTAAGTTAATGCAAAAAGATTTTATTCAAAGCAATCAAGTAAGTTTGGACCATTTCTTTTTGTCAATTTCATCATGACCATTCGTAGTGACAATACAATTTATATAGAAATGAGTAAACCAAGTAACCAGTGGCCACTATTGAACATGTAATTTTTACTACAGGGTGAAGAGTCAGATAAAAGCCTAAAAAACAGTACAGTTTTTATGAAGTTCAAAACACAGACAGTCATGAAAATGCCTTTAAATTAGTTAATTAGCTCACACTGGAAATACGAGAAAAATGTAACCTTTACTGAAGTAAATGAGGTGTCACAGAGGCCAAATTTGCTTAGTCATTCATGAACACAGCCATTCGTCCGCACATAAATGGTTCAACGACCACAGAAACAAGCTTCTGACATGCCATCCCCTGATCTAAACTCTGTTGAAAGAGAGTTCACAAAGAGAGTCCAAAAGAGAGCACCTAGGACCCCCGAGTATTTGGTGATATTCTCTGTTGAGGAAGGGTTTTGTTTCTTTTTCCTCGCTCTGTATTGCCCAATTTCATTAGGAGTTGTGTTTTTTTCTTAAACTAAATTTAATTCAGTTTGAGACTGACCTGACTAACCACAAAATACATGTTTTCCGTGCCAGTAATCATGGAGATCCATAGAAATGCCCAGATATAAAAATACATAGAAATGCCCAGACATACATTCAAAATTATAGAAGTATTTATAGATCTGTGTTGTAAGAATTGCAACGTAACTCTAGAGGGAGCCTTTGTCCTGAGGAAATGCATAGTCATCTGAAAGCTAATTTGCAAAACAATCACCCATTCTTTGAAAGCACAGTTACAGAACATAGATCTGGCTCTCATTCCACAGATTAGGTATAAAATAGTTTTTTATTGCTCAAATAGACCACAAGTGTTTGTAGTGTATTGCTACACATTAAAAGACTCAAAGTCTTTGCCACTACAAAGCAGAAGACTCATTGCAGGTTTTAAAATGCCTCATTTGAGCCAATAAGCTACTAAGTGTAACTAAAATTTAGTACCACTTTTTACAAAAAATGCAGTAATATGCCTTTTGCAGTATCTTTGTGTGTGTGTGTGTGTGTGTGTGTGTGTGTGTGTGTTTTAATGTATCATTTCTCCAATAGTACATCTCTCTGCAATGTCTTTGTAGAGGGTTGTGTTATAAACATTATTCTTTTCAGTCTGAGCCACAGAGCAGTGCTGTCTGGTCATTTTTATTCGTCCAGCGGCAAAGAAAATGACAAAGAATAGAAGGACAGAGAGAGGACAAAAGATAAGAAAGGAGAAGGAAACAGGCAGGTACAGAGTCAGTTAGAGAGACACAGAGTGAGAGACAGAGAGAGAGAGATAGATAGATAGAGAGAGAGAGAGAGAGAGAGAAAGAGAAAGATGAGGGTGCAGGTCTCTAATGGAGATCAGCGATGTGAGGCTCAGCTGGTGCAGGATTTCTGCAGCTTGATGCCTCTTTTCCCCTCTGCCAGCAATTCAGCTAAAAATACCACCTGCTGTTAGTCTGCACAGCCTGTTAGATTGTATGTGTGTGTGTTGATATCGCTGAGCTCAGCCTGTTTTGTACACTGAGTCTGATTTTCACGCTCAGATGAGCGATAACCCAGAGCACTCCTCTGTTATGGCGCTTAAATGAATGTGCTGGAGAGAGAAGGTGTGTGTATGTTTCTGGATTAGTGTATGAAGTACCTCAGGGTCACTGCTAACAGAAACATGCTTTATTACAAAAGCAGGTTTTCACCTTGGAGTCACCAATCTCCTCGCTAAAAGAGGCAGCATTTTTTAAATAGTTGCAGTTTATTATAGAGTAGAAAATTAATGAAATAAATAATGAGTTTTCCAAAACGTATTAGTCACCCTAAATCCATGCCTGAGCACATTTAGTACTTTCAAAAACAATATACAGTATTATTCCAACAGAGGATGTTCACTAGTGCTTATTATGGATTTATTTCAGATTTCGTCATGCCTCACTAAAAAAAGTGTCTAATGGGTACATAATGTGTACATAATTTTGACTAAAATATATTATGTACCAGGCACTGCAGAGACATTTAGAGGAGCAGGTGCTCAAATTTAGGGCACAAAATGCCAGGAGTGTGTTGCAAAATATACATTTTTTCAGAAGTGTGTCCTCTGACTGTGCCGGTTAAGAGATACACAATTTATGTTGAGGGAGATAGAGAGACAACATTTTTTGCAGGAATGTGGTGGTGCTGCTTCTTCAAATTAACAGGCATGTACCAGCTGGTGGTTATACGCCTAATTGCAATTGGCTAATGGGCTCTTAATTCAAAGAGGGAGAGGGATGTGCACATGCAATAATGTAAGAAACACATAGCTACTGGGAACTTTTCTGGCAGGCAAAACAAAACAACACAAAACAAAACCCACCATGCCAAAAAGGCCTCCATGACCAATGAGGTAAAAAGAGCAGGTGCTTGAGCCCCTAAAGCACCCACCCCACACATGCATGATCACGTCACTGTAATGTTTCAGTGTTTCAGTTAACATATTTTTGTCAAAAATAATCTATTTTATTCTTGTGAGAATTATGTTTTACTTAAATCATGTAGATGTTATGTTTCTCATATCTCTTGCAGTTTTCCCTGGTGGTAGGTTGCAATGATAATATTTGTACTTTGTTTTTCTCAGTTCCATTTCACTAATTAATGTTTAATTACTAATTCCTCTTCATGGGTTTAATGTCATCATGTAATGTTGATGCCAGTATCGGTACCTCTTTTTTTTAGACATTTTTTAGACCAAGAGTGCATCAAGAAGAGAAGAAAAGTTCTTAACACACTTCACTTTAGTTCCTACGATGGACACTAGATGCGTTTGCTGTTTGCACTACTGCTTGTTTGTGGTAAGGCACTTTTACTGGTCATTATTTTGAAAAGGAAACAATAAATTGACTTGGTGGATTTATCATGGGTTTACCTCTGACATAGTCTAATCTAAATTTAATCTAACCTTTTCACAAGCCCACTGAGTTTCTAGCAAGGCTTCAGGTGTGGATGCGGTACCTGTTCAGGTGCTCCTGAAGGTGGTCCAGTCTCTGCTCCACTTCTCCATATGTGAGGTCACTTTCCATCTCATCTTCCTCCCCTCCTCTGAGCTTGTGTTTCTGTGTCGAGTCTTCCACAACTTCCCTTGGTCTTACACTCTCCCAGTCAGCATTCTGTATGTCTGCTTATACACACGCGTGCATGCGTGCACACACACACACACACACACACACACACACACACACACACACACACACACACACACACACACAATGCACTGCTATCAGCTTCATGCACACAATAACAGATAGGTCTATCTGAAAAACCACACACTTAAGGATTTTCTCAAAAAAAAAAAAAAACATTTCCCATGTTTCCTAAACAGAACAGAAGGTATGGAAATCACTGTAGAGGCAGAAACAGAGCTCTGTTACTGTTTGGTGTGTTATCCTTCATCCCCCTTTACTGCTATTGTGCTGTTGAGGTGGCCCTATCTCTGCAGCTACAGGGCTAACACAGACTCTACAGTGGAAGGGTTATCTTGTACTGCCACCTGCATGTGCGTCAGCCAAGAGCACACTGAGCTCAGTTACCTCTTTACAGCTGATCTGAGATCAGACACCGGGGTCAGACAAAAGGTGAGTTACACCATTCAATCAGTGTCTTCTTGTAACATGTCCCTTGTGGCCTGAAATACTGATCTTAGAGTCTAGACTCTACACTGCAAGATGTAGTACTGCAAGAACAGTACTGTCTTAAAAATTAAGTTTTTTTTTTATTAAATAAAATGTATAAAATTTTCAAAACAGATTCCAATTCAAATGTCAGTGGAGGTTCTGACCAGTGCTCTTGTCCAGTGACTGCTCCCACTGCGAAGCAAACAAAGGCAGAGCTATTTTAGTTTTGTAGCACTTCTGTTGTCTCAGTCAGCTGATAAGAGGTCAGTCTTTCCAGGCAGAGTGAGTTTGGGAACACATGTGTCTCATCAAAATGCATCAAATTTGCAATGTGAGAGTAAATCTCGTATTTGCTATAAATATTGCGCCGTTATGTCTGAAATGGTTTTGAAAAAAAAAAATCTGTTCTGCTTTTGGGATTATCTGCAGAGTCTCTGAACGGCTTGCCTTCTCCTTTCTATCTGCTACATGGAGCCTATGGAGAGACAAAGGATAACAACACCCTGAGTGACCAGACTGCTGCTGAAAGCGAACACTATGTTTTATGATGTTCTGGCAGTTCAGTAGAATCAAAGCGTTCACAGAATTGTAACAAACCATCTGAATTTCAGTTAAATAAAAAAAAATCTTGATTTTTACTGTTGTCTACATTTTTTGGAATCGTAGTAAAGACTATAAGGACACATATGGCACTATGCAGTGACTAAAAAAGGCTTAACAAATCAACGTTTTGGAGGCTTTTTCAACATGCCGGCAGAAAACACATGTTAAATTCTTGAGGGTATTTCAAAATACATTTTAAAACTGTTTTTCTTTAAATAAAACTACTTAGGCCAGTACATAGGCAACAAATTTTTATTTCCATTGACTTGGAAATACATTTAAGCTTTGATCTAAATCTTAGATCAAATTACACCGATCAGCCATAGTATTAAAATCATTTGTTTAATATCATATAGGTCCCCACTGTGCTGCCAGAACCACTCTGCTCCATAGAGGCATGGACTCCACAAGTCCTCTGAAGGTGTTCCGTGGTATCTGGCACCAAGACATTAGCAGCAGATCCTTAAAGTTAAACAATATTATTCACTTCACCTGTCAGTGGTTTAAATGTTGTGTATCTTTAAGGTAATGAAAATCACTTTCAGTCAGGTGTTTTGAAGTTTATGACTGGTGCTGTACAAAAGGCAGCACCATATGTGATTTAGCTTTGCACGTGTCTGAGCGAACATTCCTGTTTTGTATTTAAGATGGGTTACATTCAAAGTGCATTCAGCTCTCCTTTAGTCAGAGCAAAAAAGGGGCGGGTTGCGCTGGCCCCTGGATGGCCGCGTGGCATTAACTTGCTGGGCTGCAGCAGAGATGTGGGACATTATGTGCATATTGGGGGAGCTCGACAGAGATGGTAAGCCAGCGGATTTTCCTAAAGCCTGTAAAAAGAGCTATGCTGTGACCTAAGCTTCTGAAAGACCTGCTCCACTGAGACCTCCACTGCTCACTCACTGATTCACTCACTCACTCACTCTCTCTCTCTCTCTCTCTCTCTCTTCCTCTCTCGCTCTCCCCGCCTCTCTCTCTTTCCATCTCTCTTTTCATTGTGCTTCTTTATCATGGATTAACAAAGAAGCTGATTTGATCAGTACTGTGGTTTACTGTCTGAGAGTGCTGTTTTCCTTGTGCACTCTGTAAATCAGTGTTTCAGAGACTAAGAATAACTGAGTATTTTTTGAAACAAATGTAAAGCCGTTCATCTTACGGTGCATCAATCGAGATAAAAGCCTGTTTTTAGGTTAAAAGGAACACTACATGGAAAGGTCCATTTTTTAAATCACGTTGGTCATTTTTATGGTTTCTGTGTTAGACTGTGACAATCTAACTAAAAGTTTCAATCTTTCAGTGACATCATCCAACAGTATAAGGCATGGCAAACATAAGCTACGCATAAGGAGGTATAATGACCTCAGCAAGCCTGTCCCCCCTCTTGCTAATGCTGGGGGTGTAAGAAGCCATTGTAAATGGAAACGCACCTGAATGACCTTTGAAAGGCACATAAGGGGGGGGGGGTTGGGGGGGGCACACTCAGCACCTACAAACACACCAGTGACCCAGTTACCACAACACCAAACCCCTTTTTAGGGCAGCTAGAGTTCGGTGTGAATAGAACGCTCAGTTCACTCCCCTGGGGATGTGGCCAGCTACATTCTCCCTGGATGTCTGCCCACAGGGGATTTGATCTGAGCTGTAACGCAAAGGCTTTATGGCGGAAGTTTGCCCTTACCACCATAATACGGCTCACTCTCCGGCTCGCCTGTGGATGGGCTGCAGTCAGGGGTAGGGGTATAACCCTCTATGCAAGGGTATCCCAGGGGCCTTTGCTGCTCCTCCCTGGAAGCCCTGCGGTCATCTGAGCCTCTCTTTGAGCTGAGTCGTGATTCGCGCCGCTCCTTCCTGCTCTCACTTTTACTGTCCTTGACGCTTCCCCCTGTGAGATGTGATCAACACCAGTTAAAGGAACACGCTGTGCTGCACCAGAGACCCAGTCTCCATAGGGAGCTTACATAGAAAATAACAATACTATTTACCACAGACATAGTCACACACACATAGATACAACCAAATGAGTTTTAGTTTAAATACATTCCTGTAACACTTTTTAAATATCTTAGTGTTTAGAAGTTACAGAAACATCATGAAATAAACACTGCTGTGAAAGAAGAGAACAAGTGTTCATGAGCCGATAGTTTTAAAACACGTCAACAATTGAACAAAAAGAGTATAGATTTTACCAAAAATTATTTTTTGCTGATTTTTACATGACAATTTCCCAGTTTCTCAGAATTAAAAGGCTGAGAATTAGAAATAAACAAGCTGATTTTCTCACAGTGTTTTTAAGACTGACAAAAGTCCTCTTTGTTCTGAACAGCTGCTCTGTATTTTGCCTCGTCAGGCCCAGTATGGGCTGAAACACTCCTATTCACTTTGGGCAGACCCAAAATACTATACTGAATACTGAATAGACATATATGTACATACATTGTTTATCTTGACCTCACAAAAACAATGAATTCATAATAGGCTGCTTTCACAGCTTAGTTTTCATAAAAGGATCATATGAACTGGGTGAACATTACTTTTTGAAAACATATTTACATACTACATCAAAATCTTTATTCGGTTTAGTTTTCCATAATATGGGCTCTTTGAACACTTTTGTTTGTTTATTTGATATTACAGTCAAGCCTTTTGCAGTTTGTTTTCAAACAGCTCATCTAAACATGTAGTGACAGCATAGAAAGGGAATCACACATTGTTATCTACTACAAGCTACTCTGACTTTTTTAGATGGCAGTACTAAAATGTACAGATGCTAAGGATGTTTCATATAACTCAGAAGCATAGATGACAATGAACTGGTTCACAGATATGTTACCTTTGGATGGTTTACGCTTGAAGGAAATCTTCCTCTTGCTTTTATTGTCTTCTCCATCTGAGTCGCTGACTTCTGTGTAATTTGTCTGTGTTGAGACAAGAATTAGCACTGCAGTGAAGAGTCATTTTCAAGTGGTTTCTCAATTAAATTTCAACACAGGTTTTTCTTGGTATGCTTTTGGTAGACACTTGCCTTAGCGTTCTCATCTCTCAGGTTGAAGGTGAGCTCCAGGTTGGTGAGGAAGTGGTCAGAGAACTCGGGGTACATGTCCAGGACCTCTAGCAGCTCCTCTCGGTTGATGGTGTGCAGATCACAATAGCACAATGCTCGCACGTCTGCGTTAGACTTCCCTGGCTTAGCATACAGGTGGATCATCTCTCCAAAGATGTCATTTTTTCCTGATGAGAAAGGGAAAATGTTCAGCTACACCATTTCAGTGTTTGTGACTTAACCATGAAATGAACCCTCACAGGGCCCCCATTTAGTATATGGCATGAAACGCCTCTTATTTTTAGATGTGAGGCACCTCATGGACCTGGTTTGTAATTCACTCACTCACTTTTATCAGGCTAAAGATTCTCCATACTATGCTATACCAAAAAGAGTCCTTGGGCAAGACTCCTAACACTGCCTCCTAACATGATTATATTTTAACTCACTCTGTAAATGTGCCAAATGTCATAAATGTCGATGTTAAAAGCAAGGTAAGTAAACCTAAGTAACTCATCCCTATACCAGATGTCACTGCTGACAAAATGAATGACATATGTATTTTGGCATACTTATTTTGCATATTTGCCCGTGATTGTGTGGGTGTGTACATTTTTGGGTCAGCCCAGGCCAACTTCTGTGTATGCGGATTACCAGAGCTCGTTCTCTGCAGGGATTATAAGGACACATCTGGGTCCTGTTTCACAAAAGCGATGCAGCTCGACGATCATCATAAGATGGTACATAGAGTCTGTGCCAGATTGAGCCTCAGCCATCTTACTGTGATCACGGTGCTATCATGCTTTTGGGAAATGAGGCCCAAAATCACCTGGCCTCCTCTCTTCCTTCTCCTCTCCTCCCTCTTCCTCTCCCCTCCCCGCACCCCCTCTCCTCTCATTCATTATTTAAGCACATGCTGGCCTGCTGCCCGCCGACACTTTGATGTGCACAGACTCACCATCGTATGTGACTGACAGGCTTTGCTTCAAAAAGAATAGAAACACTTTTGATAATCAAGCTAAACTCATTCTTACTTTGTAAATGACTTCAGCGGTACTTTCAAACAACCATTCACACTGAGTGGCACAATGCTCAGAGAAGACAGAAAGAAATTTGCTCTTATTCAAAACAGCTGTGTGTGGTGTGTGCAGGGGAAAGGGCATCTTAAAGTATGGGAGGCATCTCAGTGGTACCAGGGCTGAGAAAATGTCGAGCCCTGAGAGCCAGTCTCCTTTGTATACAACAGACCTGGCGGTGCACCTCAGTGGCTGAAGGTGACCTTAAAGCAAAATGGCCAGAGCTTCTAAAAAGGGCTACTGCTCCTGTTCATTTGGGAACCGATACCATTCCACGGCCTGCAGAAAAGGCCTCAGAGTACAAAAACAGGGCAAGACCTCACAATGGACCACAACAGAAAGAATAGTTTATGGTGCCAACTAACACCACGAGACCCATATTCACAATTTCAGGTATAAGTAAGCCTTTATTTAAATTCTTCATATAACATTATGAGTGACTGAAAAATGACGGATCTCACTAGTATGTTTTTATTTTAAGCAGAACCACTCTGTTTCTTTGTGCACATGACCCAAATGAGTAAACCAGTCAGCAGGGCAAGTGTGTTTATATATGGCTGGGCCTGGCATCCTCGTCAAGAACATTCTGAATCTCTGACACTGTGAGAAAACACACTTGGCAATTACTAATTACTGATGCCTAACAGAGTTAGCATTTGCAAGGCTTAAGAATGGATAGAATAAACAGTACATCAATCAATCAATCAATCAAGGTAATAAATCACTCTTTCTGTCAGTTGTGGCTGCTCTCTCTCTCTGTCTCTGTCTCTCTCTTTCTCTTTCTCTGTCTCCTTCACACTTTTTGCTATAAAAAGCTCCAGCTCTGTGCAGAAGCTGCTAGTGCTCTCTGCTCTTTGAAGAAACCAAACAGACTCAAGGGGAGCCTCTTAACAGAAATGTCAGAAGCCCTTTGCCATCAGGCTGAAGCCTTTGGCTCAAAAGTACTGTTAGAAAAAATAAGGCTAGCCTTCTGATCACGGTCATATTTGTGATATCTGTGAGTATGTTTTCAAAATGTTTTTTGGCATTAATTGCAGTCAGCCTTCTGACTGTGCAAGATGCAAAAATCACACTCAATGTCCTGCGTGCTTGAGCCAGTGTTTGAAGACATGCATAGCTTTCCACCGGGGAACATTGTGTATACAGATTCTGCAGTTGCTAGCCACTCCCCACACTGGTAAACATCATCTCCAGGCAGAGAAACCTCCACAGGACTAAACGGAATAAATTTCACAATAAAAGAGCCTAACAGCATTCATATTTACCATTATTTAAATGTCAAACTGGCTACATAAAACAAAATGAGACAAAACAGAATAAATTTAAATATTCATGCTGCTCTTTTTCAGAAGCACAGAACAGTGCACAGGGGAGTGATTTGTTAATGCAAAATTGCCATTAGAAAATGCACTGAGAAAGCATGGCACTGTGCAAGCTTTTACTTACATATGTTAAAAAGCACTTACCTGTGGAGCGATATTAATTATAAGCATCCCTCACCAGAGATAAATAAGTAGAAAAAACCCATGTACAAACTGAAATGCCAAAGCCTATTTAATAAAGACATGTTTAACAAAGGCATGGCCAAAAATTACGCAAAATTTCAGTGGGTTTCTTTGTTGTTGTTGTTTTTTTAGGTAATAGTAATCTTGACCCATCACAGCTCTTATAGTTTTTCTTGACATCATGATAAGTATTGTTAATTAGACCAGATATTCACTGTAATTACTGCATACAAGAATTTCAGTTTGTTCCAAGTAAGAGAAATAACCTTTTTATCATTCTAATGCAAATGAGTGAATTATTTCAGTGTTTCAATTATTTCTACTATTCCACTGCTGCCATGACCACACTACCAGTATTGTTATCATAAAGCCAGGTCTAGTGTTTATAAGGAGCCATGTGGTCTGCAGTGTGCGGAAATGTTTGACATCAAATTGCCAAACACCCAGACCTATCACCAGTAGCAAAAAACTTTTTGAACCAAAATAAGCTAAGCGGTCATTCTTAGTGGTCTTAATGAGGCTGAAAATGGTGGAACCAGACACCTGAAGCAATTAATGCCTCTGAAAGCTACCTCACAGAAAGCTATTAGATGGGGTAGTTATGAATACACAGCCTGATGATTAAATCACTGTTTTGTAATGGTTTTGAAGTAATGTTTTATATAAAATATAGTAGTCAGTAAGTTTCTCTATAATTTACACCAAACCACTCTGAATAGCTTTATTTGCAACTTAATGGTTGTCAAAAAACAGTGCCCTTGACCTGTGTGTGTCCTGATGTGTATGTAACGGTTGAGACTCCCTTGTTATACACTGATCAGTCACAACATTAAAACCACTGAGAACTGAAGTGAATAACATTGATTATCTCATTACAATGGCACCCGTCAAGGAGAGGGATGCATTAGACAGCAAGTGAATAGTAAGCTTGTGAAGCTGATGTGTTGAAAGCAGAAAACATGGGCATGTGGAAAGATCTGACTGACTTTGACAAGCGCCAAGTTATGATGGCTAGATGAATGGGTCAGAGCATCTTCAAAACCTCAGGTATGCAGTGGTTAGTGACTACCATAAGTGGTCTAAGACAGGACAATCAAGTGACAGAATCAGACCGCCCGAGGTTTGTTGATGCATGTGGAAAGTGAAGGGTAACTCGCCTGGTCCAATCCCAAATAAGAGATACAGTCGCACAAATAGCATAAAAGTTAATGCTGGCTATGGCAGAAAAGTGTAAGAACTTACAGTCCTTTGCAGCTTGGACTGTACACCAATGCATTCTCTATGGCTTGCAACTTACTAAGACTTAAAGGACCTGCTGCTAGCTTCAGGGTGCCAGATACCACAGCACACCTTTAGAGGTCTTGTGGAGTACATCCTCTGATGGGTCATTCCCTGATGAGTTGTACTTTTGGCAGCATGAGGGGGACTTGCACACTTTTAGACTGGTGGTTTTAGTTTTATGGCTGATCAGTGTATTATATTAATGTTATATTATAAGCGTTAATAATATTTTGTTTCATAGTGGAACAGTGAAAATGTGAAGCGGCCTACACCGATTAAAGAGAGACTAGTGATACTACCCAGTCAAATAATTGAACTGAATGTTCAATTCAAATTTTAAATAAAAAAATCATACTCATAGCTGGGTGCAATATGTTTGATCAGTAACTTGAGAAAAACAGCATAATGCCACTTCAGCTGAACACCTACTTACCTAGAATTGCGACCACAACGTCATCCTTCAGGATCTCAATAGAACCTCGGGAGAGGAAATAGAGTGCCGTGAGGACATCTCCAGAGTGGACAAGAGTGTCTCCTGGAGGAGCATGCGTAGTTTTAAAGCGCATGGCCAGGGCCCGCAGGCAACCTTTAGTGGCCCCCCGGAATGCTTTACAGTCCTGCAAGAGGCTCCTATTCAGATGGAGACATATATCTGCCTGCAAGCACTCAGGAAAGCCTTTTAAAACCTAGATAGAAGGAAAAGAGAAAAGAGAAAACAGTAAAGCTTAATGTAAAACTTAACTTCTGCATCATCTCATGGTCAAATTAGAACATTTTTGAAAAGAAAAGTAAATGTTGCTATAATCAGCAGCCTCATGTAATACTACATAAAGAAAATATGGAAAATTTATTTCAGCTAGACAGGCTAAAATGAAACAGTGGCCCTCCCCAAGAAAAGGTCATTACACTGTAGAATACACCGATCAGTCATAACATAAAACCACCAGCCTAATATTGTGTAGGTCCCCCATGTGCTGCCACAACAGCTCTGACCTGTAGAGGCATAGACTAAACAAGACCTCTGAAGGTGTGCTGGGGTATCTGGTACCAAGACGTTAGCAGCAGATCCTTTAAGTCCTGTAAATTTTGTGGTGGGGCCTCACATCAAACAGGTGCTTGACTGGATTGAGATTTGGGGAATCTGAAGTCCAAGTCAACACCTTGAACTCTTTATCATGTTCCTCAAACCATTCCTCAACAATTTTTGCAGTGTGGCAGGGCTGAAAGAGGACACTGCCCTTGGGGAATACATTAGTGTACTTGGTCTGCAACAATGTTTATGTAGGTGGTAAATGTCAAAGCAGAATCCACATGGATGCCAGGAAGTTTTCCAGCATTACATTGTCCAGAGCATCACACTGCCTCCTTCAGCTTGCCTTCTTCCCATAGTGTATCCTGGTGCCAGGTGCATTACTCTGCGGAAAGAGGCCTCTGCCATTAGGGAATATCACTGCCATGTAGTGGTGGACTTGGTCTGCAACAGTGTTTTCTATCGTAGCCATCATTAACCTTATTAGCTATTTGTGCTACAGTAACTCCTCTGTGGGACTGCAGCAGATAGGCTAGTCTCCACATGCATCTGTGAGCCTTGGGCCCATGACCCTGTCACCTGTTCACTGGTTGTCATTCTTTGGACCACTTTTGGTAGGTTTTTCCTGCTTCCAACACATCAAGTTGAGAACAGTCTAACTGACTAACATTGATGGTCTTGTTACAATAGCACCGGTGAAGGGGTGGGATAAAGTAGACAGCAAGTTATTCACTTAACCTCTTAGGGGTTTTAATGTTATGGCTGAAGGGTGTATGTACATGTACAGGTACAGAAATATCAGGAAGGTTTACATTAGGTGGTAGACATTCCACTAGAAGGTAAACAGAAGGTGAACGTGCAAGCTATTAAATAAATATTAAAAAACTGACAAGCAACCTCAAAAAGCTTTCAAGTTTAGGGATATTTTGTTCCTACTTTCACAAGCACATACATTTAAGCATTGGTCTTTGTGCTAAATGACCTTTACACTCCACATCAAAGCAGATGCACCTACATTCTGCAAAACTGAAATGGAATCTGAGAGCAGCATTATCAAATAAGATGAAAGGGTGCTGTATGAAGGAAAGGTCCAGAGCTGGCACATAACAGGCAGCAGAGGGAGCGAGAATGACAATGACTATGAGAATCCAGTTTTTATATAAATACCTCCTGCTCGTCCCAGGGTGATGAAGTCATCCCATTTCACATGGAGCAAAGATGGAGAGAGACAGGTGTTTCATTTAGTGTGTGTGCCCACAAACACAAATTCTCACACATTTATCTTAAGTCTGATCATGTCTTAGCGGAGCTCATTTAAACTTGTAGTTGGTTTAAAAGTCCTCAACCACGTGTTTATGGGTGTGGCATACTTTTCAGTTTGACTTTGCAAATTCCAAAATATCCACAATCATAAATTAATTCAGTACTAGAATCTGAATACTGTTCTAATATTGATCTGAAACAAGTACTAAAAACATTTGGCTAAGTAAAAATAACATTAAGGACGAGTTGAGCTCAGAGGGATCATACAAACGCACCATGTTCATGTCGATGCCGTTGGTGTAGGTCCAGGAGTGCTGGAAGTATTCCTCCAGTCTCTGTCTAAGTGGGTTTGGAATCTGGTGGAAGCGAATAAACTCTTTCACCCGCAGCATTTGCATGTGGTATCGCGCTGTTCCTGAGTACAGCCGCTGAATGATGGCTGACACATTCCCAAAGATGCTGGCGTACATTAGAGCTAGCATAGACAGATTTGAAAAGGGTTAGAATACAAATAACATACTACACATGTGAATATGTGACATGGTAAGTAAATATGGACAATAATGTATTATTCAAAGTGTCCATACCGTAAGAACATGGGCTTACTGCATGTTATTTTAGCATGTGAAAGACTGAAAAAGAATCATTGTATTCATGGTTTTATTTTAGAAATTTTAAAATGTGGCCCCACTGGTTCTTTATTGTCCATTTCAACTTATCAGATGTCATAAATATACAGACATTTTTACAAGCTGTGTATTGTAAAATGTATCATAATATTATTATATATATTTTGTTTGTATATAATTATTATATAGCATTTAATCAGAAAATTCTGACAGCTGATTAATGCTGCAGTGAACTCACATCCGATGAGCATCACACAGATAGAAAAGATCTTCTCTGAGTTGGTATTTGGTGAGACGTTGCCGAAGCCCACGCTGGTCAGGCTGCTGAATGTGAAATACAGTGCTGTGACATATTTGTCCTTTATGGAGGGTCCAGAGCTGAGGTCACTGTTGTTATACCGCTTTCCAATAGACACCCCAAGATTATCTAGCCATCCAATCTTGTCCTTCAGATAAGGTTTCTCCACATTTCCAATGGCGTACCAGATGCAGGCCAACCAGTGAGCGATGAGTGCAAAGATGCACATAAGGAGCATAAGCACCGCTGCTCCATATTCAGAGTAGCGGTCCAGCTTCCTGGCCACACGGACCAATCGCAACAGCCGGGCCGTCTTCAACAGGCCAATCAGAGTAGTTGTCTAAAGACATGGGAGACAGAAGTTTAGAAGAGATGGATAAAAACTAAATTTCAGATCCTGTCAAATAGATACCTATTTTATTGGTTTATTAACCAAAACTAAGAAATGCAATATATGTGAGTCAAATACGAGACATGCTAATTTTAAATTTTATTTTAATGCTCCAAATAACTTTTGGAAAAAATAAAATGTCAAAATTTGGGTGAAAAGATGTTCCAACCAACAAAATTGCCACTCTGTGTAATGCTTCATACTTTGATTTTACCAATACATTATTAAATAAATATTAAATATAAAATACCAAGTATATATTTATTTTCTTGGCATACTCAAATAAGTGTTAGCAATGGAGATGGCAATGTCTTCTTGTTTTTTGAAAGTACTGAAAAAACCAGGAGACTTTTGTCCCAAATATGCATTTCACTAGAGGCCATTCAGCGTTACAACCTCGAAAATTGATAGTAATGTGACAATCTGTGACATCATCAAATGGACCCCTCTGATGCTGGAAAAAGTTGGTCATTGTTTGATATATGTGGCCAACGGAAATATTTTGAAGTTTCATCATTCAGTGTGTTATGACAAATGAGACAGGGAACGGTAGAAAAACAATATACACAACTGATCACTCCTCATTTCTGATGCTAAAGCAATTTAATATTTTGCAAATGCAAATGCAAATGCTTTGCCTGTGTTTTTCTACATTAACGTGTTTAAGCATTTGCTGCACTGATTAACTATTTCATATTGATGTTTAATTACAGCCCATTATGCAGTGCTGTATGTGTGCTTTAGAGAATGGAATCAACAAAATATCCAGTGATGCTCAAGATACTGAAAGAAAATAAATCAGTGCATGAGTAGCACTGCCAGTGAGATCTATTTTCCCTCCAATTCCCTCTAATTCAATAGCGTCAGCTTAGCAAGTTTAGACTGCAACCACATCATGGGTCAATAAACGCTATTGTAAAGGTGAGCAGACATAAATTCTCATTTGTGGAAGGCTTTCCCTCATTCAGTAAGACCTGTAAATGAGCCCCTTGGAGTTTTCAAGGCTCCTGTTACACTTTAAACTGCCCCATGGCAGGAGATCATTTATTTACCTGGCAATTACACTGTGACTAGATACAGAGAGCAAGGGCTGCTGGTATTTTAGTGTTCATCTGGAAGGCAAAGTCTGGCAGTAAAGTTTAGTCTGCATATGAGCTGTGACAGCGTGTTAGCGAGAGGCCTGTTTGAAGGTGTTTTATCTTCAATTTGAGCTGTGAAGAGCTAGCAGACAGAGTGCTGCATAAGTCACGAACAATCCATTAAAAGCTCATTAGCAGCTACTGCTCACAGTGATGCACAGTGAAGCTGTGCTGAGTTACAACTGCTCATAAAGATGGCAGAGGACCGTGCTATCACGGTACCACTATAGGATGGGTGCTTGTATTTATTGAAAGCAGAACTTTCGGCATGATAATATTCAATAATCCTATGGAAAACATGCATTGTTGAGTGCTCTGGATGAGGGTTTTTTTTTTTTTTTGCAGCAACAGTGGTTTGTGATGAGTCAAGCAAATATTGCGATTGCCAGCATGTGCTGTCCATTTCATTAGGCTGAACCTGATAAGCTGATGTGCAGTAATCATTATGTGCACAGTATAATACGCATTCTGTATCTTGCACACTGTGACAACAAACAACTATGTACAAACATGGCTATAACTGAAAATGAAAGAGTCACTTGCAATGAAATTCTAAAGAGGAATAAGCTATAAATTTGTTATGTCTGACAAATAAAGCAAACGAGAGCTCAAGACAAAACTGATGTGAATGCAACGTTTGTATTGAGAACTACAGTCCTGAAACCACCTGCCATCTGTCTAGAACCCATTCTCCATTCTATACAAACCACACAGTCCACTGACCATAACCTGCACGGCAGCCCTGCATGTCCAACCACAGACACAAACAATCACAAAACACACCCATACCCACCCCACAGTGCCATCTGTTCAACTGCAGACACAGACACAAACACAAACACACACAATGCAGACAACCCTAAACCAGTTTGGTGAGGATGGGCATTTGTCACGCAGGCAACTTTAGGTTTGCCATTTCAGTCCTTTTAAATAGCCAGATGGGGTTACAACTGCACAGAGCATTGTCCAGTGCACTATGCAAACTGCTAAACACTGTTTATTTCAGTTACAATATGCTTAATGATACCACTTTTAAGATTAGGGTTACAGTTCGTCTGTTCAATAAATACAGCTACAACTCAATAGAGCATCAATGAACAATTCATATTAGTGGCCTGACCTACTCCCTCAATCCAATTATAGCTATTAAACCGGCTTTGTTCATTTTAGAGGATGCAGGGGCTTGGCAAGGCAAAGCACAACAAAGTAGAGGTTTCATTCTGTGGGAGGAGATTTGACAGATGAGGCCAGCAGGCAGCAGCAACATGCAGTCCTGTCCGTTAGCACCTGGGTCATTGTTCTCCTAGATACCAGGCAGACTCTCAAAGGGCAGCGGCTTGAATGCATTACCCCTCACAGCCCCGATAGATAAATCCCACTGCTTTGCTCTGGGCTAGTCAATAAAGTAAATGCATCAAAATAGTCTCCAATTGCCCTTTCCACCAAGCCTGGGTCGCTAGCTAAACAGAGAATCAGGCATTTATCAGGGTAAGTGAAGGTGTCGCTTCAAAACCACTTCTCAATAGCATGGACTCTGAATTAGAGACACAGAATTCTTCTTCTTTAATTGGGCTTCAGGCGATCTTCACTGTTGGAGCTCGATGGAGGTTGCCAAGGAGTTTTGCTCAACAGTGCAATTACTTTCACATAGCCGAAAGAAGCACAAAAGAGAAAGCAGCAGGGCTCCGAGTGTAAAATGTGGATTTAAAAAGTGTTTAAATGAGACCAGAAATTAATATCAGACGTGCTGACATTCATTCACACTCGAAATAAGGATTATTACTACTACTTTAATGTATTCGTTCATCGTCATCCAAAGAGGTCTGATAAACGCTGCGTATGATACAGGTTCTAAATTTAGATCCAAATGCTGATTGAGCCTGATGTGCCAGGAGCTTGTCACGAGCCACTGCTTAAACATTCCCATGCAAATAAACAAGCGGACAAGCCAACATGCCAGCCAGCCCGCCAGCGGCCCGTAAGCTGCACAAACAACGGCTAGGCTTCACTCTCCTCATCTAAATGCATCATTGATCGCCATTTGGTAAGCCATTAATCCAAATAAATGGATTCTGAATCACATACCATTCAGAAAAAAAAGGAAGGAAAAAAATATAATCCCTCGCTGACCATGTCAAATACATTCAGCTTTTAAGAACCAGCTCATGGCAGTAAGAGCAGGCCCTGATCCCAAAGGGATGCCTAAGACCTTGCAGAGACAAACAAATAAATATAGATACATAGGGAAAAATAAATATCTAAACAATATAATGATTGCAGGAGCTGACAGGAAGACAAAATCCATTTAACTGATTACTTACTTCATCCGAGCCTGAGCCAAAGATGAGCAGGTCAAAGGGAATGGCTGCCACCATGTCTATGAGGAACCATCCCTTGAAATAGTGAACAGCGATCTTTCCCGGATGACTGACCACCTCCTCGTTACAGTTCACGTATGTGGTGCGAAAGTTTATGAGGATGTCGATGATGAACATGATGTCTACCATTAAATCCACAACATTGAGCGGGCTACAGGAGTAGCAATCTCTCCTCTTCTGCTCCTCACGGTCATTGAGCAGGAAGGCAGCAGAGTAGGGTGTGAAGATGGCCGTGTATATGACTAGCAGCAGTATGAGCCAGTCCCACACAGCTTTAAACGGGCTATAATGGAGGATGGTAAATTTATCTATGCGTGGGGCCTGGAGCTTGTACTCTGGTAATACATCTGCACCAAGTGACAATACCTGGATGGGGAAGAGAAAGATTATTGTTTTAATAAATGACTGCGATAGACATATTGTACTGTTCATTGTTCACTTATACACACATATATACCTATGTATATTCATACATATATTTATAAATAGTATA
>JBBPCZ010000002.1:17440448-17468977 GCA_037974445.1 Brycinus macrolepidotus
ATCTACCGGAATCAAATTCCTTGTATGTGCTCGCACATACTTGGCCAATAAACGCGATTCTGATTCTGATTCTGATTAGTGTGTCCTTCGTCTGTTCATCAGATCATTTCTACTGGATCCTAAACAACATTAACTCTATATTGATAAAGGCGAAATAAATTAAAACACAGTAAAATCACTTAAGTGATGGACAAAGAAAATATATTGTGTAACACAACATAAACAATACAAATGACAAAAAAATTCCCACTATGTTATTTAGATGATAGCAGACACATGTAACTAGGCTCCAGCGTTGTCACGATTCTCACATTTTAAACTTTGATACAATACTTTGAAAAATATTGATATTCAATAAAATTTTCAAAACCAGATGATTTTTTTCCCAAGATAAACATATCCAAATACCAAGAACAATTCTCTTCAATTAATTTTTAAAGAGAAAAAAAAAATCCTTGTTCAAAAAACACATAATTCCCACTATGTTTATGTAGCACTCAGTTGTCAGTTACAAAAACACAGGGTTGGCAACTTTTGAAAAACCTTGGAGCGAGATATTGGGACGGACGGACGAACGGGGCGGGCGGGGGGGGTTTGTGGTTTGGGCGGTGCAGGAGAGATACCTTGGAGTGAGATATTGGGGTGTGTGTGGCTGATGTCGGGAGCGGTGAGCGATGAGCGATGACGGACAAACGTTTTACACATGCTTATCATTTATGTGTAACAAACATCTTTGAAACCAGTGTTTTCAGCGAATCCTTTTTTTTACATGAGTGAAAAAAATTACAACACAGAAAAATGTCAGATTTGGCGTGAGATTTCTTTCTTGTGTGTGAGAGTGTGAGATTGAGGCTGAATGCGTGACTGTCACGCCAGATGCGTGAGAGTTTGCAACCCTGAAAACATAGTGTGACTACCATCTGTAAACAGAAAAATAAATAATTTTGCAGTAATAAAAAAGGTGGTACAGTTGTTCAAAAGCCTGTTATACCTTTAGAAGTCAAAAGAAGGCTAGTTCAGACTAAAGTGAGGCTAATGTTCACACAAGCTGTGTAGACAGAGCAGTGCATTACAGTACAACCTTATTAAGCAAATTCCTTATTTTAATTAAGATGGGAGCACTGAGCTGCTGAAACAAATATATGCTGAGGCTATTATTAGATACTTTACAGTAGCAGCTGGTCATGTTCCCTTAGCCTTCGTGGCTCTTAGCCCAAGAATAGGGCTAGCCCAATGATAAACATTAATCAGGATGACAGTTTAACAAGACACCTTGTTATATGGCTTAGTGCTACTGAAAACGTGAGCAAACACTGACCTCTGTGAGGGCCAGCATGCTGTTTAAGTGCTACAATTTTAGCATAACAATGGGGAGGGCTCCAGTTCACAGTGTTTAGCATTGATATGTACTGATATATCAATATTTTTGACAACCCTACTAGACTCTAAATTCTCTACATTTTCCTGGGTTGCGTTGTGGCAGCTGTTTATACATCCAATGTTGTATTTCAGAGCTATTCTCTTTCTCCTTCAGTGCAGATGCTTATGATATAATGCTTCATCAAGTCAGTACTGCTGACTACAAATCTTCCAAACTTCACTCTTAGACAAAACAAAACAAAAATGTTCTCAGGTCCTGCTATAACTCCTCTTTTCTGTCCAGAACATTAATCTCGTACAAAAATGTTTAGAAGATCAAGCTTCCTGGCCATCCATCTGGGGGTTATTGATGGAGTTCTCTGTGTTTAAGTGCCTTGCTCAAGGGCACAGTAGCAGAAAAGATTTTACAGATCTGACAAAAAATGATTCTGAGCTGAACGTCTGTAAGGGCAGGTATGTTCCTCTGTTTCTCTGCGAGGACGATGAGGTCTGCCCTTGAGTTAAAGAGATTACATGCTTTTTATGCTTCAATCTCATTTCATTCACAGTAAACGCTTTTTGGAAACTAAAAACTTAGTGCCCAATAAAAGAAAAAAAAAAAACATGCTACCAGACAAAAAACTGTAGAGCTCAGCAAAGGCCATGATTTGACCAGGCATTGGAGGACTCATGGAGAAAAAACTTGCTCTGTCAGATTGAACTTGATGGTCACCTTTGATTTTCCAAGGCTGCAGATTCTTTCCCTTGGGTTGCAGCGCATGGACGTATGATGATCATTTTCAAAATAGAGGCTGACAATGCACTCCGCGTGTCTAAGGAGACTGCAAGAATATGATTTTTTGGGATTTCTAAATGCTGAAAAAGGCTGAGATGGTGAACTGTTGCATTCAGCAATTTTACAATGCCCGCAGGAGATGTAGTGGGATTTTTCCCATGTCTCAACATTCCATGTTTACCAATGTCAGCAAAGAAGCAGTTGCTATATTAAAATGAAAGAGATTCAAACCCCTGTTGTGTGTCTAACAACACACTGGAGCAGACAATCTCTACATTAGGAAGTGTGTGTCTGGGACTGAGCCTGCAGAGATCTCTCTCTCTCTCTCTGTCACACTCACAAACACACACACACATGCACACACACACATCTACAAATGGATACACACACCTCCCGTGGCTCTCATCGGCACTGACAGACAGCAAATGAGGCCTCTCTGCCTGATTAATCCTTCATTAGCCATCATGACAGCATGGGGGGAGGAGGGGGCCTGTTTTGTGTTGCCTCCTCAGCACTTTCCTCCCTGATCATAAAGGGCTGAGAAATAGATCTGTTTCCTCTTATCTGCCTCTCACACACACAGTCGGGCACGGCAAGGTGATGTGAGAATCACTCAAAGGTTGACAAGCCAAATGGCCAAAATCCTTGAGCAAGAAAGACTTGAGGAACAAGAGCTGCCTGGGCTTCCTCGAGGTGAACACTTGTGTTTTTCTGGATGGGCTGTCAGTGTCTTAAGTGTTTCTCATTTCCTCCTCCAGCTGTATAAGAAGGTGGTACACGTGAGCGAGGCTTTAACCCAAGAGCCCCAGAGCCTACACAATGACTCTGACTTTCACTGGAGGACACTTTCAGCAGTTATCTACCCTCAGAGCCAATTGCCCGTCTGTGCAAGCACCCAAATCTAATTTCCAAGTTGCAGCCGAAAAAAAATGCTGAGGAAGGGGGGGTTAATTCACACTGTCTCACATTTTGAGGCTTCCACAGCACTATCGAATTCTGTTTTGCCAATATTGGGACATATATTTCCTCACAGCAGTAGGAAATCCATCTTCATGCCTGGATGGTCTTTTGATGCATCGTGGGTGCCAGAGAGAGAGACAGTGAGAGATAGATGTTGAATACTGGAAGAAAGAACCTAGAAACGTCCATAGAGGAAGAGACCATAGTATATGAACTCAGAGCAATTACTTACGCTCCCCATTAAAACATTTGCAAGTTTCATGCTCATCAGCCGAAATTTGCATACACATTTCTTTTTTATCATCTTAGGCACTTTTTTCCATTTTTAGCTGTGTGTGTGTATATATACAACCATGGAAAAAAATAAGAGAACGCATCGTTTTTTTCTCTGGTTATTGCTTTTGCAATTTGTGGTAGTGTGTCCGTGTAAAATGTGCATGTCACTATTGTTTTATACACTACTGACCACATTTGGTTCAAAATTCCAAACAAAAAAATGTTTGGAGAAAATGTAAAAATAATACAAAAACAATTTATTTGGAAAATTTACTTGGAAATGTTAAACTACACAACACTCTTACATTATTTTACAGTTGTAACAATTAAAATAGCAATGTTAATTGCATTGTGTGTGCCTGTGTGAGCTCTGTTTTATCCCATCAGAAAACTGAATCAGGTGAAAAGCTGCTGGAATACAGCACATAGAACAACTGCTATACAAACACTATTGCACTTACAACACATATGGAGGCATTTCTTACTTTTTACACAGCTCACACTGCAATAGTTCATAAAAGAATAGCAACCTGTGCATTTTACACACACACACTGCCGCAAATTGTACAAACAATGAACAGAAAAAAAAAGGGAAAAGTGGTCTCTTATTTTTTTCATAGTTGGTTCATATATCTGGTTCATGAGAATACTGTGTCTCATTATATAGCACAGGCTTCTTTCCATTGCAAGGATAGCAACAATTACCACCAGATACAGCTTCTTTTTTCAGCAGTTGCTATTAAACCAGGACAAGGAATAGTGAAAAAATAATGGGAAATGAGAGTGAGTAAGTGACAGTGTTCCATGTGTGTAATAAGTTATTGGCACTGTATGAAGGATTTTTGGATTATTTTGGTTCTAAATTCATTGCAGATAAGGTGACAAAAAAGTGACTCAAACATAAAGCAAGTCAGTGAATACATTTACCATTGTTATAACACTCTAGCGCTTCTGCTGCTCTTAGCAGTTAGCTATTTTTTTCACACTGTAGGGCTGAATAGATCTGGGCATGGAGAATAACTGTTGCAATGGCCATGGTTTGGCAGGAGATGGTTACAAACTATGCACAGCATGGTTTCCTTTAGAGTTCCCCAAGCTCAGGGCAGCAGATTGTTTGGAAGGGATGACATAATGATTCACTGATTGGATTTACACTTTTGCCACTTTTTGGGCACCTCTTCCAGTACCATTTCAGAACAGTCCAAAATACAATTCAGAATCCTTGATGGTCCTGATTTAACAGCTCAGTAGTTATGATGCCCTACAGTGGCCAAGAGAAGTTTTAACTAATTTGAGTAAACCATGCAGGGCCTCATTTGTAAGTGGTCCATGTACCAAGTCCAGATGGAAATGCCTTTGGAACAGTCACTCTCTGTGTTCAGTACCATTCACCCATATAGTGGAAAACAGCCTGTTTCATCCAAACTTATTCACACATGAATAATGGAATAAACCATTGAAGGTATGTTACATCAATACAGCAGTCAGATCTCACCTGTGTGACTTTCTCAGTGACGTTGTGTGTGCGGTCTTTAACCTTGGGAGCAATTATCGTCTTCTCAGAGGCAGGAGGTGAAGGGACTTTTTTGTCATTGTTGGTCTCAGAAAAGTTGAGCGCAATTAGGGGAATCTTATTAATGGTGCTGTATTTGTTCAGATTGGAATCTGAGGTGGAGCCCAGCAGGCTGGATTTGAGATGGTTAAAAGGACCTGCAGGACAGAAAGTAGTTCTATTAGAAATGCTCTTAAAAACCACTGAGACAAAGCTCATTAGAGGTGTCTAATAATTGGTGCTGAATGGAAATTGAACAGAACAAACAACAGTAAAGAGCAGCATGGCACCCTGATGTTTAAAAGGGTTTAGAAGATTAAAACGATACATATACTGGACATAAAAATACCAATCTTTGTTTTGTCAAACTGAGAGTAGTGAAACTCAAACTGAGGGAAATATGTGGGGGAAAAAGAATATTTGAAGAGGAAAAATGGTTACATTTATACATGAGAAGCAGCAGATACAGAGCATTCACATGTAGCATTGATTTCCTGTCAGACTGCAGGCTAAGAACACATCAATCTCATGCGAGGAAGAGGGATGAGGAGGGGAAACCTCCCCCAGTCTTTCAGAGCTTAAAGCAAACCATCATTCAGGGACCTAGTTAACCACTTCAAACCTCAGGCACATACAAAAGGCTCATTTAACACCATTCCCTACACCCCTATACTAGAACAGGGAATACACGGTCATATCCTAGTTACTCCAGGTATTGGCATTATTGTACCAATAATACACATGAATGAACAAAGAGATCCAGGTTTATTTGAGAAGTGAAATTGAGCAGAAACTGTACGACAGTTCCCTACAGACTTACACCGAGGCATTTCTTCTCAACCTCTTCTATATAAACTGTACAGAAAATATCCTGTAATTTCTTTCCTTTAACTAATCTGGTCATTTTACATCTACAGTTATGGTCTAGCATTGGGTGATGGGATGATTTAAGATTGAGCCTGTTACCGTTGAGAGAGGTTTACTGGAGTCATACTTCTTGGAGTAATAACACCATTGACTGCCAAACTGTCCTGCTTTAAATACATGCAGCAAGCAGTCCAAGACAGTAAAACATCCCAAGCACACTGTTACCTTTCAGACTGCGGCCATGGTCTGAAATGCAGGAGAACAGTGATTAGTGTTTAGGAACCAGATTTGGGTCAGTCTTATAGTCCAAGGTAGCAATATGTTTGCACTATATTTAAAAGTACATTGGTAAACCCTTGATGTGACATTATTGAAGATTGGCCTGCACTATGTTGACCAAAATTATTTGTTTTGGATCAAATAAATGCCTTGATTCATTAAAAACACAGAAAGAGCAGTCATCTGGACTCTCTAAGATTGGTCATGATACTCACAGCACACAATAAAAAGTTATTAGATGGCTCAGCGGCATATTGTAGTCTTCAGCTATATAAATGTCAAAAGCCAGTATTGTGATAATGATTAACAAGCAATATATTGTGCAGACCAAGTCTTAACCTGTATTTGAGAAATGCATCACAAAGCACAAATACATCTGCCAGTGGTTTGTAAACTAAATTAACACAACATTTCTACAGCCTGAAGGGTTACGGAGATTTCTGTTTCTACCAAAGCCTAGTGCTGAGAGTTGCTGACTCATACAGTAATATAGTATGATATACTATGTTTATATTGTTCTTGTTTCAATTTTTTCAATTTATTCTAATTTTGTATTACCCTGTTAACAGCGTTGGGTGGGGCATATGTGCCAAGGAAATTTAATATATATGGTTTACACACTTGGGACGAATTTCCATGACCCAGATTAAGCCCAGAGTAAAAAGAATTTCTACTAGTGATTTACTACTGACAGCGCAACTCAATCCAAGACTAGGCTCACTACATGTCCATGAAACCAGTCCTTGGTGAATAAAAAGATTTGTGGTTTGTCATATTTAAGTGATTGCAGCCATGCAGCTTTAGCTAAATAAAATGTAAATCATTGCTGTTAGGACAAAACCTTCTCTTCATATATTTATATTTCACATAATTTGAAAAATGCCAGCTGCCTTTTACATCTTGTGAACATGTCATGATGAAATGGATCAATATTAATGAAAGAATGAAATTAATCAATTTAACTGTGTTACATCATATAACTTTTACCTTCACTTGCATGCCTGTCCCTGAAAAGCCGCTTGGAGTTGCTGAGACCTTCAATGTCATGTACGGACGAGGCTCTTCTTCTGCTGCATACACTGTCTCTAGAGATGGACTGGGCCAAGCAGGTGGTGGACTGGGCCTGGGAAGGACTAGGACGGTCCCACAGCTGCTTGGGGGATGAGTGGTCAAGGGGTCCAGATACACTTACTGGGGAGGAGTGGGGACTGGAGCTGATGAGGGCTTGTGTGTCATTGGCATCAGCTGGGCTGCAGCTGTCCTTGGTGGGCAAGTGAAAGTCCCTCAAGGCCACTGAGTCATCGCTGGCTCTTGGGGAATCCACCATCACTGTGTCCGGGTCCTCTTGGGGCAAAGTCTGCTTGCTGGAACCCAGCAGGCTCAGCGACGGCAAGCAGAACCTGTAGAATCTCCCTTTTCCTGGAGGAGACAATGTCAGAAAATATGTGAAAAGGTGTATCTTGCTGCTTTTGTGCATTCTGTGCCATCATTCTGAAAGAAATGGAGATGGATTTTAACAGTTGCAGCGGAAAGTAGCTTTTTCATATGGAGATGGATCGATTGGGAAATGCCCTTGGAGCTAGCCTGGAATAGTTCCATTTATTTACAAAAAAGATATCAAATCTGAAAATAGGCAGCCATAGCAAAAGCACAAAAACACAGTGTGCAGTGTCCCTTAAGCTTTCAGTGTATATATTTCTACTAAAAGATCTTAACGACTAAAATAGGACAAAGATTTTCACTAAAGGAAGGGGTTATGGAGTAAGAAACTGGAATATGAATCACATTCATCCAAATCATTATTAAAGTAAACATTTTCTCTTCCTTGAAAATCTTGAAAGTCACGCATAAGAGCAGTCTAGTGAGACAGAGGTGAGAGGGTTTATATTTCTAAAGATCTGCACAGAGAACAAATCCGATTAGCCCACCCATGAGACACCTTAAAGGGGTTTCAAAGGGTAGACACCCCTCACTACACATCCACAGTTACAGACTGCAGTTAAGTGAAGCATATTCATTCTCAAGGGAATGAAAAGGCTAGATTGAATTTGCAGGTGCATGCTGGGCATCAAAGGACTTCTTTGAGAAGCAAAGTAAGTGAACTATGCTCTAGCTGGTCCTTGGTCCTAATTCACCCCTCACTCCTGATGGTGTTAGCAGTTGTTAGTAGTTTTAATTAAGGGTTTTAATATGGTTTCTGTTAATCAGGACATGATCAAACAAAAACACCAACTCCCTTGGTATTGAATGTTCCCTATGTGTCGTCACTTTGAAGATTGCTGCATTCATCGTTTTGTTGATATTGGAAAAATGTATTGATTAAGGCACCCTCTGGAGATTTTTAATAGGGCTTTGCATTATCTCTAAAGATAGAACCAGAAAGAGCTGAAGAAACAGAGCCTACTTTACATCAATAGCTGCTCCCAGCATACATAGCAGGCTTTGCAAACCAGTTTATCCCTGCATAGATCTGAGTCTAGCTTCAGGTATCTCTCCTTCTTGAGAGATGCCTGTCATTTTTCTAGCAAATCCCAGTCACAAGAAAGAAGCTGGGAATTTAAACATAAACATTACAGTGCATCACTTCCTGAAATCAGTAACTATGAGCAAAGGCACTGGATCTCTTTCGATTCATCGGAAATGACTGCAAATTCATTACCGGTACCTATTAAGTATATTTCTTAGCTAAAGCTAACAAAGCTTGTTATGGGTGTTTGCTGAGGGAAGCTCTCTGAGTGGTCATGCAGGTCTGGCTTTCTGCTGTCAGTCTTCAGAGTGGCATCTATTGCAGTAAATCAGATACCAGCCTATTTAATTTCAAAGTTAAATTTCCTGTTCTCTCAGACGTCCTTGTGGAACTCAATTCACCTGGCACCGTCTGGAAGTAGATGTACATCACCTCTTGGCACTCTCATAGACTTTTACAATGTAATAATGGTTGCGTTGGAAACTGAAGGCAGCTGTTTCGCTGCATTGCTGCCCATGCTGTCTAATTAGTCAGTGCCTTAGAAGGCAGTATTGTAATGAAGGCACCTGCAACTGAACTGCACGTGAGAAAATCTGATTCATACATGGCTGAGTGCTTTCCTGCCTTAGAATACTGCCTGGCAGTATTTGTTACGTTTCAGACACAGCCAATATGTTTATTTTATATCAATTATGTTCCAAATGAGAAGCATTTGTTAAATAATCTATAAATGAGGCACAGGTATGTTCAGTTAGATGTTTGAAGAATTTCTGCTGAGTGCTGGCTCTGAGGGGGCTTGGAATCTCCTTCATTTAGGGGTACACTGTTGCAGGCTGGGTGGAAAAACTCACTGGGAGGGCATACGTGGCCACTCAGACACAATAATAGCAAGCCTGGACTGGGCAATACAAGTAATTCGTCACTCAACAAGCCCTTCAATTAATGTCACTAACATGCACAGGCATTCTGCAGTCACATGTCAACAAGTACTACACATGATCCGAGCCCCTCTTACCCTCTCTCTCTCTCTCTCTCTGACACACACACACACACACACACATAGTAGTGGTACACTATACTATGTATATACAGCATGGAGCACTACTGGACTCTAGAGTCACTAGTTTAGTGTTCCTACTTTGGCAAGAAGCTATGTTTTCAGCAAAATTAATAAACAGCTTTGAGCCTATGTGTGCAGTGACCAAAGCTTGTAAAAAAGTGTTTGGCTGCTGTCAATAACCTGAACATTTAACAAAACACCATTAAAAATATTGAGAAATGTTTATGTGATCAAAAAGCTTCACAGATTTAAAGAGGGATTTTAAATGAGTTGTTTGGAATCTCAATTTCTCCTTGATCTACTGCTGGGCAAACATTATTGACAGAATAATCACTCTCAGAGAAGAAATACTTAACATAGAAATACTTAGCATTGCTATATATGTTAACATTAGCGACTTTTTTCTTGCTCTTTGGATTGGAAGACTGCATTTTTCCAAAGCTCTAGTGTGACACAGAACATTCAGCACTATTAAAACAGGCAAATGTGACCATTCCACTTTTCAGATGTCAATCTCTATATGTACTTGATAAAGTTCCAAATAGTTAATTGACAGCTTAGTATCTTCTCTCTGCCATGCGAATAGAGACCTTAAATATGGAAACATCATCTTGTATTGTGACAGGCGACACATTTTCCAGACTCTTCACAAACTCATTTAACACACAGCAGCTTCTCCTGCGCTACAGATCCTAATGCGGTTGTGTCGTGTGATTCTGAGTGATGCTGACAGAGGGCATGCAGAGTGGAGCAGAGGAGGTTAATAATGTATTATGAGATATTAAACCATCATGACCACCTCTTTTCTCTTCCTGTGTCTGCCATCCTTTCACACTGAATCAGTTCCGGCACTAAGGAGCCTCTTTATAACCTCCATTTACTGTTATGCCAAATGCAATACACTCTACATTGCAATCTACACTCCAGTATAAGTGTGCTCCCTCACACAATGGAGCCTTGAATACAAGGGGGAAAATCAATAGAAGTGTAAGTCCGAGCAAATAGTGCCACAAAGTTCAATGCTGTCGTTATCTGATTGGGCCGTTTTTAGAAATTGTTCTCTCTCTCTGCTGAATTCTAACAGAAAATATATGATACGATTCTTCCATATTGTGTGCTGTGCTGTTGTCTAGCTGCCTCACTGGGTCCACAGTGAGAGTGAAGCTCTAACCTCACTTTAATGGTGAGCTTTTCACATAACGTGTGCTTGATCCTGACCTACGACCCTAATCCAAAATCCAATCCCAATCCTGACGAGCACAAAATCTTTCCTCAGCCAAATCAAACAAGAACCCCAATCAAAAACCCAACACAAACCTTTGCCTTAGCACAAAAACATTATAACAACATTAAACATTGCAAGAGATGACCAAAGGTTTCTACAAGAGAAATATGTGTGTGTGTGTGTGTGTGTGTGTGTGAGTGTGTGTGTGTGTGAGTGTGTGTGTGTTATGTTTGGTGGTGTAATACACAGTCGGAGCACAAATGGCTCACTCTGCTATACAAAATTCAATTTCCTCAATTCCACAGTGGGCCCTTGGGACCAAAAATGACTATGAAAGGTGTCACTGCCATGTATTAGTGACAGAACTGCTCAGTTCGTCAAAGCAGAGGCTGCTGCTGAAAAAAGAGGCCATGGCCTAAGAAAGGAACATGTATTTATTAAGATTTTAAAAAGGTCTTATTTACTAAGAGAGGCGTGAGTGTGAGGCCTGTAGTGTATGTATGCTATGCTAACAGGAAGATTGTACCTATATACTGCAGCATGTGTTTGCTCCATTTTAAAAGGTCATACCCTTTCAGCTAGAAAGCTTATGGTATGGATTTACATGTAAATGAATTCCATGCAATTTTCCTATCCCTTCTCAGTGTAATAGAATTTCTGAAGTGGAGGAGTGGTGAATTCAGCAAGTGCAGAAGCCTGAGGGATTACTCTACATTATTTACACTGCTCTGTTTATCACTATGATACAGGAAAAATATATAGGCATAATTACTCTAGTATTGTTCTCTAAGTGACTTTTCAATGAGCCTGAATTTGCCACATGGGTATTCTCTCAGAATGAGCATACAACATTAAATGAGGGGACATTAACCAAGGCAGATGTGTATGTGTGTGTTGTCTGTATTGTGTGTGTGTGTGTGTGTATGTGTTTGTGTATGTGTGTATTCAGAGCTGTAATGAGCTGTCATACTACATTCTTATCTCTCCCATTTTTGCTGTCTCTTTTTCAATCTCTGAGGAGACTTCAGCTTGAGTATAACTATCAAAGTCTACATGGATTAACACACACACACACACACACACACACACACACACACACACACACACAAGCAAGAGCAACTAATTACACACATTAGGTATACATGGTATGTAATGGTGAACAAAAAACAGCAATAGCAGCAATTGGGTATTTCAAGTTCCGAATCCTTTCACCTGGATTCTGGCCTGGTGGAGTTTATTAGAAATGAGGATCGTCTGAGTGATGATGTGCAATGACTCTGCGACGACTGCTTTTAACCAGCTAATGGTCTGCATTATCTCTAGCTCCACCCATGTGTTCCATATTAGCATAAACACTCCTCAGGTTCTGTAGGGTTCACTTGGAAATGGAAATGATCCCACATGTGATCATGGATATGTAAATGTACTGTACTGTTCTGCACTCCCTGGAGGAAAAATGCCAAATCATGTTTGAACATTCACTGTTCAACTAAATGTGTATTTTTGTTTTAATATTCACTCAGCTGACTGGCTGAAATGATCAGTTATTGGAATTTTTAGCTCAGCATCAGTCATACAATATTTGTAACCATTGGGCCCTAACACACAGACACACACATTTCACAAAAAAACACCAGACAATACAAAAGTGCTTTGATGCTAAATTCACGCATACTGCAGTGTGAAGGATAGCTGTGGTGTGCTTGGTGCAGATTGACGCCATGCTTTAACGCCTCCAATCAGAGCTTAGTCATGACGGCTCGTTGACATTCGCTCCCAAAAAGACCCAGGAGCACTGCTGCTCAGGAAGCCGGCTGTGATTCTGCTCAGAATTAAACATACACAGGCACAGACACGCACACATAGCGCTAAAAATAACAATCGCCCAAAAGAACATACTGAGAGTGGAATTCCAGAAATGACGAAGTAGACCCAGAGCAAATGATAAACGGTTTAGAAAGCTTGAGGGTGCAAAGACATGCAACATCATCCCCCTCCTTATTCTTAGTGCAGTGCTCTCTGTTCTCATAGGAAGCAGAAGCAAGGAACACTTTCATGATGGTGATGAGCTACAAACAGTTATTCAAAAAGTGGGTTATAGTGGCTGAAATATTTAGTTATTATAATAAGTTACTATAAATATATAGTTAGTTCCATGAAAATGATTCATACATAATGAATCACTACAACATGAAAAAAAAAAAATGAGTGGAAACATTAATGCCATAATGTAGCGCCAAAAACAGCGTAACACCCCATATCTGACACCTGCTGTCCCAGGTGTTGCTATAGTTACTCATCTTCCTGCCTCAGATGGGACAAAAGCCATACACTTTAAAGGCAAGTGGAATTGAAGGAGCATACTGACATCTCTCACTTTGCTTTTTTAGATTCTGGTACAAAAGCCATGCCAGAAACAAAATACTGACTGGCAATAGAGACAGCAAGTCCCTCATGCCACACGCTAGCAACCCCTGAAGGGCCAGAACACTACTTTTACTTTCCTCCGTTTTATATTTGGCTCAAAAAACTTCAGGGATCTTTCCTTTGTTCAAAAAAACAAACCTGCTAACGAACAGCTCCCTCTGGGGAAAATCACACCGTTTTCATGTGTGGAGTTTCTGTGTTCTGCCCTTGCTGGCACAAGTCCTCACACTTCTCTTACTAGGTCATTCAGATTTTATGTAATATTAAATTATTTCTGTGTTTGTTGCCTTAATTCTATAATGTAACCTGATCTAAATATTTTGAGATATATATCATACAATATGTAAATAAATAGTCCAAGATTCTATTTAGTCTAATTCAACTATTTTTAGTCTAATAACTATTTTTATTGCTCCATTCATCATTCAGGTTCGTTCTGACAACCACAATGTGGTATTTGTCATACGCCGCCTTTACCATCATCATAGATGCAGACAAAACAAAGGAAGCAATACAGCTAGATGCCATTTAGGGCCTTTGCAAGATTGGGTTGGGTTGTGGACACACAATATGACACGGAGCTTTAATTCTGCCTCCCCACCCAGAGCTATGGGAAGGTCAGCCAAGGTGACTTACAGTATGTTCTCTGGGGAAACAATAAGAATACATCATCTGAGTTAATCTTGTTCTCTGGCATGACAACTAATTCTTCCCACGCAGATGAGCATGGCTAATCCTTTATTAGTCCTGAAGCCAATTCTACAACTGCTCCTATATTGAGCAAGGAGGGGAGGATGCCAACTTTGTCCCTGTCGCTCCCTGTGCATCCTCTCTGAGAGGCTCCTGTCCAATTAGCATGCTTCAGCATTGACCTCCTGTTGTGTCACAGTACACTGGGCCACACAGTGCCTGTGCTTTACACTGGCTCACTGAGCTCCATCCGGCAGGTTCTGACCCAAGGGAGCGGCCGACGGGCCCGGCAAAACAGCTGCATTAACACAAGAGAGCGATTCAGCTGTGAAGGACTCGCCAGGGAATGCGGTCCAGGCTAAAGTGCCCTTCCGAACAACACGGTGTGACATCTTAATAAAGATAGGCTGTGAAGACATTCTTATAACCTCTAAACACACAATATTTTTCATTAAAGGGCCCATATCCTACATATTTCTTGTATTTTACTTTTTTCACTTTGAGATCTACTTATTATGTTTAGGCATTTTATGTACCAAAAACAGATGTAGTGATGACCATTTTACAACACTCTATCACTAACAATTAACACCTGTTTTTTATCTGAGGCTGAATGGGCAATCATATGTAAATGTATTGGTTTTTGTGACTCTAATGTGAAATTTTACTACATTAAGCTCTTCAATTTAAAAAAGTGAGGAAAATTGGATTTTCCATTATGTGGGCCCTTTAACACAGTACAAAACATTTGATATTTCTTTTAACACGTACTTAACACAATATGACAAACGAGTTGTTAATTAACACATTTCTAATCTATAGGCCTGTATGTGGGCCCACTCTTCAGTTTCTTACACTAATAAATTCATAACTTAGTTACACTATAGTTAATGAATGAAATGTGTGAAGACTAATGATTGGATAATAAGCCTAGGGTTCAAGGGCATAACTGGGCATGATATTCCTTATTTCAGAGTTTCGTTAAAATACACCCGGGCCATTTGTAGGCTTGGAAAACTTTCTTGATCAAAGGTATGAAAAAGGCCTGAAATAGTGAATGAAGCTGAACTCACTGTGCTCTGATTTGGCGGGAGGAGTAAGATTGAGTCTCTCCAGTGAATCACTGCTTTCTTCCTCCAGCACATAGTCGAAGTTCAGAATGAACATCATCACCACGCCCTCCTCGTTCTTCACTGGGATGATGTGTGTATTGCAGAGAAACTCTGAACCTGAGGAGATAGTGAAAGAGTATGAGAGAAAAAAGAGAGAGAGAGAGGGAAAGATGGGAGAGGAATAAAGACATCTGTCGTTTTCAAACCTCACTCCATCCTGCTCGTTCCTCCCTAATTAATTTATCTCCCTTATAGCCCCCCATCTGCTGCTTTAATTGCTATGAATCCACTAATGAACACGAGTCTAGATATCGGAGTAGAAGAGTAGGGGAGAGGAGAAGAGAATAGAGGAGACGAAACAGTTAAAATTAATCCTGCACACTCGTACTTCTGTAACTTTTTAATCAATTCTTGACAAGGAATTAATTATGAGCACCTGAACAATGAGGTGGATGGAGCACAAATACACAGTAAACAAATATCCAGTTTTTCTTCCCCAAATGAAAAACCTTCACAACTGCATGAGCAGATGAACAGCATTTCACCTTCCATATAAATTTATGGAAACAAAACTTGAGAAAAAGGGCAGTGTAAATGTCCATTGTGGCTGTGGGTGGCACTGGCAACTGACCCAACTGAAAATAAGTCTTAGCACTGCAATTGTTTCACCAACTCTGTTCTCAAAATAAACAGTATAAATAAATAAACCAAGACTTTTCCTATCTGTTTAAATGTTTCTCATTTTCATGTAAACAAGCATGATCTTTCTCACTATATTGCCTATGAGCTAGCTGTAAACATCTTTCATTTGCATGAGCTACACAAGTAAAAATAGTAGTGATGGTCATTATTGTTTTTAGAGTAATCCAACTGCTATTTTTTCAATGTATTCTCTTACTGAAATATCCAACCTGGATATGAATAAATGCAAGATTACTAAGTTGCCTAACCAGCATTTGCTAACTAATGCATTTATTTCAAGGCTGAAGCCAGAATTAAGTAGACATTCAGTCATTGTAAGCTCAAGAGGAATTTCCATACATATATTTTACATTTTGCATAATTAATTCATTGTGATGTAAACATAGTCATCCAGAGTGCTGTGTTGTGAAACAGTGCAGACACCACAGATTTCTTTACATTAATATCTATAAGCCAGAATTCTCAATATGTACAACACATATATAGCCTTCATATTCACTGTGCAAAATATTCACTGACCCTCTACATGTCTTATGACTTTTTGTATGTAATGTCGATAACTGAGTGGCAGCGCTGTCACCTCAAAGCATGAAGGTCTGATTCCTGGTTGGACAGCCAAGGGTCCTTTCTGTGTGGAGTTTGCATGTTCTCACTGTGTCTGGGATTTCCACTGGGTACTCTGGTTTCCTCCCACACATCGAAGACATGTATTTCAGATGAATTGGAGAAGCTAGATGTGTGTCCCTAGATGTGTGTGTGTGAGTGTGTGCATGAGTGTGTTTTTCTGTGATGGACTGGTGAATTGTCCAGGGTGTTTCCTTGCTTTTCACCCTATAATGGAAATAGGCTCAAGGACCCTGGTTAAGGATAAGTGGTTATATGAATGTTAATAATAATGAAATAGTGACAAATATAAAAAAGTTCTCTTTAAGGACTATTTTGTCTGATCAATGGCTTGCATGTGCTTCACCACCATGAGAATATTTTAAAAGAAGCCAGAACCTTGCCTATTGTAAAGAATCAATCAGTGTATTCATAACAACTCCATGCAACAGTTTTCTGTGAGTCACCTTTTAGAAACATTAAACTTTTTGGACCCTTCATTCTTATTACCACAGCTGTAAAAGTTCTCTAAAACTCGATATTCCTTTATTGAGAACAGAGCATTTCACACCAAGCCGCCCTAAAATATTTTTTTTTACATTTAATAAAACAGAAACGTGGAAATAATCTGTGGAATTCTCTTTTAGGCCAGTATTATCTCCCATATTTGATGAGCACTTTGTTTTCTTGAGTTGTTCTTTCCTGTGCTGTAAGGAGTTTGAAAGCTCAGATCAAATGAAGAGAAAGGCAAATTGAGAGAGGATGGAGGAGGCTGAAATGAAGCGAAAAAGCTGTTGCAGAAGCAGAGGAAGATGATTTACAGGGAGAGGACAGCAGTATCAGGGCAGTACCAAGTTGTGAGGGGCCTCATGATATGCTATTTTTTTATTATATTGCACCAACTGTAGTTCAAAACAGCTGGGACAATATTATTTGGTGTCATTCAGCAAATAACTGTTTAATATGGTTATGATACAGTAAGTGCACATCCTTATGCTCTATTTATATTGCAGTCTTAGGGACTATAGAGCAAAAAGCACTGTAATATAACTATATAACCATTTGTTTTGCATACAAAGCACAAATCACAATCAGGAAACGCAGCTTTATCGGATATATAATAAGGTGATGCCAAACATTTTTTGTGCGCTTGCCCCCTCATGACATCTAAAATGTCTATAGCCAGCAGTGATTGTTTTAGCATAAACATTTTAAAGAGAAGACAGCTAGAGAGCTAGTTATCATCTTTTTAACTTTAACAATTAAGCTAGCTATGCTAGTTAGCGCACTACTTAGTGCAGTGCAGTTTTAGTTAATTTTAGTGTGTGTTAACTAGGTTTGCCAGGATTCATAAAGGTTATTAAGTCAAAGTCATCAAAAAACAGTTCAGTTTAACTTAGTGTAAAAAGCACTGATTTGGTATCAGAACCCCCTCCACCAAACACTACTCCCCAACTTCCACACAAAATCAGGCACCAGTGAAATCAGTCATTAAATCAGTGTTAATTACATGAAGAACATTGCGAAATGTCCATACTATAACAATTTCATCACATAAAACGTATTGGTTTAACAGGCTTAAGATTTAATACAAGTTCTGCAGTGCTTTCAGAGTAAGTGTTGGTATGGCTGGCAGTCAGCGAGGGAGTGATGTCATGCTGGTGGGTAGTGAGTGTGATTGGTGGTAGAATCAGTAAAGCGGAGAGAGAAGTCAGAGGTTGTGACCTGTCCTGGTTTTTTTCTGTGTGTGTGTAGCAGTGACCCAGCGGCTGAAGCCGCCCCAGCTACGTCAGAGCGCTGCAGGCTCAGCCCCGCATGAAGATGAAACAAAGAGAAAATAGTACAAAAGAGCACCATGAATCTGTCCCCTTTGACATTTATGCTCCCCTTTTGTATACTTCTGTTCTAAGTCCAATCCAGACCCTATTGTTCATCCGCTAAGGCCTTTTGCAGCGCCCCTTTAGAGACGTGGGAATCCATTAGCAAACAGCCTGTCGCTCCTGATGAGGAGATATCCAGAGCCCAGGAGACTCATAAAGTGTTTAGGTGCCTGGAACAAGACAGGAACAGCTATATTCTCCTCATGCAGAATATTGCTGGGTGGGGGAAGATGGGGGAGGTTATGAAGCATAGACACATTTGTCCATAAAGTATGATAGGAACTTAGATTACATTATAAATCAACCTCTGGGTGTCTAATAATGAAGGAGACTGATGAGATTGCAGAGATGACTGAGGTCACTGTGCCTCAAACGCATACATTAAAACACCTCATAACCCAACCAAAGTGCTATTCTTCTCTCCAATAGGCGCTTCGAACCTTTGTTGATTTAGTAGCAAAATCAGTTGATGAATCTACATTATCCCAGTATGATAAAGTGGATTTGGAATGGATCAAGCTCGCATATAATAGCAGTGTCACTTTCAGCACAGTAATGAAGACACTGTCATCTATTTTAGGCTATTTTAGACTCTCAAATACACAAAAATAAACATCAGCCAAAGAGCAGAAACAACTCATTGCCATTTTAATGGCAATTTTTGATGTGTTATATATATTTAAACAAGGCAGATATTTGGTATAAGATATTTGAACAAGGTAAAGCTGAAAAACACTACACTGTTAGAAAGAACTGCTCAAATGCTGTCCACAGACCATCCATGGTGACTGAAATTTTCTTCTCCATACATTTACCTAAGTAGCCCCACAGGACTTTAAATCATGTCTGAATTTCACTTAATGAACTGTGCTGCATGTTGCATCATCTTGCTGAAATATTGGCTGTAGTGGTTCTCCTCCTTAGACAGGATGAACACATCAAAAACAGTTGCTAAACAGGGTACGAGCTACAAGCATCTGAGCAATTTATTGAGTGTCAATGTACATGCTCATTATACAAGTTGTTTATTATGGGTGACTTATAATCCTATTGGTTAAATTAATCAGTGAATTAACCTGATTAACCCTAAAAAGATCTAAACCCTCAAAACATATAAAACATGTATACATACATGCATACTGTGTGCAGGCTGTCTATATAAAGTTGACCCATATGAGTATTGCTCTAGGACATAAAGTACTGCCTGGAAGCGAAGAACAAATTAGCCATGCTAGCTTTTAGAAAGACAATATTTACTATGTGGACTATCTGGTAGGGCTTATAGAGCCTTTCCTTTACTCTTATCTCTCTGTCTTTCTCTCTGCCCTTCAGGGAGGACACCTGATGCGCAATAAGCGGGCAGATCAAAAGATTGCTGGTCCTGCAAATGCAAATCTTGTATTTCTGGCCACAGTAGCCCAGGTTTGCAGACTTCTGGACACACGTTCACAGCTACCTCACCTTGGTCTCTTCATTAGCAGTATGCTGGCTGTCTGACTAAATATAACCAGCTCCTGTTGGAGCACATTAGCTGCGTCAGACTCTAATAGGTCTGCTCAGTGCTGGAGAAAGCTCTGTTAAATGCCTAGACACTAGAGAGATGTAGAAGCTAAGTGCTGAAATCCTCTGGAAATGTTAAAAAGTAAGCTTTTTCATTTGGGGGAATTACCAGTAATACTCTGCTCTGTTTTAAAGCAGGCTACAGAAGCACCACAGACACAGACAATCCATTAGGTACACCTTCTCTGTGCTTTTTATCAGCTCATTTATCATATAGGTGCACTCTGCAGTTTACAACTGAGACTGTAGAACACCTTTTTCCCCGGAATCATTTTTGTTCGTCCCTCTTTACCCTGTTCATCAATGGTCAGGACCCTCACAGGACAACCAGTGAACAGGTATTATCTGTGGTTAATCATTCTCAGCATAGCAGTGAAAATCACTTTTCATTAGATGAACTATCATCAGTAACTTTACATCTGCAATGTTAGATGTATCTAATAAAAACTCCAGTAGCGCTGGTGTGTGTGATCCACACACAACATATTAACATGCCAACTACCATGTCTGTGTCACTGCTATGGTGACATGACGAAATGATGTTGAGAAACAGACGGTTGACAGTCTGCAACTGTAAGCTAAAAAGTTCACCTGGATGGTCAGTGGAGCTGATAAAATGGACAATGAGTGTAGACACAAGAAGGGTATGTCTAATAAAGTGGCTTGTCAGCCTGGCAGAATGCAACTTTAAATATTTATGGTGTCAAAATTCTACCATTAAGTTTCACAACAATTACGTTCACTATTGACAGTAAGCTTCTTCGTTCTGCCATGAATAATTAATGTGAACAGGGATCTGGTGTCACCATGCGTCTGATGTTTTAAGAGGTCTGGCCACATTTCAAGTTTGTGAAGACTCCTGCTTAGAAACACTAGCCATACACTGAAGACCTACAGCTTCTAAGCTTCTAATATGACCAGGGTCATATTTCCCAAATGTAGTATTTATGCTATGACATATCTATGAAGGCTTTCAGCAATTCGAGTTACAGAACTGTCATACAATTATGCTAAAATGATCTTTAAGCCATGTTCATGGTTTAGAATCATGAGAAGATGTCAGTAATGTTGCAGAGCCTCTAATGAGCTGACCATGTTTTCAAAGCAGCACTTCTCCTTAGTCCACTTAATTCCACTATTATCACGAGAAGATAATCTAGAAATGTCATCGCCTTTAAGCTATCGCATTGCCATGACATTTAACATCATTAATGAAGGCTGTGTGATCAGTGTTGTGGACAATGAGCGGTGTATAACTGGGATCAGATATCACACACACAAGTGTAGCACCATCCTGCGATAAGAGACACTGCAGAGGTGAGGGACAGATACATGAGAAGTTCATCTCCAGTGTCTTGGCTCAACACGGCAAGTCATAGAGAATCCATGGCCACCACACAACCCAGCCATGTCACGAGCAGTGACACACTATAACAAATGTCTTCTCTTCTCCAGTTTAGCCAACTTCAAAATACATATTTTACCCAATTTCTATACATACAATACACTTACTATACTAGCTTAAATGCTCTCATCGCATATCATGCATCGTACCTAATCGTACTACTCTTTCTGTAGTTCAGACTCTACTTTCTTTCAGCGTTGCAGTTTAATTAATCATTACAGGCAGCACCACATCCTCAGTTTGAGCCATAACTAGAAGTAAAACAACTGTGAGCAAGGGTTTCCTGTAGCTACCTGGCCTGAGTGCCATCTACAGTTAAGGCCCATTAAACACTGGAGCAGATGGAGAAAGAATAGTTCACTGAAGAGGGTAGCATGGAACATCCACCATCCTGTACCATGCTGACAGTCACCTTTCTTTCACTTAAGCCTGGATCATCTTCACTCATGCATTTCATGTGTATGTGTTTGTGTGAGTTGGGGGAGACAGAGTGAACAAAGGTAAAAACCATGCTTTTGCTTTAATTGTACTTTCTATTTGTATTAATTTTACACTAGGAGATTAATCATTTTATCTTTCACGTAAGACCCATCTAGTGACATGCTTGGCCACATAGCTAGGGGTGAGAAATTACCTCCACTGACTATACTGGTGCTGATGACAGAAAACAATATTTTTCCAGTTCAAAAAACATGACTTTCACAGCCTCTCAGTAAAATTTCCACTCACTTTGTCTTTAAGTAACATTCATGTTTGTCAGATGTTTTATTGTATTTCCCCACAAAACACTATGTGGCCTTTATTCTGTTTTTTTTTTTTAATCAGTTAATTAATTTTCTCTTTAAGGCATTCTTTGCAACAGATGAATTAGAAAATCATTGAATTAAATTATTTGAAGACTTCAAACAAGGCTGTGATGAAACTACAACAGTTGTCTTCTTTGCTCTGTCTCCCTATGTTTATCTGTCTGTATCACACAAAGTAGAATAATCAGAAAAGACTTAATTCATTTTCAGCGGTTCACAATTGTTGTTAATGTCAGTTTGAGGCAGGCTGAATTTGTTATGCTGTAGGAATAGAATATTTACTGTGTCACATTTACATTTACAGTGGTGCTGGAAAGTTTGTGAACCTTCTAGCATAAAAGTAGACAAAGAGAACCCAATGAAACAAATAAGACCAAATATTATGCTGGCCCCTTATTTATTGAGAAAAATGATCCAGTATCATGTTAGGTCATATTTATGTACCTGCGAAGCTAGACTCAAATCAACATCTGCTTTTTAACTACCAGTTACTACCAACTAAGTCGCACACGTTAGCAAATCCAGTCAAAAAGAAAAAGTAGACATGTAGACATGTAGAAAATTCTAAAGGGTTCACAAACTTTCAAGCCCTGCTGTAAATGCAATACATCTACTATAACCGCAGGTTTGAGCATACATGTCACAATATCATATTATTTTATGTATGATATTGATAATATATTATTGTACAGCTCTACCCAGGACCCTGATATCTGTTTTTATAATAAATTGTTAAATTATATATATTTCAACTTTTCATGACATCTTGCTCTCTGTGTGAAAGTGCAGCCATGACTACACATGCACACACTCAGGGACTAAGAATACTGTCAGCATGGTGGATAATTCTTCCTCTGTAAGGCTTATGTTATAAGTGTGTAAAATGTCACAATGTGAATTCCACTGCCAGAATGAATCTTAAAGATCACAGGAAGAAACACTGCTGCTTACAGTTTGTTACAGTTAAAAATACAGTCTTGAACACTAAAGATTTGTTTTGTTTTGTATTGCCTTGTTTTAATGGGCAAATAAAACCACAATTATTCAAATGCAGTGGTCCTTTCATTACTGAAATTTTAGAGAGGGTAACCTTGTTAATTACTTAATACCTTCTCTTTATCCAAGCTCATGCAATTACAGGTAAACACCATCTCAACAGGGTTAATAGATGCTTTAGACTGGAGTCTCTGTTGTCCTGTTAGTGTCAATAAAGCGCACTTCATCCTCATCAAAGGATCTTCCAGTTGGTAACCTTACATGTTAAAAATCAGGCTAAAGCCTTGAGACTAGAAAGGAAAGAATGTGTTACGGTGAGCCGGCTTGTACGTCATCCCCAACCAACCTCCCAACACTACACTGACTTTAACCCGAGTCACATTTCACAGAATGCGTCAGTCAAGAGAGGGTAAATCCTGGGTCCAGAGTGTTCATTACACACTACAGCCCTACTCATATCTCTTTCACGGTCACTTACAACGTGCACACACACACACCCACACACGCGCACACACACACACACACACACACACACACACACACACACACACACACACACACACACACATACATACAAGGAATAAAAATTTAAATAGTTGAAAACTCATTATCTCAGCAGTAAGTGTGCATTTTCTTGCGAACTAATATAAAATAAGAAAAAGTACAGATAATAATTAATATAGTAACAAACAAACAAAAGAAAATATAAATAACAAACATAAAACGTTGATATCTTTGATTCCAGATTTCTCTTCGTCGCCCCCAGCCATTGCACAAATTTGTTAAATCACCAGCAATGACCTGAATTAACTTAATGAAGCACTGTTAGTCGAACCAGGTCCTGGATGGTAACTACAGATAATACTGAGCTGCCATGAGGAGAGGTTTAAAAATGGTTAAGCAAACATACTGATGTATATAAATTTATTACATGTAATTTTAAAACCATTTTAATTTCTTTCAATATTAGTCTTTAGTGTAAATAGTTTCTCAGGTGCTTACAAAATTTTCATTGGATATATTTGAAACATTTTACACCTAATCGTAAACCGTAGCCATAACCACAATGAGCAAAAAGATTTTTTACCCTGTGTTTTTAGTGCCACTTAGTCAGGGCCACTTTATTGGTCCTTACGTAATGAATTGGTAGTATTTTTCACTGGTTTTGTAACAAAGCAACAATATTTTGTCCTGGAAATGCATACACACACACACACACACACACACACACACACACAGTGCATTAGTTTTTCAGCTGCCCTCCTGTCTACCTGGGTTTGATGGAATGTCAAAGGTTGCAGGCTGCGGGGGGACGAAAATCTTATCGACTCTCATTCTTCCACTCGACTAAACCTACCCTCCTGGGCCATTTAGCATTGTGTACATCCTTCTGAAGGAAAAGCCTTTCCCTATGAGCAAGCACTCGACTGTCAAAAGGCCTCCGCTCTCTTTTAAAAGCTACTCTGGGGTCAGTTAGCAACTGAGAACCAAGACTGTCTTTTCCTTCTCATTCTTAAATACTTCAGGAGGATCATAACTTGTCTTACTTCAGCATTCTTCATTCCCTGTACCATGGGGAATATATCATCACCCATGGTACAGGGAATGAGTGTTCACTGACCCAAAATATTTTATTCAACTAATCAAGGGTTTTATAAACAGATACATGAGCTGAATCATAAATATACCATGGATGTGATAAATATACTAAAAGAATCATTCATATCCTTAGTGGCCTAAACCATGAATGAGTTACCTGGTAAAATAGAGAGGGGAGGTGAGGGATCCTCAGACTAATTACAGTACGGTTACTGATGTGTCATCTTGGCTTGTACTGCATATACTGTACGTAGCCACTGATCTGAGGACTGTCGTCTTTTCATGATGATGGAAATTTAATTAGATTCCTATTTCCACCATCAATAATTAACCCACAGCAGCCCAAGAAGCCATCAGTGCCCCAGTCTGGTCCTCACTAAGGAACGTTTCAAAGAGGTGTTTACAATCTGGGAGAATCATGACTGATATAGATGCTGCAGAGCAGATGCAGATGTAGAAGTAGCAGCAAAAATTCACAAAGAGAAGAAATAACAGCAATTTTTTCTCACTCTTGATTGAGTGCAGCTCTGTTTTTTCCAGTTTATCAAAGCATTCGGAATTACTGCAACTAAACACTATAAGGCCAACATCCATCTGTCCACATAATGGTCCCTTATTTGATATTTAATGCACTATGCAGGGTACAAATATGATTAGTCCACTGTGTGTCAACTATGGAGCCGTGTCAAATTCAGCTGCATAATGCATAATGAGGAATGACTGTTTTCTGTGGTCAAAGAATCTAAAAGCACCTGGAAAACTATGGCAAAGAGAAGGCCACTATGAGTACATGTTATTCAACTGATGCAGTACAAGATCTCTTGTCATTTCTGTCCTGGAAAACTGTAAACAGCAAAAATGTACACATTTCACTGACAAGAACCAACTAGGGTTATGCATATGTCTAAGCAAGTACACTGAAGTGAGGTTCTCCAGTCAAAATGAGAGCCAGACATCAGTGTATTTGTATGTCAACCAAATTTGCAGGGTATCATTTTATACGTCTGTATAATCCTGTGTGTGAAAATAGAGGTGGTTCATGTCCAGTAAAGCAGTTTGATTTTTGCTTTTATCTAAGATAAAGTAAAGCCAGGCATGTGCAGACATGTAGTCTTCAACAGCAGTCAAATCTGTTTCATTACTGTCAAGGGTGTTAAAATGGACTCTGGACAGAGCATTAAAATGTGCAATGTTCTCATAACCTGTGCTATCTTAAGCATAGCTTTAATAGAGTACAAATCAGATCATTATAAGGTGCCAAAACAATTTTCTCAGAACCCAACATAATCACACTCCATTTGTTAAAATGAGTTTTCAAAGATACTTCAGAAATCTTCAGATCTTCATGGATCTCCTGTAATTTCGGCCAATATCCTGAAAGAACCTCCCCCCCATTTACTTAAAATGTTAGCGACCGATTTTCTTCATTTCCAAGGAGAAAGACTGTGTTTCATTTGCTGTGAGAGTTACACACATTTGAAGGCATTAGGGCTAAAATAGCTCCATTGTAGCTGTGCCTTCAGGAAAGGCTCTGTTAAGTCATTATGAAGCTGATGAATGGGTCTCCATTTGACTCTCCACCATGCAAAGCAATATCAGTCAGCAGAGAAGCCTCAGAGCATAATGACTCAGGTGAAAGGTTGCAGCTATATGTTTCCCGGCTGCTCTCTTACACATAATTCAATTTGAAGTGGACATTTTAATGTTGCATCAGCAAGGAGACATAATGACGGGGACGACTGTGTAGCTAGCCTTTGTCCTAGGCAGCTGAGTTCTGAATGAATGGGTTTTATGAGAGGACTCTGATTGAAGAGTACACTAACTTAATCTCCACCAGATGGTCATTTTTAAACCAGTTCCTTTGAACAATATGGAGATAATGCCCCAGCATCATAATGCGAGCCATGGTTCACAAAGCCATGACTTTGCAGGACATCAAGCATCATGTGCATTCAACAAAGGCCTGACCAGTGCAGGCTCACCCACTGTCTGAACCAGCTGACTGTTCCCAGGCTCTGCTCTCAATGTTCAAGAAACAGGAGCAAATGGAACAGAAAATGATCAAATCACATGAACTGATTGGCAAATACTGATTTCAAATGACAAACATAGACAACAACCATGAGTGCAATGTGGTCAGTTAATGCTACTACCTCACAACGGATGGCGTGATCTAATTTGAAGGCAAAACCAACAATTAGCTCTCTAGTTAAGCATTTCTTTGTTACACTTGACAATCATATGGATGTAAGTGGGTAGAGAAATCCTCAGCAGGATCCTAGGAGACATGAGAGTCGTCTCTGTGCCCCTGCATGTCTCTCTGATCCATTTTGACAGGGTTAGCGTTGCAGGGCTGTTTTGCTGGAGCTAATGCACAACCATTCTGGGAATGGACCAATCAGAGCTTAGTGAAGCAGGGGAGGAAGGAGAGAAACTAACCCTTTGTTTGCGGTCTGATGGCCATGTGGCTCTCTCTAGTCTTACTGGGGTTGCTGCAAGCCAGACGCTGCGGCCTACTTTCATTTTTAATCAGTGTCGCTTGAAGTCATTGCATGGACTACTGAGTGACTAGTGGCAGTGCTCCACTATACCCACTGTTTAATACGCAGATTCCAGGGCAAGTTCATTGTGCCAAATGTTGATTATTGGTATTTCCTGCTGTGAGTGAGGAAGCATAGTGTTTGGTGAAGAAGAACATTGTTTTTTATTCTGCTACATCCAACAGAATTTATAGTCCACATCTCAGTTGTCATCATTTCAAGCTCTTAGATGAGATTCACTACAGCGTGTGAGCTAGATTAGAGGCCCATTCACTGCTGGTTTGAGTCCACTGAAATCAGCCAGAGTGAAAGGAGGAGCGAGGGATGGGAATTTGCCCTGGCAGAACTAGTGGAACAGATGGCCAGGATGCCTCTGGATGGATTTCAAGAGGTCCTCCCTGAGCTGACCAGCACTGTTTCATATGCAGTGGTATAGTGATGTTTTGGACAGGCATGTGCCCTTGATGAGCTATCACTTTCTCCATCTGCCACTCATGTGGAGTTGTTTGAAGGGTTCATTACAACTGCTGATTAAGAAAAAATGTGTGAGATGAATCTCAATTGGAGAAAACATGCAAAAAAATAACCTGCTAAAATTTCATTCACATTCTGTTTGTCATACAGATGTAGCAAAAGTGCTTATTGTGATATTGCCCATCTGAGAGGCATTTGTAAACACACTGATTTCTCTGGAATTCTGGAACATGCATATACACAGTACATACAGCATCAATGAGAATGAGTAATTAAAAAAAAACATAAGATCAAATACACAAGATCAATGTTTAACCACAAGCTACTAATAATTGGGCTCTAATTGCTCTAGAGTTACACAACATAAATGTGACAAAGAACTTCTACAAATGTATATTTAAAGGTGTTTCAAAAGAGCGTTACAGGCCCTGTGAATAAGTCTCCACTGGATATGGTGTGCTATGATTAGAAAAAATAAAAAGTGTTGCCTCACACAAGTGTTCCAAGCTGTAACTGCAGTTCTCCTTTCTCTGCTTCATTAGCAGTAACTTGTCTGGCATCTGTAGGTAAATCTGTAATAAAGATTAGACACCACACCTTGTACACTAACAACCACTGCAGTGTGAGACAGCAGGCGCTTCAGTTCAAGTCTGCCAAAAGGAGAGCGCTGTTTCCCACTGTATCATTAGCCAAACATTTTCCATCTACAGACTACTAAGCAAATATTCCACCTACAGGCTTCTAGCCAAATATTCAAACTACAGACTACTAATCACAAATAAAAAATAACAACCAATCACCTTCCTCCTACAAACTACTAATCAAACATACAAACTACTAACCAAACATCATTCTTTTACAGACTACTAACCAATCATCATCCATCCATCATAA